>JAKSZP010010628.1:0-187133 GCA_022478985.1 Massospora cicadina | reverse complement strand
TGGGGCATTGAACGTCACTCTCAAAAACTTCAGGTTTTCTACCATTTGCAAGGTAGTTATCTCCATCGCGAACACAGAAGACAACATTTGATGCAAATTGCAATAGGGCTGATGGGCTGCTTGAAAAGCAATTCTAGCATCAAAGACATCTAACACTTTTGCTCCAGCCAGGACCTGCAACTCCTGGTAAAATTGATCTGCAAAACTAGCAAGAGACTCATCTTTATAAATAAGAATTCCTATAAATTCTTGCTTGCATTTTGACATGTGGGTCAGACTCATGAACTCCTTCATTATGGCCACCTTTGCCTCAGCATATGACCAGCTGTCCCCCTCCAAGTGGGGTAATACTAGGTTCTGGCAATCGGTGTCCAGGCAGTTCATTACTGTCAACGCCTTTTGACAATCCCTGATCTGTTCATAGTCATGTTGAATAGTTAGAAAAACGCAGGGGCGTTATCCCAATGGAATGTTGGCAATTTTGGCATTGCTCTAAATTCCTCTGAGTCATTTTGGCCCGATTCTCTCAGTTCAGCTACTCAGATAACTTGTAGTGTGACTTTGGGCATCATCTCCAAAATGGCATTAAGGGCGGGTGGCATATTTCTCAGGGTATTCATTTTCCTAAGTATCATGTGAGGACTTCTCTCTTCAGCATCACTGGCCATATTGGACTCACATGCACATCTGTGGGCTTTCAAGTCCTCTACTTCTTTTATCAATTTCTCGATATCTGCACCATACTTTCTTAAACAAACATGATCCACTTCTCACTCCATTCTCAGAAATAGGACCTCTTGAACGAGGTCTCCTTCTTTCTTCTTCAACCAGTTTACTTTGCCGAGTAACTCGTTCCCAAAGTTGGCTACATTTTCCACTCCTTCCTCCACCTTGGTGACTCATTCTTCCAAGGCCGCAAACTCCCGATGGTCCACTGAGTTTAAGGCATTCTGATTCACAGTGGCGATCTTGGTCCACAACTTGCTCATCGCTTCTTTATACAACATTATTAATAGATTTTTTACTCAACTACCCCCTGTAGTGAGCACCAACTTGTAAATATTTACTTAAGTTGATTATTGGTCATCAACCCAGTAACCCTTTTACTGCACAGGTTTAGATTCCTCATGCAATTTGTGTTGTATAAAATGTATTATCAAATAATAGTATGGAGACTATTATCTGTCGTTGAGTTAGAAATATTATTAGGCCCAACGCTTTGGCCAGTACTTCCAATTATATACTCTATAAGTTGTACTCATAGGGATTCATTCCCTATATTCCTGTCCACCCAATCTTTGTCCTGATTCCCCAGTGACAGAATCTTTAGGCCCAACAGATAGTTGGCAGCTATTCCTAATTATGGTTCCCTTTGTCTCTAAATCCCCACTTGGATCTCTACTCTTCTCTCTGAGAGTTTTCTAATTATTGCCTTCTGCAATAATATTCATGAGAAGGAATGTCACAATGGATGCTGATAGTCTAACTATACACTAAATCAACAATTTACTAATAATACTAATAAAGATACTGTTGGCAATAATACTGTTTTTACTGGTAATACTACTGTTTTTTATTATAGTGAATCCTAAGGAATTATATAGTAGGGGATTCAGCCATCTAACCCTCGGTTGACACCTCTCTGATGAAATGGCTTCTGTTGCCATTGAATCACCCTTCCTTGTGTCAGCAGCGATGGTCTTCCCCATCCTGGCTAGGATTCCATCATTGGATATCCTTGAGACCTCAAACGGAAAGAGTCAGAAAACGTGTCCCTAAAATTTTCCTCTCAATCCAAGCAAACCAACCATAATTGGCTAGTGACATGCTTAGGAAATAGGACTTTTTACCCATTATGGCAGGTCACTTCACCAACCATTTGATTCACTAGTTGCAGGCTGCATCACTCGCCTCAAAACTCACTATTCATTCCCAATCAGTTGGTGATGAAATCTGACCAATACCAATCATTACACCTGATAGTTAATCACTATCAGATGCCCCTATTTTGTCGGCCACTCCACCTGATGAGATATTAGGTATTCATCTGGATTGATCACCAATGGATATGACCAGGTGAATATCCAAAAATCCCTCAAATGTAGTTCCTCCAAAACATGGGCCAACCGATTTCCAATTCTTTTCACCTTAGAGAATTTTCCCCTAGCAACACCAGGTAATCTAGCAGTCTGGGAATATGGGCAAAAATTCCAACACTCCTATATTATAATAAATTTATTAAAAATTAAATTAATTTTCGAACCAATTATAAACATTGCCTTAAATTATCCTTGACAGAACATCAGCATACAGTAGTATCAAATAATGATTAAATAATTAATATCACATAAGAAATAAAAATAATTAATAGTTACAATATAAAATAACAACTCTACATCCGCTTTGAAGTTATTCTTGTTAATCACATAATGAGAAAACAGAAAATAATAAAATAATCAAGCTGGATGATGTGGACATACCAAAGTCCCAACACCCCCCTTGATTCTACAGATTATCCATTGATTTTGATTCTCAGAGAAAGACACTGCTTCCTTACATAGCCTAAATCAGCCATCACGATTTAAACTAAATTGTACATTGTCAATCTTCTTTTCTTTGCTCAATGTTTCTCTGTGCCCTTTCACTTTAGTGTGATCCCTCTTTATCTCCTTCTCACTGCTGCCTCCTATGAGCATGGTTCCATAGCTCCACGTCACACCATTACTATTTATATTTTTCTTGCCAATAATATTTTTATAAAACCTGTACTCAGCCAGGTCAATTTTTTCTGAATCCACGCCATATAAGAATTTTCTCAGTGATTATTGCTAGATTGTCTTTAACTCCTATACTCTTTTAAGTTGGGCCTCCATTTTTTCAGAGCAAATTTCTAACTCTCCTCATTCCTCTTCACAGCAGATCAATGTTCAACAAGAGCTGATCCTGCCAAGCATTCTTGCTTCTTCTTCACTACTGTCTTCATGATTCATCCCCTACTTTATGCTAGATCATGGAAGTTGAGAACACAACATGATATTTATGATTATGGCAAAAATAGAATTAGTACTATTTTAAT
Organism: Massospora cicadina; assembly: GCA_022478985.1. NCBI lineage: Eukaryota > Fungi > Entomophthoromycota > Entomophthoromycetes > Entomophthorales > Entomophthoraceae > Massospora > Massospora cicadina. Next base: position 184,057 of record JAKSZP010010628.1, on the reverse strand, counting down.
ATATATCTTTTCAAATTTTCTTATCTTCTCAAGGATAATCTCTTTTATGAGATACTTTTTTTATACCTTTTCTCTTTTATATTTTTTTGCTAAGTTTTTAACTTATATTTCTTTATTTTTCTCTTAAATTCAGTAAATTCAAGTACTTGGTATGAACCTGGTTCACTATATGCAATTAATGATGTTTTTAACGTATATGCATTTTTAAAAGTTGGGAATAATATTGAAAGGAACTGTCCATAAGGAATTAAAGTTTTTCTTCTTCCAAAGTCATATGTATCATAATAGGCTAACCTATCTCCCAAATGTTACTCTTTGAGCGTGGTCAATTTTAATTGTCCTGCATCTTTACTCTAATTCTTCTCTTCACCGTCCTTTCATATGCCTGTGATTGCAATCTAATAAAAAGATTGACATTTAAGCTACATATTGCTCTGAGCTCATCCTCAAAGCTGGTTCCATAAGCAAATACAAAATTTTTGTAGTGAGGCTCTTCATCCATATAGAAATTTAATTAGCGTCTTTCCCTGTTGCCATATGACCACTGATATTGCACACAAATGTAACTGAACTCAGATAAGATGCTCAAGTGGAAGTTTCCCCACTGCCCATTTTTTCAGTGGCACATCCAAATTTTATTGACTCTCTCTACTATCAATTCATTTCTGGATGGTAGAGAACAGCCACCACTCCTCAAATTCTCACTAAAATTGTTCAGTATTGGAATCACATAGGACATAAAGTTGAATTCATTATCACTGAGTAATACTTGGGGGCATCCAAGCCGCTACACTACTTAGTCCAATATGAATCTCGCAGTGCTCATTGCATCCACTATGCTCAAGGCTTTCATCTTGACCCTTCTAATCAGATGGTCTATTGCAGCTATAATGCACTCTATTACCCATTACTAACGTTTAAGGGTCCCATCATACCTATTGACACCATGTGCCAAGAAAACCCTGGGCGTACTAGGCAGTATATTATCACATTCTTGTGGGAAATGTGGAGTTGACACACCACACAACAGGCTATAATTCTGCGACGTAAATTTTGTTCCCCAATAAAACTGGTGTAGATAATCCATTGTTTTTCTTAGAATACCATGCCCTATGACTTTGTGTGTGGCTTAAATAAGCTTTGAATGTTCTGACAGTTTCTGAAATAGGTACTATTTTCCATCAATCAATATATACATCTGTCTGCTCTTCAAATCATTATTTCTGTCACTTTCTTCAGCGCGCTTTAAATCTCTTTTGGTTTATAATTAGGATCCTTTTTAATTATCCGTTGTATTTCATCCACTTACTAGTACATGACTTGAGTGGCAGATAATCGTGTTAACTTATCAGCAGTCTTATGTGCTGCTCCTACTCACTGTAAAATCTAAAAATCTAGGATTACAATTTTAGAGCCCATCAAGCCAGTTGCCTCTCTCAGCCTTTAAGTTTAAACAACAAGCTAGAGATGAGTGGTCAGTCCTAAACTTTTAATATATACCATAAATATACACACAAAATTATTTGCAGTAGTAAATCACCATGATCATTTGGACTCCGTCATGGTGTAGGACCTTTCCACTGGCATCAACTTCTGACTCAAATATGCCATCTGATGCTCTTCCCCATTATAGTTTACTAGACTTAAAAAAGCTCCATTTTGCTTCAATAAAGCACCTATCCGAATTTTAAACTCTAAATTTAAACTTTGGTACCTTAGAACAGGACTAGTCATCAGATATCTTCTGAGTTTATCAAACACTTTTTGGGCCTCCTCATTACATATAAATCTTTTATGGATACATTTAGTTGGTGAATAGTTGTTTGGCTATTCTGGCGAGATCCTTGATAAATGGTGATAGTAGCTGACCATAACAAGAAAATCCTTTGTCCCAAACACTCTTTAGGATCAACATTCATTTGATGGACATTATATTCTGCTACTGCAGATGTATCTGCAAGAGTCAAACAAAAACCTCAGAAAATTAAGCTCTTTATTTCAAAAAACATTTCTTCAGCTTTATATTCAAGTTTTTTTTAATTAATTGGACACTATTACCAAAGTCTTCTAGGTGATCAGTAAATGTCTGACTGTTAGATTGATGTCAAACAGGTACACAAAAACTCAAAGGAACTTCAGGTCAATTGAGATAAAACTCTATTCCCTTTAGAAAGTAACCAACTTGTTACATAATCCCTGTTGCATTCTTGACATCTGGTAAAACCCTCGTGTGGTGATTATTGCCCTCTTCTTTTGATCTTACTTTAAAAAGTCCATTTGTCAGTACCCCCAAGATCAATCCATCACTATAAAAAAACTTAGCTTCCGCTAAGCTATCAAGTGTATTTTCTATCCTCAGCATTAAAAACTACCTCTTCTTTGTGATTTCATTCAATCATCAGTAATTGATCACCACTCAATTTCTGCATCCTTTTTCTAACAATCGTGATCAAAATCACCCATGTTCTCAAAAAAGGTACGAGGAGCCCATGCTCAATTAGTTTACAGATTTCTTCAATGACTACTACTTAAGCATTCTTTGATTGGCATTCAGGTTGCATTTGTAAAGTCAGGTGCTCCTAAATGGCAACCTTATAGAAAACATTTTAGAGCATCCAGGGTCAGGATCACCATGCAAGTATCTCTCATTATTTCTCAAATAAATCTTATTACTTACTCCTGCAGAAATTATAATAACTCAGTCAGTTGCTCCCAATTTCCTAGTACATTAATGCCTTTGAAACGTCTGCCAGTAATCCCATCTCTGTTATGATTCCATTATCTTGGAACTCTCTTATCTCAGCCATTAGGATTAAATTCGCAAACGTGTAAATTGTTTTTTCTCCAATTTTATCAGGTATTTCACTTAAATTGATCAGTAGAACTTGGATTTCACCATGGCCTGACATTATAAACCAAAGAGCTAAACAAAGCTATAATTCCATACTGTTCCACGGATGATGACGTCTCCATAAAAATGTTCAAGGATTTCCAGCTTAACTCTGTGTTAACTATTATTTTCGTTCCCAGTGGAATTATATCTGGCATTTTGTCCTAAACGGTATCCCATAGTTTTTAATAAATGCCTTTATCATTTCCCTGCCTTTTCTTATCACTAACTTGCTTTAAATATAAATTATGAATTATTCTAAATTAGATTTACAAAGTTATTCTTCTCATAAGCGGAGTTTCTCCATTCTTCTGATATACTAAGGCAAGGTTTGCATAAAAATTGTTAGGTCATTTTCCTTGAAATTTCATTTGACACCATGCTTTCTCAGAAATTTGGTTCAATAAAATTTCATAATTTTGATTTGATGATACTATGTTTGGAGCTGATACCGCCAGCTATCTGTACTGAAGAGCAATAAACTCTATGCTTTTGTTGGAACCCTGTTAGTTAGTGCTCGCAGGTGCCAATTCCCAGCAGGGGCTCAAAAACAGAAATAAATATGTTAGATGCCAATTGGTTGGCTAAGTTACACTTAAAAATAACTCTAAATAAACTTTCATATATATTCCTAAGCTGTAGCTTGGGGTGAAAAAGATACTTTATTATTTCTTGCCTCTTAGTATCTATCAAACTAGTAGGCTAAATTAAGTTAGGTAATCGCTTAGTTATCCACCTAAGACTTTAATGAATAGTAGGTTAAGCAAGAGTTCATAGTAAGCAAGGGTAAACTCAAATTAGTTAAATGGCCTTTTAACCTATAAAAACGCTTTAACCTTATAATAGGGATTAATTTAATTATTTAGTTCAAAACCAGAAGGATGTAACCATGAGGTAGCATTTTAATATTTTTCCTCCAATTAGCTACCTGACACATAGATCTAGTTTGGCCACTTATTTAAGTCTTTATTGACTGCTTGGTTAATAAAATAATTCACCTCCTGGCACCTTCTTCAGGGTTATAAAAGGGGATTTGACTTAGACTTTAGCACCAAATTTGAGTTGGTGCTAAGTTGTATTCCCCGTTGCTTTAACTATTTGCACTCTAAGCATTCTTCTCTCTTGAGATTGGAAGGCAAATTTGATAGCTCTACAGAAGTTGTAGTATCCAGTTTAGCAGTTTCATATTCCTTTCAGTGTTCTAAATCTAAGGAAGACTTCATTTGCTTCACAAATTGTTTACAAAGTACAAATGGTGTCCAATATCAATTATCGCTCTTACACTTACTCAATTGACTATAATGTCCATATATTTACACTCAGAGTACTTTTATAAAGTTTTAATGATTGAATCGTGGTAATATTAGATAAATCTAAAGTATAAAATTAAATGGACAGACAAGTCATGAAAGGATTCTTTGATCATGCTAATAGGGAGAATAACGTTTAAATTAATAAGTTTTATCTTAAGCAATTCTTCTCACTTTTCAGCAGTTCAAATTTTTTCATCATCTGACGTGAATCTGGCTGAGCAACTTCTTCATTGCTATGGGGTCTTACCCTTTCACCCTTTCTTTGGTGATTGCTTTTACATTTCAAATTAAACCTGATAAAGCAGGTCAGGTTTATCTACAGTAAAAATAGAACAGAAAATATATTGACATCTTTGAATATGAAAACGTAAAATAGGATTCATTGAGGTGCTAGATTGTTCCTTATCTTGACTGATGGCCCTTATCCCAAATACAACCCAATTTCCATCTCTTTAGTTTGAATTAGATCTAATTGCTCTTTAGGATCCTTGTTACAACATTAAGCAAACACATGCTCATGGTTTCTACATTGGTGGCAGCGATTTTATTTCTACTCTCCCATTTTGTTCCTTTGGGCTCGTTTCCCAGTATGACTTAATTTTGTAGTTCCTTATTAATCTCAGTGAACTACACTGCATTCTGATTTCTGCCAGCAAAACCTTATAATTTGGTAAGGTGTTGTGAATGTTGTTCCTAATATCTTGAAAACTCCACCATCTGTGATAATATATTTTGATTTGCAAGTGCTGAAGCCTCAACGCAGTGCAATTCTCTGTATGACAAAATGCCATTTTCATTGCTATCTGTGCATCAAACTTAATAGAACTTTCATACCATCTGTAAAAATTTGAGGATCACTTGCTTGATTTTTAAGATAAGAACTCTTAGTTGGGCTGAAGTTCAGTTAAATGATCTTCAAATATGCCAGTGGCTTAAGGTATTTTGACCGTTCAGAAGCTCACTAGGCATATTCAAATGGCTCCACCTTTTCTAGACAATTTATGCTTGATTTTCTCTCCATAATCGAGAACTTTAACCAAGGCAGGAAAGTTACAAGCAGAGGATCCTGAGATCACATCTTGCCAAGAATCTTCAGAAACTTAAGATACAAATATGAAAAATGATTAAATCAAAAATTTTAAGACTAAATTATTTGATAATTAATACTTAGGCCAAGCGCTGGTACTTATACCTCTTTGGCATTTCCTGGCCTTATTCAAGCACGCAATCAAAACAGATTATTTTTCATCTCAGTTTGGCCCTTAAACTGATATAACTGAGACCTACTACTAGGTTTATTGGTGGCAAAATACTCTCATATTTGGGAGGATTTCAGGGACGAAATTTGCAACAATGAGCGTGCAAGATTGTCCTAGGATCATTTCAAAATGAGATTTGTCATATTGCTGAGAAAATATGAATCCTGGGAGATTTTGGAATCAATTTAAATAAATGCTGTACCCTTAATTGGGACATCAACAGGCCTCTCTCAGTAGCACTAGGTACTTCCATTCAGGCGGTTCATGTCATAGCTAAATGACATAATAGTGGGCACCAACCCCAAGGATAATGCTGGGCGGCAGGAGGCCCAGAAGGTGAAGCTTTAGGCCCTCACTGACCTCAAGCACATATTAGATCAACGTTGGGTACACGCCAAATATGCCCAGGTTGGTACTAATGAGGTGCATAACGCTCAGCTCCTTGCGTCAGCCCAGGCATTAGACACACGGTTTATTCAATTAAAAATAACATTTTGATTTGTTTGCTTGAGGAGTGGGTATTTCAAACCCGTTTCATTTACAAAGTGACACGTTTGGGTAGAAGACAACTTCAATTGATTACATGAGATTAGTCAGTTTTGGTGTATTCTACTAGTTTAGATGGAAGCGTTTTACCTATTAGTGAATTGGTGTTTAGGACCATTTCAGCAGACCCCAAATTACCCTGATGATCTTTGAGTTTGATTTTCGTGATCAACATTCCTTTTTGGTCAACTTTTTATAATAAAATACACATTTTTAGTACACCATTTACATTATGTTATCCCAGATATTCCTGTTCGTGGACATCTTTGAGGAGGTCGCATACACCATTTACCATATTATATTTACTACCATAGTTTTATCTGCCAGTGCACCATTGAGCCGCCCAGGTACCCTTCAACCTAGAATGCCTAAACCTTACCCTTCCATATACCTCGTCACTCTTGTTTGGTTAAACCTCTTAAGGATAACCCTTTCCTTCCTAAGTTACTTGAGCTCAAGAACCCTCTGCAGGTCTATCGTAACTTTTGTACTTTGACTAGTTTCCTGGAGTTGGGCCTGTGCACTGTACACTTCTACGCTGGAAACAGGAGAGTTATAGACACTCTCCTTACATTAGTCAACCAACCACTTATATTTATGTGCACAAACTTTTCCATGTAGGACTTCCCCAAAGTGTAAACAGTGGGCGCCAGCTGTGGGCTTCAGCTATGGTCAGCTGCACCACAGTTTCCTCTTTTTTCCAAAGGTTGGAGCATCTAGGCGTTATTTTGGCCGCCTCCAACTGGGAAGTACCCACCCTTCATGTTCATACCTGGTGGATACGGAGCTTCTGGGTCTGAAAGTAATGATTCCCCAACTCTAAGCAAAAATTTATAAATTCAATTCAAATAAACGGGGCTTACAGTGGAAGCACGTTCAGACGATGCTGGCATAATTAAAGCAGATGGCCATGGGGGTGTTGGCCTTGGATAGCGTTGGGTCTTTTATTGCCATTAGGGGAATAGGGTCATTCACATCTAAAAACACGTTTTATAACGAAAACCTTATCCATACCTTTGTACCATTTATTAGCTCTTACGGTTTGGATGAGAACCCTATTCCAGTATATCAGATCACCCCTGAGAACCCTCGTTTGACCCCTACCATGATCCGTGGCACTCAGGAAGTGTAAAAAGAACTTCATTTCAAATATGAAAATATATATGCACCTGCAGAAGGCATGGTGGGATATGTGGCTTCTGTAGTAAGAGTGGCCAACTATCACTCCCCATTCTATGATTCCAAAACATACCCTGATGGCTTGCTTGAGTCAAAGGAAGAAATTTCTGGTGAGGTGTTGTCGTTTTCTGCTTTAAATAAAGCCCATTCTGGATACTTTTTGTTGACTGCTACCCTTGCATCCCCTTCAGGGAAGTTCAGCACCAATATTCTGGTGGATACTGGCGCCATTGAAAACTTTATGGACCATAGCCTTGCTGACTACCTTGGGCTGAGTTACTTGCCAGATGGTATGGTTAGGGGAGGGGCGTCACAAGGTATTCCCACTCTGAAGGTCGTTGAGACAGTGGACTATCAGGTTGGCAAGTATCATTTGTTCAATCACTTCCAAGCTATCAAAAACCTCTTGTACCCTATCTTTTTGAATGTGGAGTGGTGTTGGAAGTTTGAATTTAGAACCAACTTGAAAGAGAATAACCTATACCTTACAATAAAGAATGGTCGCACTTGTTGTTCCTTTGTCTGAGGCTGACGCTCAGGGCGACTTTCCCCACTGGCCCCACTTTCACACAATTAGCCTTGCCTCTATGCTGAAGCCAACCGTGGTGGTTCCCCTACCTTCTTGTTTGAAAAGTTTGGAATCTTCCTTTGATGCAGCATCAGCTGACGCACTACCTGAACATTCCAATTATGACTGTGACTTCAAACTCACTGTGGATCTGGTGCGGATATCTTCCCCTATTTATCCATTGACTGTCCGGGAGGAAGAGGCGTTAGATGTATGGGTGAAAGAGCTTTTAGCTAAAGGCGCGATTTTTCACGTAACTCCCCTGTATGCTCCCCACTTCTCTATGTTGAGAAGGCTGATGGTACTATACGCCCATATGTAGAATATGGGAACCTCAACAACGTCACAGTACCAAATATACGTCCCATCCCTTGGGATTCTCAGATTGCGCGCTATGTGGAGAATGCTAAGGCCTTTTCCAAACTGGATTGCCTCAATGCATTCAATCAGATTCGGATTAAAAAAGGACAATAGTGGTTAACTGCATTCCGTACCAGAAAAGAGATTTTCCAGTTTTGGGTCATGCCCTTTGGGCTTAAGGATGCCCCTGCTATCTTTCAACGTCGCATTGATGCAACGTTGGGGGACTTGTTAGGGGTATAAGCGGTGGCCTACATGGATGATTCCTGGTCTTTTCCCCAGATCATGAGTTCCATGCGGTACATCTTTGGCAAGTGGTGGAGAGGTTAAGGGCAGCCCGCCTTAAAGATCAGCAAGTTTGAATTCTTCAAGTCACAGGACACTTTTTTGGGAAACGTCGTGTTTGACCAAGGACACATGATAACTCCAGACAAGGAGAAGGCTATTTGTGAGTGGCCCACCCCCACCTTGGTCAAGGAAATGAGGAGCTTTTTGGGGACTTATACGTTCCTCAAGAAGTTCACATCCAATCTTTCTGAGGTGGCAGCACCTTATATAAGGCTAGCGGTGCAGAGGTGCTTCAGTGGTCTCCGTTTTGGAGGATGCTTCTAAGAAGTGAAGTTCACCCTGTTGTCCACGTCAGTCCTTCATCATGTTAACCTCAATTAAGCGTTCATTGTGTCTACTGTTGATTCCAACTTTGCAATAGCAGCTGCCTTGTTACAAGCAGGTGAAGGTGGGATAGAGCATCCATTAAGATTTTTTCTAGGAAAATGTCTCTTCCTGAGTTAAATTACGCCATGTATGACAAAGAGCTACTAGCAGTGTTGGAGGCGCTGACTTATTGGCATCAACACTTGCATGACTCCTCCCAACCTTTCCGTGTATATACAGATCACCGGGCCTTGCTGTACTACCGCGCCCCTCATGTCCTAACCCCACGGCAGACCCATTGCCATGAGACACTTGCATAAGTTTCATTTTCTTATGAGTTCACCAAGGGCAAGGAGAATAGTTTGGCGGATGCTTTGAGCTGCAACCCTGCTTTAGCCCCTGACCCCAAGGAGGTAGAAGTACACAACACCCAGGTTATGATCCCTCCAAGTAAAATTCTGTCGCTACTTCCCTCCCCTGGCTAACGGGCCAGAGCTTGCACCTCTGGATAACGCGGAGGAATATGGTATGTTCAGAAAGGTCGTCCTCTCTTAGCCACTATTGGGCAAAAATGCCATGGTACTTTCAAAGAGCGCTTCAAATCAAGAGGATCTATCCAGGAGCTATCATGTAAAGGATAAGATGGTGTAGTTCCAGGGACGCCTTTGGGTACCTGCTGGACCACTGCGCCTGGAAATCATTCGGGACCATCATGATGGAATCACCATTGGTCATCCAGGGAAAGCAAAGTCCTTGGAGTTGATGTCACACTTACAATTGAAAGGGCTTGCCTGCTCAGGCGTGCCGGTATTTCAAAGAGTGCCTGGTATGCAACCAGATGAAACCCAATCGTCAACCTTTAGCAGGTTGTTGGTACAAGTCCAAAAGGCTGATGGGCCCTGGACTTCCATCTCGGTTGATTTTATAGCGGAATTACCTGTCTCTGATGGTTATGACACCATCATGGTGGTGGTGGACCGATTTACAAAGATCCCCCACTTTATTCCTTGCAGAACTACGATAACTGCAGCTGTGATGTCTAGGCCTTTCGTCATCCATGTGTTTGCGCTCCATGGAGTTCCCCAAGAAATTATCAGCGACTGGGGCCCTCAGTTTACCTCCTTTTTTGGGAAGAGTTGTGTAAGACTCTTCAGATTCGCCCTTGCCATTCAACTGCCTATCATCCCCAATCATATGGGCAGACTGAACGAGTGAACCAGTGCTTGGAACAGTTTCTGCGGTGTTACACCGCTGCAGATCATTCAGATTGGGCTTCTCACCTTCCCATGGCCCAGTTTAGCTACAACAATACCTTGCACTCTTCGATTGGCTATTTCCCATCTTTCGCCAGCCATGGCTTTAACCCCTCCTTTAACATGGAGCTCAGCTTTGGGTCAAAGGTTGAAGCGGTGGTGGACTTTTCCAAGACAATCAAGAAGGTCCACCAGGGGGTTTCCACAAGCTTGGAGGAGGCTATGCAGGTATATAAGGAGAACGCTGATGGGAAGCGCCAAGTGGGTCCCGCATACAAGGAAGGGGATCTCGTGATGTTTGATGCTTGTAACATCCCAAACAAGCAGCCGTGTAAGAAGCTGGGACCAAAAAGGATTGGCCCCTACCGCGTTGTTAGAAAAGTGGGCCATGCCTCATACCAGTTAGATCTCCCCCCCTCATTCTGGATCTTCTTGGTGTTTCATTAGAGCAAACTGACGTTGTTTGAGGGCCCCCACAAGAGACTCCTGTGGCCTATCTCATGGATGGAGCGCCAGAGTGGGAGGTGAAATAAATATTTGCCTCACGACACGTTAAAAGAAGACTCAAGTACCTGGTATCCTGGAAGGGCTTTGATGCTGCAGAGAACAGTTGGGTTCCAGCGCGCGACTGTGTGTATGCCCAAGATCTGATTGACGCCTTTCACCAGAGTTTTCCCAGGCTGCTGGATTCCAACCTAAACCAACTGTCACCACCATGAAGTTGGCCCCTGCCCACAAGAACTTTTACCTTGCGCAAGCCCCTGGAGGGGGGTTGAGCCCCGTTGAGAGGAGAGGGTAATGTCATGTGCACATGACATAATAGTGGGGACCAACCCCAAAGACAAGGCTTGGCGCCAGGAGGCCCAGAATGTGAAGCTACAGGACCTTCCTGACCTAAGGCACACACTGAACCAACGCTGGGCTCGGGCGAAATATGCCCAGGTTGGGACTAGTGGTGTGCCTAAGGCCGCCCCTGATGTTGATCCAGGCATTAAAACAAACAATCTACCAAAAAAAGCGGATAGTTTGATTCAGTTTGTCAAGGAAATGGGGTTTCAAAACCCATTCCATTTTCAAAATAACGCGCTCAGGTCAAATCCAACATCAATCAATCACTCTAGTGAAGTCAGTTTTGGCCTATTTAACTAACTCAGACATCAGTTCTGTCCTATTGGTTAGTCAGTGCTTGGCCCACTGCGGCATAACCCCTATTCCACTGTTTGAGCTTAAATATGTTTTCCCCAACCAAAATTTCTTGTTGGTTAACTTCGCAAATAAACCTTTTTCCCCATTTATGTTATTTTAAATTTTATGATATTCCAAACACTCCTGTGCGCAAACCTCTTTGAGGAGGTCTCACGCTCCATTACCCTTGCCATTGCAAGTACCTTGTAGCTCTCCCCTCATGCACCGTTTGTCACCCAGGTTCCCTCCAACCTGGGTCGCCTAACCCCTTTTGATATGTGCACTGCGTTGCCTATATAGGGGTTTGTATCTTAAAATTTATATTTTTATGCCTAAGTTGTATTGCTCCAGCACCCTCTGCTGGGCTCTAATCACTTTGGCACTAACGGCTAGTTCCCTGGTGTTGGCCTGGAGCACCGCTCACTGCCACACTGGTAACAGGATAGTTATAGACACTATCCTTACACTGATGCCAAAAAAGAATACTTAAAGCACTTGCATCCTGTAACAAAGTACCATTGTACTTGTAAATCTGGTTAGGAAGAGCTTAGGTCTAAAGCTTCATCTGCCAATATTGTACAGGAATCACTCCATCACTATATGTGAAATTTATTTGGCTGGAGCAGATTGGATCTTCTGGGACTCCATTGGAGGTAAAATAGAAAGGGGATCCGTTGTCCCAGAATATCAAGTGTTCCCTCTGCCATATCAATCACTGCCCCAAATAACTGCATGAACGTGGCCCCAATCACCAGATTGTAGTGATTATTAGGAGAACCACCGCTAGAGAGGATGCCCCTACTACATTAAACCTCAGAGGCAACACGCTGTAAGCGCCCTTGACACAGTGCTCTGTTTCCCGCAGTCCCATACACTACTCTGTGTTCCACATCAGGCTTCGACAAAAGCCTAGCCTCGAGCTTGGTGAATATTATGTTTACAGGAGCGCCAGTGTATATAGTCACTCAATTTTTGTGTTTAAAACAAAAATATCACAGTATGTACACCCCAAATAAGAGGAACCATTGGTGTTTATTACATGAGCATCCAAGGGATTTTGGTTTCCAGAAATGTGATAATACTGGCGCCAACATGTGGATATACCTAGGCAGTTCTCTCTATGGGAATCTCCATGCTCACCCCCTCTAGGGTTGCGACATTTGTTGAGGGTTTAACTTTGACTGTACTATTCTTCTCAAGGATATTCCTGGCGTAGGGTTTTATAAATTTGCCAGAGCTCCAAGTTGGTGATATTGTGGTCTCTACCTTGATTTGAAGCCAAGATATCATAGAGGAATTGTTGATAGAATAAAACATCAAGGTTAGTACTAGGAATGACACAAAGTGATTTGTGGCAATCTTCAGTGACAACTAAATGTGAATTAGCATAGATATAGTATCCTGTCTCTACTCTGATCGATCTTTTTGCTCATTATCTTGGGGCAATAGGTTTTGCATGGTCATTCAATTTGCATAGACAGCTAACCACATAATGTCCTGTTTGACTTCACAAGAAACAAGATTTTGTAAATGTCACTCATCTCTGTATCTCACCCACAGTTCCAGGTTGGAAATCAGATGATGGGTGGTAATTCGGCCAAAGACAATCTGGTTGCATATAATGGGGCGGAAAGGAACTGCGAGAGCATTAATTAAATGAGGATTAACCAGAGTATTGTACCCAAGTCGTTGGTGTCCATTTCTCAAAGGGATTCAGTAGCAGTTGCAGTGGCTGTACGTTCCATATTGGGGCACTAAATGTGATTGATAGATAGATAGATGACATAAATAATTGATGACTTTTAATAGATCCACATTGTCTTAAAGAATGTGGTTCATAGCATTAGTAGTTCTTGTTATAGTTTAACAGTTGTCATCATTGCTATGTTCACCTCCTTTTTAATTGAGATACTCGTTCCCAACAATACATGATCCTCAGCCATGAACTGCTCCTGAACTCCACTAATGACTCATTCTATTGAAATTTTTAGCTAAAATCTATATCTTGCATCGTGCCATTTTTGCCACACCCTCAAACAGGTGTATCACGGTCTCCTTCACCTCCTGATACAACATGGTACTACTATTAAGGTAACAGTAAACCTGGGTGGCACTCTTGACATCCAGAGCGGATATCAACAGATTTGCTTTCAACCAATTGGAAGTCCCTTCTACTGCAAACTTAAACTGCTTAATAATCTGGGTCTGTTTCAAAATAGGTTAATTGGGGAATCTTATCAATGCAGACCCCTTCCTCCCCAGCGCAACTATTCCAATCTACGCTCTGCACAGTATAGCCACTCTGTAGTGTCACCCAAGCAGTTGGCAAGTTGGTTATTTTGGCCACCTACCAGGTGCAGTTGATGATATGCCTTTATGAACTGATCTGTTATACTTTTATTCTCTTGGAAAAGCAGTTTTGAGCCTATAGTAGTGTATCCAAGGCAAATCTTCAATCCCACTTATTGAAATAACTCAATAAACTGGGGTAGTACCCTGTCAAGAGAAGCCAGTTGAGCCATGGCTTTGGAGATATAGTACTTTTAATGTATTGTTCAATTGGCCCCCTGTAGTGAGAACCACTGTTAACGTTTGGTTGATTTGGTTAACTCCGCTGAACTGGTTGCACAGGGTAAAGCCCACTGAACAATGGATAAGCTATATAGGGATTTTTGGCCCTTGATAATTAAAAAAACTAGTAATACCCATGCTTTAAAAGTGTATTTTATAAATTACCAGATGATTCTAAATATTTTTAGTTTTTATATTTGTAGATAGCTATCATTAAATTTCAAAAACTGTTTAACCTTTCAAGTATTCTAACCTACAACCACTTAGCTTAAATCAATCAAGCCTGTCAAATTAACTAAGCCATTAATCAATTACCTGAAATATTGAGGCCCATTAATTAACCAAAAATGAGTCACACTCAACAAAAATCTATTTTGAACTTACAAAACAGCTAAAAAACCATCCACTTATCAAAACACGTAAATCTATCAACAGAAATGAATATGAAACTTTTATTTAAAATTTCTATATGATTACTATTATAAAATATATATGTTTTAGATCTCATATAGAACTATTATTAAAATTTATATGTTTTACTAAAAATAGCATATTACATAACCAAATTTTAAAAGACTTGTGCTAAGTTTGGTAATTTTTAGTTAATTGCTCATGAGATAATGAAGACAATATAATTTATATAAACAGAATGTTTGTTTTGTAAATAAAAGTTTAGACTAATACTTGCTAATACCCAGTTTAACAAGCATTTGTTGTGCGTTTAAGGTTTATCAGATGATCCTAATTAAATTCTTTTTTATATTGGTAGATGGCTACAGATAAAATTAAGAAGTAAATTAAATTGATTAAATATAAAATTATTAACACTCAACCATACCAATCAAACTTTATCAAATTAATTAAATCAAAAACTACTTACTTGAAGCCATAGAGCCCATCAATTTAACCATAAATCCACCAACCACTCAGCCAATACCAACTAACTTATCTCATCAACCAATCACCAACTGCTTTATAAAACTATTAAGCTTATGATCAACCAAAAACCACCAACCACTTGGAAAAAACCATTTAAACTATTTTTTAGCACTGGTGGTGCTCAACCTAAAAGGGGGAGCCACCACGCATTTTTATTTACAAATGGGCCAAACAAAGGTGCTATGGATATAAAAAAATCCTAATTTTGCAACTCAACTAACAGTCTAGAAGCCATATCAGAAGGTGAGAAAGAATTGGTGAAACTTTTGTCAGGCGCCCACTTTAGCTGGTGGACCATGGCGTACAACATAGGGGAAGAAGCATCAGAAAGTTGTAGCATAAGGAGGTATAATTGTGGGTTTTCCTTGTTAATGAAGGCAGGAATTTTCCATTGCCTCAACATATTGATAAAGTTGATGCTCAGCAAAAGTGATGAGAGCAGGCAAATAAGTGAATGACTTTATGCACCAGTGGGTTTTGGGATAACTAAGGTTGAAAAGATAAGCTTTCGTTGCATCAATGCAGGTGCAGCTTGCACTAAAAGCCTGCTCCTCAATCTCATACTTCACATCTTCCTCAACATCATGAGAAAAAGGGGGATAGGAATACCTCAACCAGGGGTTCCATTAATCCATGGAGTTGCTGACATAGTAGTATATATGTAGGAGCAGCCGTGGCTTTGACCGCCATTTTATTTATATTTTATAAAATTTTGATAATCATTTTTAGGATGAAAATGGCGGGGGTGCAAATCGGGAGGATTGAAAAAAACTCCTCCAATTCAAAATACAGTTTGACATTATATGTCCAGTCACTTTTGTCAATCCAATAGTTTCACTCAACAGGATTTAATTTGCTAATGCTGGCCCAGCCACTGGAGTTGGCACGTTGGCCACAACTGATTGGATGCAAACTGTTGACCATGGCAGCTCAGCTGAAGCTTTTTCAGCCATTGACTCAGGTTGCCATAAATTGACCAAATCCTTAAAAAATTTTAAAATACTGATTGGCTGCGGCTTTGGAAGCCATTCCAGAATTTGCTGAGGTTAGGGGTGAGAGAATCGATCCCCACTCAAAAAATCTGAGCATGGCTGCAGTTGAGCTGACGCTGGAGGGGGAGCAGCAGAAGTGGAAGCCATAGAGCACTTGCATTTTGAGTGATCATGCTCAAAGCACAAGATGCAAATGCACAGCCATTCTCAACAAACACCCAAAATAGGTGATCAGGGGTGGATCTCATCACCATGAGAGGTGAATCACAATGTGGGTGTCACAATGGAATGGGTGAATTGTCCCCAAGGCGCACAGCCATGACAAACGATCTGCTCCATTCAAAACCTCAGATTGCAACATTGAATCTGCACCATAAATGACCAAACCCTCTTTGGGCTCATGATGGATGTGTTCAGGGGAAAGTGGGAGGGCAACACATCAAACTGGCCATAAAAGTGGATTCATCTGGGAGCCAGGTGTAAACGGTAGGAAGGGGTATAGTTTTAAAAATTAATGGCAGCTTAGATGCTGCCATTGCATCAGCCTAGGAATGGAAACCAAGGTCAAAATACCCCTTAAATGGGCGGAAATCAATGAAGCTTGCAGGTTCAAAAAATGGCGTGGCCATCTTGATGATGGCCGTGCTTGCATATGGGAAGAGGTTCCCATATTTGACCTGGAGGCCAAAACACAAATTTCTCTGTGGGAGCACCAAAGGATCTGGATCATCACCTGGGAACGTTAAAGATGGTGGGCCAAGACCCAAAAGGGGACATAACGCCTGTTACGTTAGTAATCTAGCAGAGCCAGCCTGGGCGCACTTCAGCAGTGGCTGAAATATGCCAGATGGCAGTGCACCACAACCCCAAGCTTATGACGGATGGGGTCCCTGAACACTGCCACAAAGCAGTTAGGAAAGAGGGCCCAGGTAAGTTCCCACAAGCAGGATAATCCTGCCCTGGAAATATCCCCTAATCCGACTATATGGAAAGCACTTGACTATGAAAGTTTTGTACATGGTAAGAACTATGCTTGCACCAAGTAAGAGGGTCTGTCCTCCAGAAAGCGCATATAAAGACTCAATGGACTTGTCAAAGTTTGAGCTGTGACCCATGTGTAGTTTTCTTTATGGACTTAATAGAGATGATTTTCTGACTTAAAAATTAATTTGGAATTTATTTAGTTTTAATTAAAATTATAGAAGATGAAACTGCTTTATGCAACTTCGTCAGTTCACATTTATACTAAGCTTAGGGGAAGAGTGGATCTTGTTATCTGTGGAGTTCATAGGCAACTTTTCAATGACAGGCATAACCTGAGGATCTAGATCCTCAATTACCTTATCTAGACCTGTTCCAGAACTAGGATTAGGTACCATTATTGTTGCGGAAACTTTTCCACATTTATATTTTGCTTCAAATTATTCTCAAAGGCCAACCTTTGTCAACATCTGTATCTCTAAATTTTACATTAATAAAAGGGTTTTGGCGGCCTCTTATTTTCACAATAGCCATTTCCAAGAGGCTTGTCCAACCTCAACTGAAGTGGTAGCATCTGGTCGACCAGAGCGCCATTTAAAAGGACTTTAATCCTTGTCAAAACATTTGGGGACTTTGGACTCAGCCACATCTAGTTGACCAAAGCTTTGTTTTTGAGGATTTAATTTCTCGTCGCCATATTTGGTAATATTGTGCTTGGCAGCATCTGGTTGGCCAAAGCGCCATTTATGAGGATTTCCTTCCTCATCAAACTTGTGATATTTATCTTATTTGATTTGAGGCATCTAAATCATCAGATTGCCATTTACAAAATTTGTTGCGCTTGTGCTCATCACCCAAGGCCTCAATCATTGCATTAGGGAAGATTAGAGAAATGTGGCGTTCAGTCAACGCCTTGATTGTTACATCACCTCCCCCAGATGAGAGCCTCCTCTGGCTCCAGAGCTCCTCCACCTTCCATGGGCAGTTGCTGCAGTTGACGGCAGCTTGCCAGGTGGACTCTTCCACAGGGTAACCCACCCACCTCAACAGATACCAATGCTTTTTTAAAAACTTCATGTCCAGGATTTCCTCCACCTCATACTCAGCCTCTCCTGGGTTTCCCAAGTGGACAGGCTCCAGATTCTCTGAAAAAGGGCTGTCAGTGCTCAGTTCTCTGGACTGGTGCTGAGGTTTGTAGGTGGCTCAAAACTGGAAAATTTGAAAGAGGACCAGGAAGGAAATGAAAAAATGGGTTAGAATACTGAATAGTTTATTAAGCCAAAAGGTTTTGATATTTATAGGGGTGCTTTGGGACTCGGTGTCTCCAGGATCGTTGGGGCCTCATCCATTTAGGATCTTTACTGATCTTCAGGAATGGCCTCCTCATGGGCATCCTCAATGGATTGTGTCGCTCACCTAACCAAATGGGGGAAATGCCGCCCCATGAAACTCAGGAATAGGGGAGGAGGATCCTGAAATTAGTTTAGCTTGGTTAGGTTTGATGACCAATTTAGCACAGCCCGATCTGGAGTGGGGAATTCAATTTGATCATTATCTCAAATTCTGACAACGCCCCCTCAAGATCCTGTCAGAGGGTGGAACACAGCTTCAGGAACTGACCATGCACCCAATTTACTACGGTCCCTTAGTTGACGTCAGCAATGAAGTACTCAGACTTCACCTTATGAATGACTTTATAGGGTCCAGATCAAAGTATGTCTAGCTTATTTTGTCAGCCTCCAGGTCGATGGTGATAAAAGATAACAAGGTCAACTAATTGAAATTTTGGTAAGGAGGGTTGTCTGAGATTAAATAGGTATGTCTCTCTTCCAGTGGTGGTATTAATGCCTTGAGTGTCTTGGGCTTTAAGATGGACAATTTTATCAGCTAAAGCCCTCATAGTTAATTCATAGTTCTCAGGTGTGGAGGCTTTGAGCAGTGGCTGGACGCTACTTGGTAGCTGAGGTGCCTGCCCATATAGGGCTTTGAATGGGGACATCTTGATGACTTGGTGATAGCTCACCCTGTAGGCAAGCAAGGCTATGAGTAGATAATGGTTCCAATGGGAAGGATCTGAGGCAGCCAACTTCTGTAGGATGGAAATAAGAGTTCTTTTAGCACGTTCTACTGCCCCATTAGTAGACGGGTGATAATGGACAGTGAAACTTTGGGTAGTGCCAAATAACGAAGTTTGTTCTTGTACTACCTGGGAGGTGAAATTCAATCCATTGTCCAAAAGTAAGGTCTGGGTGCACCTGTGCAGGGTAAAATGGAACAAACAAGGATAAGATCTTTAGCTTTGGCAGTGGCAGCGGGAACCAAAATTGCCTTGACCCACTTAGTTATGTGGTCTACAGATAGGGTAATATACTTGTGGCCATGCAATCCTGTGAGAAGAGGACCCACCACATCGATGGTATTGACACTGAAGGGCCTTGTCGGGGCAATGACTGAGTGTTGAAATTGAGGGTTGGCTTGGTCGTGGGATTAGCAGGTCATACAAGCCTCCAAAACCTCTTGGATGGTTTCTACCATTCGGTCCCAGTAGCATCATGACTTTAACCATTCGTTAGTCTTCTTAACTGCCCCATGTTCCACAGTTGAATGGCCCTCCAAGATGACATTGGTTCAAGAGGAGGGTCGGATATAAGGGAGCCACTTTTTGTTGAATTTCTTTTAGAGTAGCCCATACTTTATTTGCGTGTCTCAAGTCATTTGGCGGAGTTCAGCCTGAACCTCAGGAGTTTCTAATTCCCATTGCTCGGGCTGTCCTATCAGGTCATATAGCTGATCTTTCTTGGGGTCTAAGCCTGTTAGCTCTGGCATCTGAGAGAGACATCAGCATTCTGGTGAATCATGCCTGTGCAATGGATGATGGTGAAATCGTAGCTTTGCATTTGTAGAGCCTACCTGGATAGCTGACCATTGGGCTCTTTCATTTGTTGAAGCCACCGGAGTGAGGAGTGGCTTGTAAAAAATAGTAAAACGGGTACCATAGAGGTAAGGGCGGAAATGTTTGATGGCTAGTAGGACAGCTAGACATTACCTCTTAGTGACTCTGTAGCTCTGCTCAGCTTTACTTAGTGTCTTACTAGAATAAGCCAGGGTGGTCGACCTTGTTTTCATCATGTTTGGCCAGGATAGCCCCAAAGACGACATTTCTTGCATCTATGAACAGCAAGGAGGGTTGGTCGAAGTGAGGGTAAACTAGAATAAGTTAATACATAGAGCCATATGTAAAGCGTTAAAAGCCTGTTCCTGCTCAGGCCACCACTTGAATGGTACATTCTTCTGCAGGAGATAGAACAGTTGCTCAGTTAGGTCAGCAAATCGTGGGATAAACTGATGGTAATTGCTCATCATGCCAAGAAAGACTTTGATTTTTCGTAAGCTTTGGGGGCGTAACATCTTCTCTATGGCGTCAACTTTGTTAGGTATAGGTTGGATGCCACACTTGGAAGCCTAGTGTCCTAGAAACTCTAGCTTAGGCTGGAAGAAGGAGCACTTAAAAAGCTTGAGCTTGACAGAGGCCTTCCTAAGCCATTTGAGGCTTCCCTGAGATGCCCCACATGTCCATTAAAGGTCTGCAAGAAAATGGTAATGTCATCCAGGTAAACGAGGACGCATGAGAGCTTTAAGTCCCCAAGGATCCCATCCATGGCATGCTGGAAAGTGGCTGAGGCGTTACAGAGGCCTTGGAGCATCCAGTTGGCTCAAATAGCCCCTCACTGGTGATTATTGTGCACTTGGCTTGGTCTTTGGGAGCGAGCTTGACCTGCCAATATTCACTGTCAAGGTCCATGGCTGAAAAGTACTTGGAACTGGCAAGCAGATGGAGAGAATCATCAATTTAGGGCAAAGGATAACTTTCCTTCTTGGTGATGGAGTTAAGTCATTGATAATCCATCACCACCCATGCTTGCCGTCCTTCTTTTGAACTAGCATAAGAGGGGAGGACCAAGGACTACGCAATGTGACCAGGAGCCCAGCGTCGAGTAGCTGTTTAAGCTCCATCACCTGGGCTTCTTCGACATTGCTTTTTTGGTAAGGCTCGGATCAAAAAGGTGGAGCATCCCCAGTTTCCACATGGTGAAGGAATCCGCTCATTCTTCCAAAATCTTAGGTCGAGATTAGGATAGGTCTAAGTATTCATCCAACAACTCCTGGACTTTGTGTCGCTGATTATCTGAGAGGTCCTTCCTTATATTATCATCAATCAGACTAACTGAGGGTGTCAACTCCAAGAAAGATTCCTCAAGTCCCAAAAGCTTTGAACATTGGCAACAGCCCCTATTGGTAAAAGGTGGGCATAAGTGGTGGGACTGTTTAGACCTACAACTTTGGGTTTGTTGGTAAAGTTTGCTAGCAACACAATATAGATCCAGCATACGCTGGATCAAGGATCCTGGGACAGGTCATCCTTCTTTAGGAGATGGGTTGTCTAGGCCTCGGATTTCCAATAGGTATCCTGAGGGAATGTTGACATGGTTAAGTGTCAGCAATGACTTGGGACTTTGGGGGTACAGTAGTCGCCCTGTATAAATAGATTGGCATGCCTTCCTGTCTGTCAACAGCAGGAGGGGGTAGTCAGACTTGATAGCCCCTGATATGATACTTGAGCCAATCAATTCGGCCTTCATTATCCAGTAGACAGGCTTGGACTTTGACCTTCATCTTTGAGTCATTAAATTTTTCAAAGATAAGAGGGACTCGATGTCCTAGTAGGGAGAAGAAGCCACCATCATAATGGAGCACTGCTGAATAGTATCAAAGGAACTGAGTCCCGGGGAGCAGGTCATTTGGGTTTTCTAGTGCAACTGTGGGGGTGTTCACAGCAAGCTTTCTAAACCATAGTGCAAGGAGGATTAAGATCCTATAGATTGGGTTCACTGAGGGCTGGCCATGCCATATTATATGTAGTGGGGCAGGTCTGGAGTGATCTTGACCCATTTCATCAACTTGGAAAATATAACGTTTATGGGGGAGCCACTGACAACTATGTCGAGGGCTGGAATCTTGTGGACCTGGACAGCGACTTGGGTAACCAGACTTCCAATTTGGGGCAGTAACGTGAGGAACATGGGAGAATCATCAGAAGAAGATTAAGCATTTTCAACGTATTTATTGTCATCAGATACTGAAACTCTTTATTCTGGTATGACAGCTTCTTGTTCATTTAAGGAGGATACTTGAGGCTGGGTAGGGATTTCAGCATGAAGCGCCTTGTCCTTCATGCTGACGGCCCTTTTCCAGCCTCCTCGTCAAGTCATTTTTTTAGCAGACCTGTGCACTATGTCTGAAACCATTACAGTAGGCGCATCGAGGTCATGATTTCTTCTTGTTTTCAATCACATGGACCCTAGGGCGGTTAGAGGGGCCTGTAGACGTAGTTTTAAAGTGTAGAGTCGAGGCAGGGATCTCGTTAAGTGCTTCCTTGATCTCCTGAATACAGGTAAACCATTATTATTCTAAATCATATGCATTTGAACCTTAGAATAGGATCCTAAGGCAGAAATTACAGTGGTGATAGCGTCTTCCAGGGTGATATATTTCGTCATGACCAAGGGTTTTGCTTGGGCATAAAAACGGTTACAAACTTCATGGGGTTTTCCCTTTTATCCGATCAGATGCCCGTGAATGCTTGCTTTTAATTGGCCAGAGTTTGATTGCTGCCAAACACTTGGATCAAGTCTGTACGGACCTGCTCCCAGGTGTTACACTCCTTCAAATAGGGGTCATGATCTCCCATGCAGTGCTGTCTAGGCAGGAGTGGATATACTTCACCTTCTGCCAATTGGTGGCCTCTTCCATGGAACTCTCATGTCGTACTTAAAGGAGGCAATATACTCCCATCTGGGGTGAACCTTTCCTTAAAACTAGGTCTAAAATTAGCTACGATGGGATGGAAAGGGTATTAACGCCAGGGATGGGTACCAGCTCTGAGATCTCATTTCTGTATAATCCCAGGGAGCTTGCTAATCTAGACATCACTGCAAGCCTTCTAAGTCCTCTTGGATAGTCCAAATTTCCGCTGAGGGTGGAAGCAGAAACCTTATTGGCAACCTGCTCCTTTAGAGATTGGATCTCAGCGCTCTGAAGGTGGAGCTGGCTTTCAAGGATGGAAAAGGGTTTTGAACACTTGACAAATCTGTTCAAGCTGGGAGATATGAAAGTCTATAAGCATAGTGAAGGCACTGAGGTTATCCATCTCATCTGACAATGCCTCAATAGAGACCCTGGGGTCGAGGGGGACTCCATCTGATTGGAGTTTGCACCCCAGCGCCACATTTTGGATTTGATCACATAGGGCAGCCAGGGCTGTTGTCACATCCCTTCGCCAGGAGTCTTTGGGTTCGCTAGATGTTGAAGGGCCTGGGGGCCCTTGAGGTCCGCGGGGTCCTTCGGGTCCAGCTGGCCCTGGACGCCCCTTGGGGCCTTCAGGCCCCCTAGGTCCTTCTGGCCCTGCAACATAGATGTGTAGTCATGAGAGGCCAGCTCTTGGTAGTGCTGTTGCAGGGATTGTACCAATTCTTTAACTTGGAGGAGATGCTGATTCCAAGTTGCCTCAAGTATCTGAGCGTTTTGATGAAACTGCTCCTCAAGGTAGACAGAGATTCCGCTGTCTAATACTATAATTTGATCCTGGATCTCTTTGATCAATCACCGGTTTATTAATAATGGCTTTGCGGTTGTCATGCACAAAGGAAGATGTGGCGTTGTAGAAGTCGATGATGTATGAGTGTAAATTCTGGGTGAATCCCAGTTGCCAGGAAACCTCCTGATGGTGTAACCCAACTAGCTGTAGTAGGTGATGGATAGCTGGGTAGAAAAAGTTACGAAGGTAGCATTCAGGCCCCAGGGCAAGTTCCCCTGCCAGTAGTGTGGCCGAGGCATAGAGGTCCTGCATTGTAGAAAGTACAGAAGAGGCACGGGAGTGGCTAAAGCGGACGCCCATGGAGTAGATGCCATTTATCAGTTGTTGGATGACATCCTTGAGGTTTTCATACTGAAGTTGATACTGGCTCCCATCAAGGGAGGGCAGCGAGGGTTGGAAGGCGGCCTGAAATTCTAGCCTCTCTGGCTGTGAGGGCGGCGTTGCATATTGTGAGGTACTAACCCATCAAGTAATGCCTCTCAACTGACCAGTCGATTGGTCTATAGGGATGCTAGTATCTTCTATCTTTTGTGATAGATGTCTTCACTTAGGACAGCTCGGGCCCCCTGTAGTGAGCACCACTTTTGTCAGTGCTACAGTTCTCTGGACTGGCGCCAAAGTCTTTAGGTGGCTCAAAGCTGGAAAATTTGGAAAAAGCACTGCGAAAGAAACTGTAAAATGGGTAAGATACTGAATACTTTATTAAGTCAAAATGTTTTAATATTTATAGGGTTTTTGGGACTCAGTGCCTCCAGGATTGTTGGGGCCACATCCATTCAGGATCTTTACTGATCTTCTGAAATGTCCTCCTCGTGGGCATCCTCAATAGATTGTGTCGCCCACCTGACTGAATGGGTGGAAACGCCGCCCCACGTGTCATAGGAATATGGTAGGAGGATCCTGAAATTAGTTTAGCTTGGTTAGGTTTAACAACCAATTTTGGCACAGCCCAATCCAGAAGTGGGGAGTTCGATTTGGTTGTTATCTCTAATTCTGACAAGGGCCTTCAAACTTTTCAGTTGCAAAATGTGCAGTACCAGATGCGCGCAAGATCACTCAGGAAACTCCAGTTTGTAAGCTAATTTTTTCACTTGTAGAACTTTGAATGGGCCCAGGTCAACTGGTCCAAATTTCCTGCAGGTAGCGGGAACTGAGTAGTATTTTGCATTAGTCATCACCAGGTCTCCTTCCTTTAGCACTGGGCCTCAGATCGATGGGTGTCAGCCTTCTTCTGCACCTCTATCACTTTCATTAGTTTTGAACATAGGGTTTTCAGGTAATCATTCATCTCCAATGCCAGGTTGTTCACCGCTGGGTTTGGACCTCTGGGGTGGTTTCCCACCATCTTTGGGTGTAACCCATAGTTTGCCATGAAGGGCGACATGTCCGTTGATGATTGTTCTAGATTATTATAAGCGAACCGGGATAGTTTCAGCCAGGCCATCCAGCGTTCCTGTTGGGTGGTCAATTAGTATCGCAGATACTGCTTGAGAACTTAGCCAACTCGTTCTGTCTGGTCATCTGACTGAGGGTGGTAGGCCAATGATCTTCACGGGTTGATTTGAAGATTTTCAAGTAGGTGTTGCCAGAATCATGTGATGAATTGCAGGCTTATATATGACACTATCTCCTCTGGGAGGCCATGATGGGAAAATACCTCATTGTTAATGATTTCCACCATACCTTTACTATAACCTTGGAGGTATACGGAAAGAATTTCGCGTACTTGCTCATTTTGTCCACTACTACCATGACAGCATCATACCCCTTCGATTTTGAAAACTACATTATAAAATTCACACTTAGTGATGACCACGGAATTTCCACAATCTGGAGTAGATTTAGTCTCTCCAAAGGCTTCTGCCTGGCACGCTTGTATCAGGCGCAATATACACATTTTTAAAATGTACTTCCTCATGGTGCTTGGCATCCCTGGCCATAAATAACTTCAAACCAAGGGATCTATCATTTCTTTCATTCCCCAGGTGTCCCACCAAGGGGTGGTCATGGAATGCGCTTATTGCCTCATCCTGGAGCTTGCGGCTGGGCAGCCATGGGCGCCCTTTGTGGGGGATGAGGCCCTTCTTTTTACGGAAATTCTTATTATGTTTATTCTCCTTCCCTTCTCCAGGTCCTTCCAGAGTATGGCCCCATACTCTGAGCTTTGCTAGGTGGCCCAGAGATTGTCCGTCAGTTCATGGGTGGCATTTTGTATGGTGGCAAACACATTTTGGTACAAAATAGTTGCTGTGTTGTAGGCATCCAGCTCCTCTTTTGGGAAGGCCTTTCCTGGGTTCCTGCTTATGAGATCTGAAATGAAGTTGCTCACCATGGCTTGTACACGATCTTGAAATCACACTGCGCCAGCTCAAAATGCCACCTGTTTTGGCGCTGGTTCATGCGCTTTGGGCTTTTTTAAAATTTAAGGTCGCGATGGTCCAATATGATAGTGGAAAAGGGTATCTGGCGTACAATAGGTGATGCTGCAATTTCTCCATTGATGATACAAATTCTAGGAGCTCCTTGTCATACATAGTGGAATTCATCTCATTAGGAAGCATTTTCCTGCTAAAATAGCTTACAGTGTGGTCTACCCAATCTTCCCCCTCCTGCAGCAGAACTGGCCCAATCGAGAAGTATGATGAATAAGTTTCCACTATGAAAGGACGATTGGTGTCAGGGTGGGCGAGTACTGGTGCCTTCATGAGTCTTTCCTTGATGGCTCGGAAATCTTTCTCCTCCTCTTCTCCCCAATGGAATGGCACCTGACCTGTCAGACGGGCTAAAGGTGCCGCCATTTTGGAGAGGCCTTTTGCAAACCTTCTCAAGATGTCTACCACGCCTAGAAACTTCTAACGCCTGTTCTATCTTTAGGGGTTGGCCACTCCCTCAATGCCTTAAACTTGTCCAGGTATATGGCTGTCCCCTTTTGGAAGACTAAGTTCCCAAAGAAGTAAACAGAGTTCTTGTAGAATTTACATTTTAATAGCTTCAAGCGGAGGTTCGCCTTATTGAGGGCCTCCAGCACGCTCAGCACATCGCCCTTGTGATACTCTTTGGTCTTGGAGTACATGAGGATATCGTTCATGTATGCTACACAACATTTCCAAATTAGGCTTCCCAAAGCGTTGTCTATGGTATGATGGAATACTGCTGGGGTGTTCTTGAGGCCAAAGGGCATCACTTTTTTTCAAACACCCCCAAGTTGCACTTAAAGACCATATATTTTTGTTGCTTTTCAATACATGAACTTATATAAACACATTGACCAGGTCCAGCTTGGTGAAAACCTGACTCCCTGAGATCATCTGAGAAGTGGTCTCCATCAATGAAATAGGGTAGGGGTTGGACTCAGTTTTTTCATTTAGCTGCCAGTAATCCCTACATGGGTGTAGCTCGCCACTTGCTTTTGGGACCAGGAGTATGGGCGACACCACAGGAGACTTGGAATGAAAAATCATCCCACTCTCTGGAATCTCCTCAACATACACTTCTAGAGCATCATTCGCCTTCAGGTTCAAGGGGTAGACGGGCAACCCTTGGGAAACTCCGCGTCCGTTTTGAACTTGAATGTAAAAGGGAAAAGCCCATTTGGGGAAGTTGAAGGAGCTTTGTTTTTCTGGAACAGGTGGGCATATGTTCAAAAATATCTAGGAATGTCCGCACTTGGCTCCTGCCCAGTACTGCGTTCACCCCAGACTGCCCTCCACCAGTAGTGGAGAAATTTAGTGCCACTGGAGGTGGCCCTTAGGGGTGCAGCATGACCAGGCGCTCCTCCAGTTTGAACTGAGGGTAGTATTTGTGCCACCACTGCATGCCCAGGATTATAAGGTGTGGCAGATAATAATAGCGCTAAATGTTTCTTGGAATGCGTGAGGCCGCTGCCGCAGCAGCACCTAGGTTTTAACTTTCCAACTTCCCACTGATTTTGTATTGTCTGCTAGTTTAACATTCCCTACCAGTTCATCTCTAGATTCATTCTTTGCGCTAACCAGAAGTCTAGATAGTTGTCCTCTGCTCCGGTGTCTTCCAGTGCCCAGAGTTGGTCCTCCCACTTCCCTTCCTTCTCCAAAGCTGTAACGAATAGGGACATAGATATAAGATGAGGTATTTTCTTTATTAATTGTAGCAACGTGCGCGGGGGTAGGGCGGAAGTTGTAGGTAGGACTGGGGTTGCCTTCTATGCGGTTTTCAGAGGGGGTCACCCCACTGGAAGAGCTGCAGGGTGATCATTAATAGAGCTCCTGTGAGACGCTGGAGATGGGCTCAGACTCCACTTGGCGGCCATTTAACTTCCCATGTTGTGACACAGGATGTGATTTCGCCTGAGCTAATGCCAATTGGCCCTCCACCTGGGTCATGACTGAAATTTACTCATCGAGGGTGGCTCCTAGGCGAGTGGCAGCATGGCAGTGAGGATGTCAGGACGGATATTCTGGTGGAACATCCGCGCAATCTGGGTAGAGGTGACTTTGGCTTCCTTGGACAATGGGCGGTATACACGGGCGTACTCCATGACCAACATCTTCCCTTGTTTGAGGTTTATGGCTGACCAAGCCGCATCTTGAGAGTCATTAGCATGGCTGCCCTCTCAACCAACTGTAGACGTTCATCCATGGTAGGAGGAAGCACCAACTGGGTTTCCAATAGCTCAATAACCCAATCTGCTAGGTTTTGGATAGGGCGGTCACTAATAAGGTAATCTGGAGTGACTTTGGGGTAGTTCTCTAAGGCAGTGGTCAGCCAGGCCTGGTCTTTTATACAAGAGAAAGTTTCATGTAGGGTGCTCATCTCCCCCAGAAGTGAGGGCCTGTCAGAATTCTGATGAGGGCTAATTAGAACGAGAGTAGATTTGGTCATGTTCATGGGAGTGAAGAAAATGGGCGACTTCTCTTAAGAGGAACAGGAGATAAAAGTTGATTATCAGAAACGTGGTTGGGTGTGCATACCATGCAGGAAAGGCGCTTTCTGAAGGCTTTATCCATCATATCCAAAAATAAAGACACCATGTTAAATAAGTTTCGTCTAATGTGATGGACGTGGTCCCTGAACACTGCCATAAAGCAGTTAGGAAAGAGGGCCCAGGTAGTGCTTACAATCAGGATAATACAGCCGTGGAAATACCCTAACCTGACTATGAGGAAAACACTTTACTATAAAAGTTTGGGCAAAAGTCAGAACTATGTTACCGCCAAGATAGTGGTTTATCCTCCAGAAAGTGCACATGAATTTTAAAATTTTTAAATTTATTGCGGGGAAGGCTGACCATGGGACAGACACTTCTGAATATGAATCAGAAGAGACAAAACTTAGTACCAGGGAAGGCACCCCAGAGAAGCGATGCTATCTATTGTTGCCAGCGGGAACGCCACTTTATGGGGAGGGGAGGGAACATGTGAAGGGGCCGAAGCCACAATTGAACATGTGTGGAGGAAGGGGTCTGATTTGATGAACCAGACTGGGAACCAGGAGGAGACCAGCTGTCAGCGACGCAGTGGGAGGTATCCAAACATCCACGCTTGAAAGTGGTCCACCAAATGAGACCGGAATCTGTGGACAGCTTCTGGGAGGGTGGGGGTGGAGCCTGCGATGGCATCTAAGACAATCGTGTGGATGGTCCACATGGCGATTGCAACCACCAAAGCATGGAGGGAGGGCAGAAGGGGGAGGCCATTGATAGAGCAAACATATCTATTGACAGACTGAAAGGATGCGTTTGATCCTGGACCAGCTGCCGTTGAACTTCGCGCCATATCACTTTAGAGGTAGGGCACTTCTCCAGGCGGTGGAACAGCGTTCCATACTAGCCACACACGACACAGGATGAGTGTAAAGCGTTAGAGCACTCAGCTGTACGATACACCCACCTCAGGCAGCGCCACACATGGGAGTGGACTTGAGGCTGCTACAGAGGATGGTGTGCATATTTCCAGATAGTTTTGGGTCTCAAAGGAGTAAGGGATGTCCATCATGTCCAGGTAGTCCACCCTGGATAGGACATGGGGCCGTGTGGGGATCACGCCATCTTGGATGGGTAGCCCCTGTACCTCTTGTTTGAACTGAGGAGAGGGGCGGCCTCTCTGGGCTATGTGTCTGCTAATACAAATTCTCCACTCAGCGCTCTGCATGGAGAGGAGGATTCGTTTGTAGTGGTTTTAGTCCCATGAGGGCCTGTGGCCGATGGGTGTGAAGCGAGGTATTTCATCAGGTAGTGGGGGTTTGATGGATTGTTGAGGCCCAAGGCTCAGGAGAAGTTGGAGCGGGCCGCGCGGACCAGTGTTGGGAGAGGAGCGTAGGGGCGGTGACAGCCGCTATCCAGGTACCCAAAATCTTGGCAGCATGGGCTCTGAAGTCGAGCAGACCCAAGCCACCATGATGATGAGGGCCAAACATGACCTCTAGCCGTACTGGTGGAGGGTGGCCTGACCAAAGCCATCCTTGCAGCAGAGCATGCAAGGATTTGAAAAAGGTTGGGGAGAAGGGGATAGCATGGGCTTGAAACCAGACTTTGGAGAGGAACATAGAGTTGGATAAAACAACCCTGCCAGTAAGGGAAGTAGGGTGGGCTCTGAGAGAGGAGATTCGCTTTGTCACAATGTCCAGAATATGGCTCTCCATTACTGCTGACGCGTATCTGCCTGCCTCCATCCAAACGCCCAGATGGTGTACCGGTCCTATTGTAGGGCGTGGCATGAAGGGGAGCACCAGTGGGGCGGTGTGTGTTGAGCTGGTAGGGCGAGGACTTGGGCGAAAAGATGGGCCATGTTAGGAACTAATTGCTGGGTCCCAGCAGTTCTGAGACCGACCAAGGAGGATAATTTCAGTTTTGGAAGCGTTCAGTGCCGCGTTGCTTACCCAGGAATACTCCTGGATGAGAGCTTCAAGTGCGCGTGCATCTTGATTATTATACACCCCAACCACACAATCATCTGCGAACGCCATCATTTTGACTGGGGCTTGGCCTGGCACATGGACCCCAGTGAGTTGGGCATTCACATTTCGCAGTAGTGAGTCAAGGCTGAAGTTGTATAAGAGTGGTATGAGGGGGTCCCCTTGTTGCAAGCCCCTTTGAGGGCGCATACTTCCATAGGAAGCCAGGGCCACGTACTGCCATTGTTGCAGATTCTTTGAGCAGCATCACCCAGTTGATGAAGCGAGGGGTAAGCAAAATTGATGGAGGCAGGCCCTGAGGTATTCCCAGTTTACTCTATCATAGGCCTTCTGTTGGTCCAAGAATACAAGTGCCCCAGAGGCTGTGGACTGACATGCATTAGCCACAGAGTGCACGTTATCTAAATCGACCTTCTGGTATGAAGCTGAATTACTCTAGGGAGATGGTGGCAGATGCTATAATCCAAATGGTTAGCCATGATTTTTGTTAAACTTTTTGTATCCGTGTTGGTTAGAGAAATGGGGCGCCAGTTGGCTAAGTCTAGCTTATCCCCTTCTTGAAAAGTGTAACAGTAAAGGCCTCATGTCCTCCTGGTAGGAGGCGCATATCCAACAGGCTCTGGTTAAGTGAAGCGAGCAGCAGTGGGGATATATATTTAAAGTATTTTTTGTAGAATTCATATGGGATGCCATCTGGGCCTGGGCATTTTCGGTTAGGTGCAACGCGGATGGCTATCCATAATTCATTCGGAGTAATTAAATTCATTATTTCCGGGTATTGGGAAATGGTGCAGATGTGGGCTTGGTCAAGAAATTCTGCCATTTTGGCTGGCTGAGTTGGATCAGATCAGTATAACTCAGAGTAGTACTTCTGTGTTTTGATTGCCACTTCAGCTGGCGTATCCACAAAGGAATCATCCAATCTTTACACCTGTGTGCAGGCCACACTTTGGCGTGGTGCGAAAATTTCTATAAAAAAATATGCGGTGTACCTGTCACCCTTTGTGATGCATTTGGCCCTGAATTAACACAAACCTAATGTTTGTATTGCTTTTTGAGAGCGTTGAGGTGGGCGGCTGCCTCTGCCCACTTCCAGCCCCATGCAGGGCTGTATCCTGTAGTGGGGATATTGGACTCCAGGTGTGCCAATTCTGCCAGAGTGCGCGAAATGATCGCCAATGTGGCTCGTGAGCATCTGGAGGAGAGGTGGTGAGAGTGGCGGATGATATCCTCTTTGAAGGTTCCCCATGTGAAGATGGGGTCCATGAAAAACGGTGTTACAAACTCTTTTGCTAAAGCTGCTTCTTCCACCCAAGTGGAAAATCCTGGTGACGTGAGTTTTGGGGGTCAGATCTTTCACCAATGTGGGGCCCTGGCCACTGTGGTGGGTAGGTGGTAGGTTATTGAGACCAGTTGGTAGTTGGAAAATTCCATTTTTATTGTTTTGAAGTGGGAGATGTGGGGTTGGAATTTCGCCAGCATTAGGATAAGGTCGATGCAGGTCATGGACCTGAATTGGCCGTTGTGGACATGGGGTCACATCATGTTTTTCTGCAGTGGGGCTTGCCACGGCAGTGCATCTATTAACCCGAGGGTGGCCTTTAGAAAGCGCAGTTCTACGTGACCCTGGGGGCGTGGGGTGAGGAAGGCCACCGGTTCATTGGTGTGCTTAGCCAACAGTTCATTTTGCCAACTACAAAAGAGTCTGGGGGTAGCAGGAGAGATTTGACTGACGAGAAAAATTCCTGACACTTGCATGCACCGTTTGGGGCATAGATATTGATGATTGCATATACCACGTTGGCCCATGAGAAAGTGACAATGAGGACTTGGCCATTGAGGAAGGATTCTGACAATAAAAACTTGAAAAAATTGTTTTTCTGAACTAGCACCCCACAGTGCTCTGACCAAATGGATAGGGATGGGAGGAGCATGGTTTTCCAAGCATCCTCAGAACCTCATGGACAGTGGGATTTCTGGATGGCCAGGATATCCACGGGTAAATTTTGTTGTAAAAAACTCAGTTTCCTAGACTGGGACTGCGATGCCTTGAGTCTGGCAATATTCAACGTCCCTAAAGTGAAGGTTTCCCCCATCATACCTTAGGTGCGAGAGGGTGGGCACCTGGGCCCACTAGCCTCCTCTAGATCCCCATGGGCCTTCACGGCAGCACAGGTATTTGCAGTAACACTATTGTTAGTTTTGTTGATTTTAGCAGAAAGGTTCGCGTTGGCTTTTGCATTCACTTTTTTTCCCCGACATCAAACAAATTTTTTGCGGTGCAGATGAGTTCAGTGCACCATTGAGTGGGGCAAAAAAAAATTTTCTAGTTGGGATGGGCCCTAAGTCAGTTTCAACTGGAGCTTGGGTGCAACGATTTGGTGAGATTGAGTTCCCCATTGGATCCTCAGATTGAGTGGCCCAATTGGCATGGGCTTCCCAATCTGATTGGTTGATGGAATCCTGAGTTGCTTCCGACGCGAAGGTTTCAATGTCCTCCTGGTGTTGGGAGTGTGGGATAGCGGTGGTGGCTTTTGCCGCTTCCTTGGCCGCAGCCCTATGGGCCTGCTTGGCCTTCTTCCGCTCTTGCAGGGAGATGGGCTTTACCAGTAGGTAGCAGCTTTGTGATCCCCACGGGAAAGCCTCTTTGGTACTTACAGTTGGTTCATAGTGCGCCTCTCCGCTGGCCATGGCCGCCAAGGGGTGGTCTTGGAATGTGACGCCCTTTTTGGTGGGGCATGCATGCGCCTTATGGATGAATGCATCACAGTGGGTTCAGATGGGGGCGCGCTGTCCACAGTCACCTGGAAAGGGTGGGTGGTGTGCCCTTCAATATCAACAAAAGTGGAGTGCAGGATCTGGTTTAGGTCCTTTGTGATCTCCTTGGTTGGGGTCAGTACTGCGATAGCTTTGCTGGTGCACAGGTGTGGCATCAGCATGAAGCATTGCATTTTGAAAGATTGTATTTCGCTGTAGATGGTGAGACCATCTTTCAGGTGTTGTTCCAAAATGTCACGTTTTACTGTAGTAGTCAAAAAGTCAAATGAGAGGAAAATTTGGTTTGATTTCGTCCATCTAGTGCATTTGGTTTTGATGACCCATTGCCCTTTGGGGAGGTCAACCACTACGCGCACCGCAGCAGCCTTGTCTGCTGCCTCTTTATTTTGAAACCTAGGTCCAGCCAACCATGTGACTTGGAGTGAGGTGCAACATACACCATGGTTGGGAAAAGGTGTGCACATTCCCAAAAAAATTTTCCCATGAAGCTGTTTGTTGGATGTCCAGAAACATGTGGACTCCATATTCCACCGATGAAAGTGGCTGGGAGTGCGGCGTATTGATGTACTGGTTGCATCGTGCTTGTCAAGCGAGGATTTCTGGGGAAATTGTGACTGCCAGTTTTTTAAAATTTTTTTCTATTCTGCCAGTTTCTCCGGGGCATTTTTGAACATTTGAGGCCGCAGGCCTCCCACCTGCTCCTCTTACCTTACTTGCCCAACTGCTCCCTGACATGGGTGCAGACTAATCTCCTCTGTGAGATTATCAAACTAGATTCAGATTTAAATTAAATAGGTTGCAAAAGTGATTGCAACTAGAAAAAAAGTTCCAGAAAGTGCACATAAAGACTCAATGGTCTTGTCAAAGTCTAAGCTGTGGTCCATGTGCAGTTTCCTTATGGACTTACTAAAGATAATTTTCTTATTTAAAAATTAATTTTTTAATTTATTAAGTTTTAATTTGAATTATAGAAGATGAAACTACTTTATGAAACTTCGTCAGTTCACATTTATACTAAGCTTAGGGAAAAGAGTGGTTCTTGTTTTCCGCAGATTCCATGGGCAACTTCTCAATGACAGGCATAACCTGAGGATCTAGATCCTCAATTACCTTATCTAGACCTGTTCCAGAACTAGGATTAGGTACCATTATTGTTGCGGAAACTTTTCCACATTTATATTTTGCTTCAAATTATTCTCAGACAACCTTTGTCAACATCTGTATCTCTAAATTTTAAATTAATAGAAGGGTTTTGGCGGCCTCCTATTTGCCCAACAGCCATTTCTAAGAGGCTTGTCCAACCTCAACTGAAGTGGCAGCATCTGGTTGGCCAGAGCGCCATTTACAAGGATTTTCGTCCTTGTCAACACATTTGGGGACTTTGGTCTCAGCCACATCTAGGTGGCCAAAGCTTTGTTTTTGAGGATTTAATCTCTCATTGACATATTTGGTAATATTGTGTTTAGCAGCATCTTGTTGGCCAGAGCACCATTTATGAGGATTTCCTTCCTCATCAACCTAGCAATATTTTTTTAAATTCAAATTTTAGGCATCTGATTTGTTAATTTTCCATTTAAATAATTTGTTGAGATTGTGTCCATCACCTTTGGCCTCAATCATAACACTAGGGAAGTTTAGGGAAATGTGGCGGTCAGAAAACACCTAGACCGTAATTAAAGCTGGGGCAGCATGCATCAAGAGCATCGATCTTTGTAAGTTCTGGCTCAATTGAGCAGCAATTTTTTGTATTTTTTAAAAAAATCAAACTGGCTTCAATTTTGATGTCATAGTGAAAGAGAGTTTTAAAACCATTTAAACTATCAAATCACCTTATTATCAAAATTCTCATCCATAACATTATACTGATTACCACTTAAGACATATAGAATTTTCAAAGCTTACATATAAAGCTTTTTATCTTATTATAAAGATTAAAAATATGGCTTTGAGGTGCACATGGACACCATCCCGTACACCTATAACTAATTTTTCAAATCTCTACATGCTGTAGTTTTGTCTGCCATTGTGCACACATACACACTTGCTTTTAATATTATATATAAACTACTTAATAGGGAGCTATTTCCCCAACAATACATTTTTAACTTAATATTGAACTAATGGCTATACCCGTTAACTCTTCCTTACTCTCTTCTTAAAATGACCTCCCCTTCTTGTTCTCATGCTCAACTCTTAATCCTTGTTATTCCTTATAAGTTTCAACACATTTGCTTAGTAATTCTCTAGTCACTACAAATTTTGGGTTTTTATTCTATCATTGAGACTTTGGCGGAATTTCCTCCATTTTCCAAATCATCATTACTTTAATTGATTTGCTTCAAATTGACATAATCTATTGCTAAAACCTTGAGTCTCACATAAACTCTATAAATATGATCTGTCAGATAGGTGACTTATTGTCCAGTCATTATATTTTCTCAGCATTAAAAAATAGTATTTTACTTCTACATTTGAACATGTGTACTCTAACTCTTAAGTCCATGGGTCATAAGGCAAGATCATGATTTGCCACCCATGGAACACTCTGGTGGCAAGAAATGCATCAACTTTTTAAGGTGAGCCTATGATTTGATTATTTAACAAAGTATTTGCCCACATGGGTGAAAAGCTGCATTGTCTGCGCATTCTTAAAGCCTGGAAAAACACGTCAGAAAAAATACTACTGCATTTTTTTAAAAAGCAACTTACCCTAGACATCAGTATTGATGGACTTCATCATTGGTCTACCAATTTCTTGGATATTTAGATGTGATTATGGTGATTATAGACCAGTTTAATAAATATCTCACTTTTATTCCCTGTTTGACTACAGCAGCTGAGGACATGGCTCGGTTATCTGTGTCCTATGTTTTCACTATATCAGGGTAGCAAAAAAATTTCAAAACCAACAGAGGTCCAAAGTTCACATCTAAATTCTGGTATTCCCTATGCAAGGCATTAAAATCTAAACTGGCAGATCTTTAGTCTATTTTTGGGACAAAGGGTATTTAAATCCAACCATACCTTGATAAAAATCAAAGGTAATTTGAGCTTCAGATATAAGTTAATTGAAAAGGTGTACTTTAATATAACAAAGTCTTCACTCAATGGTAAAAGCTCCTTGAGTGGCTTATCTAGAAAATATCTTCCATACTAAAATAGAGGTAGGCTGAAACAAATGTCCAAAGGAATATTACTTTGAGAAAAGATAATTTATAAAAATAAAGCCTCACGTTATTATAAATGCTAGAAGGCTAAAAGTGAGATTATAGAGAGGATTCATAATAAGCAGAAGTTAGATAAGCATAGGGTAGATAAATATAAGGTAGATATGTAAGTTACTAAGCAATAGATAGCAATTGAATGCCTAGCTTGGTGAAAATTCTTAGCTTTGATTGTAGATAACATAGTAACAAATTATAAATTAAATAAGAAAATTTAAATTTGAGTGCCAGCTGTCAGAATTTCTGGCTAATTAGGTTACTCGCATGGTGCTAGCTCAGAAGCCCAACAATAGGGCAGACATGTTATGCTTAGTACAACATACTGCCTGAGAGATAGAGGGCCAAAGTTCCCCTAAAGTTCATCAGCCTCAACCATTGTTGGAGAAGGATATATTATAAATATTAAATTAGGTGTAGTATTTAGAAGAATATATTAGATTAAGCTTTGAGTATTTTATAATATCTCAAAGGCTAAAAGTAGGGGGAGAAAGAATTCAAAAACATCCAGTGTTAGGAGCTAGGCAATAGGTGCCTAGGATAAGTAAAATATTGATATGGGTTGCTAATAGATTAATATTAATAAAAGATAAATACTGATGCACAAAAAGGGTTGAGTACCCTCAGCTTTTAGTCACCAGTTATCATCAGACTTGAATTACTATTGGGATCATTCCTGATATTTTAAATTAGTTAATATAAGTGCTGGAAATATCATTGCCCTCTCAATTTATTAAAAACCTAGGTAAAAATCACTGTAACATACTAAATGAACATATAATTGCAATTTGGTGTCAAGCTGGTATTATGCCATGAACCCAAATTAATCCATGATAAGCTTGACATCTTTTGTAAGAAATTATATGACTTTATGATAAGCTATACATTATGGCATATATTAAATTAGAGCTGAGGCGAGTCTCAAGATTTAGTGGGAAAAAATTAATGTAAATTGAATCAATTATATCTATAGTTTAGAGACTCAAAGGAATATCGCCAAACTCTTGAGATAGATCAAAAACTCCTAAAATGGTACAAATAGGTATACCTTTTCTCTCTCGTTGCAATCACTTTTACAACCCATTCAATTCAAGTCTGAATCTAGTTTGATAATCTCACAGAGGAGATTAGTCTGCGTCCATGTCAGGGAGCAGTTGGGCAAGTAAGGTAAGAGGAGCATGTGGGAGGCCTGCGGCCTCAAACTTTCAAAAAACCCCGAAGAAACTGGCAGAATATAAAAAAACTTTAAAAAACTGGCAGTCACAATTTCCCAAGAAATCCTCGCTTGGCAAGCACGATGCAACCAGTACATCAACACGCCGCGCTCCCAACCAATCTTGTTTGTGGAATATGGAGTCCATGTGTTTCTAATCAAACAAACAGCTCTATGGGAAAAATTTTGTAGGGATGTGCACACTTTTTTCCCAACGGCGGTGTACGTCGCACCTCACTCCATGTCACATGGTTGGCTGGACCTCAGTTTTGAAAACAAGGAGGCAGCAGACAAAGTTGCTGCAGTGTGCATAGTGATCAACCTCCTCAAAGGGCAATGGGTCATCAAAACAATACGCACTAGATGGACAAAATTTAACCAAATTTTCCTCATGTTCAACTTTTTGCCTACTATGGTAAAATGTGACATTTTAGAGCAACACCTGCAAGATGGTCTCACCATCTACAGCGAAATACAATCTTTCAAAATGCAATGCTTTTTGCTAATGCCACACCTCTGCACTGGCAAAGCTATTGCAGTTCTGACCACAACTGAGGAGATTGCAAGGGACCTAACCCAGATCCTGCACTCCACTTTTATTGATATTGAAGGGCATTCCACCCACCCTTTCCGGGTAACTGTGGACAGTGCGCCCCCATCTGCACCCACTGTGACACGTTTGGCCATAAGGAACATGCATGCCCCACCAAGGAGGGCGTCACATTCCAAGACCACCCCTTGGCAGCCATGGCCAGCGGAGAGGCGCACTATGAACCAACTGTAAGCACCGAAGAGGCTTTCCTGTGGGGAGCACAAGGTTTTTACCTACTGGTAAAGCCTATTTCCCCGCAAGAGTGGAAGAAGCACAAGCAGGCCCGCAGGGCATGGCCAAGGAAGCAGCCAAAGTCATCACCGGTATCCCACACTCCCAAAGCTGCGAGGACATCGAAACCTTCATGGTGGAAGCAACTTTGGAATCCCACAACCAATCAGATTGGAAAGCCCATGCCAGTTGGGCCACCCAATCTGAGGATCCAATGGGGGACTCAATCTCACCAAATCGTTGCAACCAAGCTCCAGTTGAAACTGACTTGGGGCCCATCCCACCTGAAAAAAATTTTTAACCCACTCAACGGTGCACCAAATTCATCCGCACCACAAACAATCTGTCCAACGTCGGGGAAACAAAAAGTGAAGGCAAAAGCCAACGCGAACCTTTCTGCTAAAATCAACAAAACCACTGATAGTGTTGCTGCAAACACCCGCGCTGCCATGAAGGCCCATGGGGATATAGAGAGGAGGCTAGTGGGCCTGGGTGCCCACCCCCTCACACCTAAGGTGCAATGGGGAAACCTTCACTTTAGGGACGTTGAACATTGCCAGAATCAAGGCCTCTCCATCCCAGGCTAGGAAACCGAGATTTTACAACAAATTTACCTGTGGATATCCTGGCCATCCAGGAGTCCCACTGTCTGCGAGGTTCCAAGAAGGCTTGAAAAACCATGCTCCTCCCATCCTTATCCTTTTGGTCAGAGCACTGTGGGGTGCTAATTTGAAAATAATTTTTTCAAATTTTTATTGTCAGAAACCTTCCTCAATGGCCAAATCCTCATTGTCACTTTCACGTGGGCCAACGTGGTACATGCTATCATCAACATCTATGCCCCAAACGGTGTATGAGAGCATCTGGATTTTTCTCATCAGTCAAATTCCTCCCGCTACCCCCAGACCCTTTCATAGTTGGTGACATGAACTGTTGGCTAAACACTCCAACGGACCGGTAGCCTTCCTCCTCCCACGCCCCCCAGGGTCACGTTGAACTTCATGTTCTAAAGGCCACCCTTGGGTTAATGGATGCACTGCCTCGGCAAGCCCCACTGCTCAAGAACATGACGCGCCCCCATGTCCACAACGGCCAATTAAGGTCCATGTCCCACATTGACCTTATCCTTACGCCGGCGAAATTCCATCCCACATATCCCACTTTAAAACAACAAAAATGGAATTCTCAGACCATTGACTGGTCTGAATAACCTACCACCTGCATGTCACAGCTGCTAAGGCCCCACATTGGTGCAAAATCTGCCCCCCTGAGCTCGCGTCACCAGAATTTCCACTAGGGTGGAATCAGCAACTTTGGCAAAAGAGTTTGTTGCACCATTTTGTGTGGACCCCATTTCCACATGGGCAACTTTCAAAGAAGATACCATCCGCCACTCTCGCCACCTCTCCTCCAGATGCTCATGAGCCACATCGGCTGTCATTTCGCGCACTCTGGCAGAGTTGGCACACCTGGAGTCCAACATCCCAGCTATAGGCTACAGCTCTGCATGGGGCCGGAAGTGGGCAGAGGCAGCCGCCCACCTCAACGCGCTTGAAAGGCAACACAAACATTGGGTTTGTATTCAGTACAGGGCCAAACGCATCACAAAAGGTGACAAGTGCACCGCATATTTTTTAAAAAATATTTGCACCACACCAGAGTGTGGCCTACACACAGGTGCGAAGATCAGATGATTCCATCGCGGATACACCAGCTGAAGTGGCAATTGAAACATAAAAGTATTACTCCAAGCTGTACCAATCCAATCCAATTCAGCCGGGTGAAGTGGCAGAATTTCTTAACTGAGCCCACATCTGCACCATTTCCTGATACCCAGAAATAATTAAGTTGATTACTCCGAACAAATTATGGACAGCTATCCGCGGTGCACCAAAATGCAAATGCCCAGGCCCGGATGGCATTCCATATTAATTCTACAAAAAGTACTTCAAATATATATACCCACTACTGCTTGCCTCACTTAACCAAGGCTTTCCGGAAACGCGCCTCCTACCAGGAGGACAAGAGGTCTTCACCGTCACACTCTTCAAGAAAGGGGATAAACTAGACTTAGCCAACTGGCGCTCCATTTCTTTAACTAACATGGTTACAAAAATTTTATCAAAAATCATGGCTAACCATTTAGGGATTGTAGCATCTGCCACCATCTCCCCAGAACAATTCAGTTTCATACCCAGAAGGTCAATTTGGGACAACGTGCACTCTGTGGCTAACACATGCCAGTCAATAGCCTCTGGGGCACTTGTATCCTTGGACCAACAGAAGGCCTATGATAGAGTAAACTGGGAATATCTCAAAGCCTGCCTCCATCAATTCCGCTTACTCCCTCGCTTCATCAACTGGGTAATGCTGCTCATGGAATCTGCAACAATGGCAGTACGTGGCCCTGGATTCCTAACAGAAGTAGTCCGCCCTCAAAGGGGCTTGCGACAAGTGGACCCCCTCTGCCCACTCTTATACAACTTCAGCCTTGACCCACTACTTCGAAACGTGAATGCCCAACTCTTTGGGGTCCATGTGCCAGGCCAAGCCCCAGTCAAGATGGTGGAATTTACAGATGACTGTGTGGTTGGGGTGTCTAATAATAAAGATGCACGCGCACTTGAAGCTCTCATCCAGGAGTATTCCCAGGTAAGTAATACTGCACTGAACGTCTTTAATCTGAAATCATCCTCCTTGGTCGGTCCCAAAACTGCTGGGCCCCTGCAACCAGTGACCAGCCCGGCCCATCTGCTCACACATGTGCTCGCCCTCCCAGCTCACCCCACACCGCCCCACTGGTGCTCTACTTCATGCCACGCCCCACCATAGGGCTGGTCCGCCATCTGGGAGTGTGGGTGGAGGCAGGCGGATACGCATCAGCAGTAATGGAGAGTCATATTCTAGATAACGTGATGAAGTGCATCGCCTCCTTAGAGCCCACCCTACTTCCCTTACCAGCAGGGTCGTTTTGGCCAACTCTATGCTCCTATCCAAATTCTGGTTTGAAGCCCACGCTATCCCCTTCTCCTTAAGCTTCTTCAAATCCTTGCATGCTCTGCTGCAAGGATGGCTTTGGTCAGGCCGCCCACCACCAGTACGGCTAGATGTCATGTTTGGCCCTCATCATCATGGTGGCATGGGCCTGCTTGACTTCAAAGCCCATGCTGCCAAGATCTTGGGTACCTGTATTGCGGCCGTCACCGCCCCTACACTCCCCTCCCAACAATGGTCCTGCGCGGCCCGCTCCAACTTCTCCCACGCCTTGGGACTCAACAATCCATCAGACCCCCACTCCCTGATGAAATTCCTGGCTTCACACCCATCGGCCACAGGTCCTCACGGTACAAAAACACACTACAAATGAATCCTCCTCTCAATGCGGAGCGCTAAGAGTTGAATTCATATTAGTGGACACACAACCCGAAGAGGCCTCCCCTCTCCTCAGTTCACATAAGAGGTACAAGGGCTACCCATCCAAGATGGCATGATCCCCACACGGCCCCATGTCCTATCCGGGGTGGACTACCTGGACATGATGGACCTCCCATACTCCAGTGAGACCCAAAAAACCATCTGAAAATACGCTCACCATCCTCTGTTGCAGCCTCAAATCTGCTCCCATGTGTGGCGCTGACTGAGGCGGGTGTACCGTACAGATGAGCGCTCTAACGCTTTACACTCATCCTGCGTCGTGTGTGGCCAGTATGGAACTCTGTTTCACCGCCTGGAGAAGTGTCCTACCTCTAAAGTGATATGGCGCGAAATTCAACGTCTACTGGGCCAGAATCAAACACATCCCTTCAGTCTGTCAAGAGACATGTTTGCTTTATCAATGGACTCCCCCTTCCACCATCCTTCCGTGCTCTGGTGGTTGCAATCGCCATGTGGACTATCCACACGATTGTCTTGGATGCCATCGCTGGCTCCATCCCCACCCTCCCAGAAGCTGTCCACAGATTCCGGTCTCATTTGGTGGACCACTTTCAAGCATGGATGTTTGGATACCTACCCGCGCCGCTGCTAGCTGGTATCCTCCTGGCTCCCAGTTTGGTTTATCATATCAGACCCCTTCATCCACACGTGTTCAATTGTGGCTTCGGCCCCTTCACACGTTCCCTCCCCCTCCCCATAAGTGGCGTTCCCGCTGGCAACAAGAGATAGCATCGCTTCTCTGGGGTGCCTTCCCTGTTACTAAGTTTTGTCTCGTTTGGGTCAATTTTGGAAGTGTCCGTCCCATGGTCGGCCTTCCCCGCAATAAATTTAAAAATGGTACTAATAGGATAATTACTAAGCAGAGGGTGGAATTGACCTAGAGTACCAAGGTAAGAGTTGAGCGGATGAATGAGAGGGGGAAGTTTTTTAGTTGTCCACTAATAAGTTCTGCATTTTATTATTACAATAAAACTGTTGATCAGGGCAATTGCTCCATAACTTAAATCAGTTTTTATTAATGGTTGGCGATCTGCATATCAACCATTCCAATGTTCAGTGGTTAATACCCAATGCAAACCAGCTCGGTGGATTTAACCTGTATTGCCAAAAAAATCAAATGTTGTTTACTACAGGGATCTACTGGCAACTGTAGCATATTGGCACTAGGGCATCATAGCGAGCCTTCACTTGTTATGCCAAAATCCGATCAGATTTCACGCTCAATACGCGTGGAAGCTAGGGAAGCATCCAATGAAGAACTGGCACTTTTTACAGTGATGGAGCCATGTGATGAG
The DNA here is from genome assembly GCA_022478985.1 of Massospora cicadina. Classification (NCBI taxonomy): domain Eukaryota; kingdom Fungi; phylum Entomophthoromycota; class Entomophthoromycetes; order Entomophthorales; family Entomophthoraceae; genus Massospora; species Massospora cicadina. The sequence continues at coordinate 141,056 of JAKSZP010010628.1, read as the reverse complement.
AATACTATGACTGAATTGCAGATAGGCGCTTGTCCTGTGTTAGCATCAGATCAACAGGATAGGTCCACTACGCGACCCTCAGCAACTGTGTAGTATTATTGAATGGCTTTTGTGAGGTTACCGCCTTTATTAAGATGATGTGGGTAATCATGATCTGAGTTTATTCTAAGACCTATGGGATCAAGAAACCTATTACACGTTGTATATGTCCTATATCGACGTGACCACCATTGGTATGTCTTGCTGACTCAGCACACATGGAACCAAACAATACTTGGTTGCATACATGCAGCTGTCAATCCGCCAGCTACTGCATGTACAGGCCCACCATAACATCAAGATTGGGGACATCTTGCAATTTTTAAAGCGCATCAGAACAATATTAATCTTTTACTCAACTGCCCTGATCACTCTTTCTTGGAGGTTCAGTTGGCGCTTGTGAATGAGAGCAATCATGTTTTGGACATCTGCCATCACTTTGACAAATTGGTTCTGCAGTTGAATCATGAGTTACCCCGAGTGATAGGGGAAATGTTAGACCAGTGCAGCCTATCAGTAGAAAGGATTCAGGACATCACCACATTGGGTAGCAACACCAAACAGTTTATGATGGACCTGGCGGATTGGACTGAAGCGAATGAAGCAGCGGTGGCTCATATTAGGGACTGGGTTATCTTGATAGAGCGGCAATGGAAGATCACGTATGACTCTGTGGCAATTGAATTTAGTTAACTTCTCATTGATCGAAGTAACTAGTGGATGGCTGACCATACAACCAGCTCTTTTTTGCCGTCCTCAGAATATTGCAGGTTACTGGAGTGGATTAGTCAGTTGGAAAGTGTTAGTCAGGAATATCGGAACTGATCCATTACTTTTCCCTTCATTGAGATGGTGGAGTATGCTGACATGTGAGTTCGTTTAAATACCCTCCAATAGGCCAAAGAGGAGTTAGTGCAAGAATGAGCTGCTCTTTAATCTAGTGGACAAAGCAAACTGACAAGCACGTGACACTGGTCAGCAGAATGCAAAAATGCAGAACTGATTGGAGGATGTTTTTTACAGATTCATGCAATGGAGCATAAACTGGACTTTGAGTGAGAACTCTGCCACGAGTTGCAAAGTCAGTTTAAAGCGCTTCAACAGGGGTTGTAAGATGGCCGGTGTTAGTGCTATTCAGTCAAAGCTGAGAAAATAATCTTTGAGCAACTTTCTGAACATCCTGGTAAAGAAGGAAATTGTGCAGTCAGCAGCAAGTTTGGAAAAAGATGCTACAAATTGGCCAGTGAGTATCACTCAGGGGTTTCAGTATCCCTCCTCGCAATCCAACTTCTTCCTGGTCCATTTTGGCGGATTTGCATCCATCCTCGTTACCCTACGCTAGTTCACAAGGGGATGTTTCCCTCAGTCATTCAGACCTTATTTTAGCTGTTCCTCGTGGCTGAATCCCGGAGCAAGGTGATTTTGTTTGGATCAAGAAGTTATCACCCTTCAATCATTATGGGAACATTCACAGGTATTTTAAACAGTTCAAATTCGCTGCGGAAGGGGCATCAGAACAGTGGAAAGTAAAGCTGCTGCTTTCCACTTTAGCATTGAGAGCACTGACCAGGTCACCTGTTATCTCCAGAATAGTTCTGTATTCTATCAAGAGATGAAGGAGACTGTGCTCTGTCTGTTTGGAGCGCGATTAAGATGATGCAGCACAAGGCTGACTTTCTGACCATACAGTTTCACAAGAACGAGGCTCTGGTGGAGTTTGCAAAGTGTTTCACATCTATAGCTCATTTGTTAGTAGGAGCCAATATTTTAACCACCGAGGATGTAGGCATAACTATGACAGTGGCAGTCAAAGCATACCATGAACTGCATAATGCTATGTCTCATGTACTAGATGAAGACGTGGAGCTTCTTTGAATTGCTAACACTTTGCACCATCTTACAGCTATGTTCAGTTCTCCCATTGTGGAGCGTAAGACCCCTGCTATTGCTATGACATACTCCTCAGGATTGGACAGCAACGACTAAGTTGTATTTTGTTGGGTAATAATCATCCACCCTATATGTCAGTGGACTTTTTCCGCCCTCCTTATGCTCAACTGCCCCATCCCCGGCCTAACTTTTAAACTTAGGTAAAAAATTTGAACTAGGCTATCGGGCACAAACTATAGATGGGAGCCATTTATGAATGCTTGTTTCTTGTTTGGATTATAAGATCTTTATGCGGCTAATTGCCCAGCAATCATCGGGTGCATGCAGTGCTATCAGTTATGATCAAGCAGGGAAAAGCTCAAGTTGAGTTGAGATGGGATGCTCTACTTCCACTAATTAAAATTTAATCATCCTTAACAATTCCCAAGAGTTTTTTTGAAATGGCTCCGGCACTCAACCTGATGACTTATTATGCCAACAAATTTTAGCTGATATCTCCACCTTCATTCAAGGGAGCGACTATCCCCCTTAAAGCTGAGTTCTGATAAGATGTGCAAAAGCTGTATGCAGGGCATATCCTTGAACTAAATGGCACAAGTGATGTTGGACCCTCAACTTTCGTTGCCTCTTTAGTGGAAGATATTATATTCATTCCAATAGAAATTATTGCCCATGAGTATCCTCATGTCAGTATTAGTATATCCTCTTTACTTGATAAAAAAAGCCCTTGGACGTTCACATAATAAACACCAATGGTTCTTCTTATTTAGAGTGTACCTACTGCAATATTTTTGTTTAAAACAATAAAATTCGAACTATTATAGATACTGGTGCCCCAGTTAATATAATCTCCACTAAGCTCATGGCTAAGCTTCCACTGAAGCCTGATGAGGATCACAGAGTAGTGTATGGGACCGCAGGGGCAATGAGCACTGTGTCCTAAGGAGCTTACAAAGCTTTACTCCAAGCTTTGGTTCAGTTAGAACTTCTGCTCCAGCAGTGGTTCAGTATAATAATAACTATGACATGTTGATTAGTGCTGCATTAATGAGGCGATTTGGAGTCATGATCAATATGGCGGAAGAAACCATTAGTATCATGGGACAACAGATTACCAATTATTATACCTCTAGCGGAATCCCAAGGGACCTATTCCAATCAAGTCATATCAATTTGGCGTATATTGATGGGGATTCCTGTCCAATATTAGTGAATGAAGCGGAGGACCAGGGCTCCCCGCTAGATCTATGAGTACAAAGGTATTCCGCTATGAGCGTGAGCACTTTGAGCATACCTTCTAGGCATCAGGTTATAATAAGGAACTGAGCTTGAAATATATGTCCCTGAAGGGCTATATGTGGAAATTGTGGGACCTTACCAACAATTGCATCTTGAATCTCATGTGGCACTGGGGCTAATGCTACCAGAAAATGGGGAAGTGAAGGTATTTCTAGCAATCCTACAGAAGGAGTCGATAATAAATTAAAGGCACCAAGTGGTAGCTTATTTACATTTGGCACCTGTTGAAGAGGTTCACCATATTAATGACTTTGGATCATTGGAGGACCTTAGACTACCGGTAAATTTCCATTTGGCATAATGGAAGTGGTTCTGCGTGAAGCTCTAACTGGATTGTTGGAGGAACAGAAAGATAGGGCGATGGCCCTATCAGAAAAATACCATGATTTTTTGCTTCTGATTAACATGACTTGGGGTGTGAAGGAGGGGTGATGCATTGGGTATACACAAGAGATCACACTCCCATTTGTTCATGGCCTATTAGACTCTTGAAAGAGGTGGTAGAGGTTATCTCCAATGAGATAGACAAATTTATTGAACAAGAAATGTTAGAGCTGTCTAAGAGTCAGTGGCATCGACAGTGCTTTTTGTTGAAAAAGATGGCACAAACCAGGTGGCCATTGACTATTAAAAGCTCAATAGTGTTACAAAGAAAAATTACCATCCTTATGGAGATTGATGACGTGTTGGATTGAATTGGAGAGGCTAATTATTATTTGTCATAGATTTAAAATTGGGGTACTGTCAGATCAAATTGCCTGCGGCAGAGTGTGATTAAATGTGTTATAATTACTTTAAAGAATTATTCCAGCCTACACATATGCCACAGGGTTTGTGCAATGCTCTGGCTACGTTTCAGCGTGCTGTAGACACGATCTTAGGTGACTTGATGCTGTACTGCGTTTTAGTTTACCTTGATGATATCAATTTTGTTCTCACAAATGGTCATAGAGTATGCTAACCACATGGAACAAGTTTTAAGCCGACTTGCCAATGCTAATATCAACAACAAGCCTCATAAGTGTCATTTTTTCAAAGAGAACCGGAACACTTTGGGTTCATGATGGATTCAAAAGGGCTTAAACTGCAGCCAGCAAAGGTGGAAGCTATAAGCATGATGACCCAGCCAGGCAATAAATGATATATCAAATTTGTTTTTGGGGATGGTTGGTTACTACTGGCAGTTCATTACTAACTTCAGCTGTATTGGAGCACGGTTCTTTGAGTTTTTTAAAGAAAAATGCCACTATTGACTGGATGGAACAATACCAAAGTACTTTTGTGTCTTACAAATGCGTTTCAAGCGCGCCCATTTTGCAATACCCCAACTTTAAAACAATTCATAGTACAAATGGATGCATCAAAGTCCTCCATAGGGGCAAAATTTTCTCAGAAGGATGATTATGGCGTATAGCATCCTGTCGCATTTTTGTAGCTGAAGCCTGAACTTTCATGAACGGAATTACACCATGACTGAGCAGGAATGCTTAGTGGTGATATATGCATATAGACAGTTTTGTGTATGCCTCCATGGGGTGAAATTCCAAGTGGTAACGGATCATGAATCTGTGTTGGCTGAAAAATCTGTGAGGATCAGAAGGATGGCTTTCACAATGGGCATTGAAGCTCCAAGCATATTATTTTGAGATTGTGCACTAGCTGGGAGCAAAACATCAAAATGAAGACTGTCTTTCATGGCTACCAACTTTCGCTGTTATAGCAGATTTAGCTGACATTATGTATGAGAAGATGGTGGTGGGCAAATACCATGATGAGCCGCTGCAAGTGATTAAAGTGCTACATGGGCATGACAGGATACTTTCTTATGCAATGGGAGACTATATAATCGGATTGGTAAATTGACACTGAATTTCCCTATACCTCTACTAGACCAGCAATTATTATGGATGCACATCGAGCAGTAGGGCATGGTGGGTTGTAGAAAACGTTGGAGTTTTTGTGACCCTGTACTATTGGGAGAGCATGCATTATGACATGCTAGAGACAGGTAGCTGTTGTCATCAGTGCCAAGTGGAGAATATTTTCCACAAGAAGACCACATACCAGTTGGTTAAGCCTCATTTCGCCTGACATACCGTTTCTCTTAATGTGGTGAGTCCTTTGCCAACTGGTGCAAACTGATCAAAGTACATAATTGTAGCAATTAATAATTTTATGAGATGAATCCAAGCCAGGGTGATTAATGATTTGGGGGTGGTCACCACCAAAAAATTTATTTATGGAGTGTGTCATACAGCAACATGGCTGTATGCAATTCATCTTGACGGACAACGGAACCAATTTTACTTTTCATATCCTGCCCAAGTTGAATGAACTGATGGCAATCCGTGGAGTCTTGAGTACACCCTATCATCCAGAATCCAATGGAATGGTGGATCAGGTCAATGGAACATTGGTAAACATACTCTGCAAGATTGTGAAAGATCAACCTTCTGAATGGAGTATTCTCCTATCCACAGCTGTCTTTTATATAATATCAGCTACCATTTGACGATTGGATAAAGTCCTTTTCAACTGCTATATGGTAGACATCAGGCTTTACCATGCCTGCTTTACTCTTGCATGGAGGATACTGGTGGCATGGAACCGCGTCTTTATTTGACCAATTTAACAGAGACGCTGATCAAACTACAAATGGAAGCATACTATACCAGTTTGGCTAAGAAGATCTGTAATAAAGTGGAAGGCCAGAGTAGACATATTGGAGCCCCACAGTTCACAATAAGAGATCGTGTCTTGTTCCATGACAATATGGATTTGGATGGAAGAACAAGCTTGATAACATATGGATCAGGACGTTTTGGAATAATTGAGAGAACGGGTATTAATGCCTACACCATAAAGGAATCCACAGGTGGTCAGATTATCAACTGAGTCCACTTGAAGTTCCTTCAAGCATACAAGCAATATGAGCTTAATGTCCATTTAAAGAGTGGTTTAATGTTGAGATAATTATATTACTGAACAATAAGCTATATAAACTGGCAAATCTAAACTATAGTTGAGGTGAGCCTTAAGGTTGAGTGGAAATTATATTGAAAATAAAGCAAATCAATTGTAGCCTCAACAGCTTGTTAAATTGAAGGAATTCTGCTGAAACCTTGAGATAGATAAAAACTCCTAATATGAAATGAATAGGAGCTTACTAAGCATAAGGCGGAATTGACCTAGATTTCTGAGATAGAAGTTGAGCGTGATAATGAGAGGAGGAGGTTTTTTAGTAATCTGCAGATAAGTTCTGCATTTTATCATTACAATAAAAGTTTTAATTGGTGTAATTGTTCCATATCTTATAATATCATTGTTTGTCAAGGATTGGCAATATGCATATCAGATATTTTGTTGCTCAGTGGCTAATACCCTGTGCAAACTAGCTTGGGGAATTATCCTGTATTTCCAAAAAATTAACAACATCCTTAGCCTAAGTCACCGATATCAATTCAAACCTATTTGTTTAATAGATTAATAATTTAATGATTTAAAAATTTATCATCATCAGTGTAACTTGTGAGTGATTGTTTTAGCATTAAATCTATCAAGGAGTATCCCTGAAGCTTCAATTTAACTCTACTCAAGTTAATGAGGAGCTTAATTCAGCATCCAGTAATAACTTAATACTTAGATGTGACCCCTAGTAGAGAATTAACTCAATAAAGAAAATGCTCAACATCAGTATTTTTGGGAAATTACCAAGTGCTTTCAAGACAAGCTTTTACCTAATATGCTATTTTGGGGATTTTGTGACATTCTATTTTTTCTGAAACAGTATTAATCGTCTTTTTAGATTGGGTTTGGGCCCCAATATCAGGAGGTTTAGATATAGTCTTCAAATATTATCCCTGAAATATCTATGACCGAATATTTAGATTGAGATCAAATCTAATAGCAGTTTTACTTAAATTTTACAACTTGAGACAGAATCCCAACAGTTTGGTTAGGACTTCTGTCAGGGACAATCCCTAATTAACTTAATTCAATCCTCCCAATATTGAGGTCCAACCCAATCTAAAAAGTTATCAAACATTGTTTGTAGAAGTAACCAGAATGTCACAGAGTGATCAATTTCAAATTAGTATAGATCTTGACTTGGAAGCACTTGGATATTCTCACTAGGAATAATTACCTAATCGCTAAAGATTTCTTTTAAAATAAACACTAAATTTCTGCTGTACATTTTGACTTCTCATTTGTTTTATTAGTGGATAAAAGTCTTATATGCCACACAATGAGTTTTTCCCTTAAGTTATCAGATTTATACAATTACAATATTGTGAGAAAGTGTTTCAGATGTAAATCATTTTTGGCTAAAAGACCCTGGTCAATTCCTGGTGGAACCCATCAAATCAGAGTAATCCTTTTGTAAATGCTCCTTGGCCCAACAGCATGAGTTTGGGTAGTAGTATTGCACTAACCATGCGGCCAAATCAGGGGAGCCATCTGAGGTTCCTCCCTGGCCCACTTCTATTTTACTTCAAACACCAAAGCAGAGACCAGCCCCTTTTAAGGGCTTGGAGGGGGTCCCACAAGATGCAACTATTTTCCCAACGATGATTGGCTCAAATCAATCAAAGCTTTGTTTCACTGACTAGTCCTACCTACTTTTAACCCTCCATTGGCATTTCTGTTGAAGTGAGGTGAGCTTTTAGAGCTCCAATAGGTCAAATACTCTATTTTCTAAATAGGCTCAAAGCAATAATGAATTTACGTCTACCTTGCTTTGGGCCTCAAGTTATTTTAAATACCAATCTGCGTGATCATAATAGGGTTTGTTTCTTACCCTCCTCACCACAATTAGTAAAAACTTATAAACCCAACCTTTTAGTACTAAATTTATTTATTTTTATTATAACTAGTGGTCATAAAACTCCTTTATTTTTTGGCAGTTGAGAAAAATACTTCTCTTGCCATATTGTTGAAACAGGGGCACATCAGCACCAGCGATCATACACCCTGCCCTGATTCCAACAAGTGGTGCTCACTACAGGAGGTATTACACCACAAAAACACTTAAAATGGAGGGTGTGGGGGTAATTAACCCACACAACCTCCCCGCTGCCTATTGTCACCAGTTAGATGATTTATAACAGTAGCTAGTCAGCGCACTGCCTCAATTTGAATCACTTGAATAGCTCGTTTGCCAAGCCTCTTATGAGGCTGCCCTAATTATTTCTAAACCCACTTCCAGGGACAGAATTACCCCAGGTGAGGGTAGCATCTACTTGTTTCACTTTGTTTATGAGGCTGTTATGGAAGAAACTACCAACCAATAAAAATGAAGCATATCTTCCTCTGCCTCAGCCGCTTTGCTCAAGAGGTGATGGTACCTTAGATGGACACCCAAAAATTTATGCAGAGGTAAAAAGCCCTCAATGACAAGTCTGACTAAAAAAAAAGTTTGAAGAGGAGAAAGGCAGGCCTTTATGTGCCTCATCATGAAAAAGGGAGATTCGCTCACCACTTTTGTTGATTGGTTTTATTATGAAGCCCAGATTTTGGTGCTTGCAAAAAGTTTACCACTTGATGATGCTATGGCGGGCATTCTGAATGTCTTAGATTGTCTTTTTTATAGCTCTTCATCTTATCTCTTTAAAACGCCACCTCTGGACTATCTGTGATATCATGGAGGCTCTGCTGTAAATTGCATATATTTATAACGCTGAAGCTACTTCAGGTGTTGGGTCAAACCCACAAGTTCTGGCCATTGATGATTACTCAACTGTAGCCCCTCTGAAGGAGGCTACAATGATCCCTATGGACCCCACTATGCTTTTTACTACTCTGAGCCCAGCACCTGGGTGCAGTTCAAACCTGATCTTCCTCCGCCCAGCCATCCTGAGGTTCTTATGCTAGTAATTCATAGTGCATCGTCATCCATAGAGCATCATTCCTTGCCCCCATCTTGCCACCAAGGACCTCTTTTGTCAACCAATGAACCTCTCCAAGTGTCCTCAAAGCTTGCTAATAATCGTAAACCCCTCTTTTGGGTTAAATTCATCACCAATAAAGGTTTAAATGACCATGTCACAAAAATCTAAACTCCTACTTCTCCAATGCACACAGCTATTGATTGACTCAAAACTGGCGTAGTTTAAGCATCCACCTCCCAGACTCTATTCCTTAAACTCTCCTACAGCCAACTTAAGTCTGAAACATATAGCTATTTGCAGTCCAAGTTTGCTGCTTTAAAGGTTGACAATAGAGATGGGAAAAATACAGCGCCTTTTCCAAAAATGAATAAAGTTGAGGAGCGGCCTCAGGTACTCTCCTGCATCGAGGATTGCCAAGAACCTACCCCCAGTCCTAGGTAATACCTGATGTGCATTGAAAACCCCTCCAATGATAAATCTGAAGGTGGTTTTGAAGATGCCGGTCACTATGTTCTAGGAGCCCCAGGAGAAGTGGAGGTACTGACAGTTTAACTGAAAGAGTAGATATGGCTAGGATACCCCACAGAACATAACTTTATCAGGTGCTTAGGAGTCTGGAGGTTATAGATACCATCTGTGACGTGGACCAGTTTATTGTCACACTGATCCGATCCACTCAGAGTATTCATACACTGCAGTCTATACGAGATAGATACCCTGAAACTGCCAAACGGCTTGCTTCTACTTTATGGATGAAGGATGTCCTTGCTCTTCCCCCTACTTAGGGGGAACCTTAACCTAAGGCGGAGATTCTTGTCAATGGAGTACAAGTCATTACTATCCTTGAAACCAGATCACCCATGACCGTTGTATCATCAAAGCTTCTAAAAAAATTAAGCTTGCCGCTGACCTCAACTATACCCAAGTGTTTGACACTGCTAGTCCTACTAACACTTGCTTATTGGGACTTTCTCATACCCAACTGACATGAGAAACTCTCTTCTCAGCCCCCATGGCGGCTTTAGCCAACAATACCTAGAACATGCTCATTGGTACTCAGTTTATACTTGAGTATGACAGTATTATCAATCTGAAGCAGGGATATCTCTCCCTGCTTAACTACAAGGTTACCCTGTTTTTGGCCAACAATAAGATTGATAAAAAAAGGTATACACTTGCACTGTTGAGTATTTTTCTCCGCCTTAACCCTACGCTAAACGACAGTTGGTTGAAATACAAAGATGCTTCCTTAATCAAAGAAAGCCTTAGAGGGATTTCTTTTATGCAGCCGAAGAGGTGTTGATAAAGGCGGGCGAACAAAGGGTGATTGACACCAAGTTTACCCTGCAAATCCTCCACAACTGACTGCTGCACATAACCAGCACCGATGTAGTCTGTTTCTTAGACCCTCAATTATTGCCAGGCATCCTAGACCCAGCCTACCAATGACCTATCAATATTATACTGGGGATTCTTACCATTAAGGACATGGTCATAAAGAAACAACAGGAAATTGGGAAAGGTCTGCTGATTCCAGTTAAGGAGTTAAACTAGGTCCACTGCATTAGGTCTATGTCAAATATTGGTATACATGCTGACAAATCGTTATGTACATTTCCTGATGTTCATATCTATGAGAAACTATCCTCTGCAGAACCTGAAAAGCCCAAGCCTTTATAGATGCCTATGGCGACACATTCTATAAATATGAGCCCGACTAAGGCCATATGAAGGGTTGGAGTCAACCCATCGACCTTGAGGATGCTAGTCCATCCAATCCAAACCCTATCATAAGTAAAAAGTCCAGGAGCGACAGACGAGAATGGAGCTCAAATAGGTACTAGACGCTTGTCTTCTGATACCTTAGCAAAGCCCCTGGTCATCACCTCTCCTCCTTATAAAAAAGAATAATGGCAGGCATCAGGTTGTGTTGGACTACTGCCAGCTGAACAACCTCACAAAGAAGGTTAATTATCCTATCCCTCGCATTGCTAATGCCCTAGCACAGCTCTTTGGATCTAAGTTCTTCCCAGCTATGGACTTGGCCAGCAGCTTTTGGCAGATGGACCTCTCTCTATGATTAAGAGAAATACTCGCTAATTTTCAGGAAAGGCCTATCTAGCCCACCTGACTAACTCAGGGGTTTTGCAGTGCGCCTGCAACTTCCATCAAGCCATGAATTACATCTTTCTGGACCTCAAGTTAAGTTGCATTATTATCTAGCTTGATGACATCAAGGTGTTTTCTAAGACCTTTAATGACCATCTTACTCACATAAAAGAATACTTTTAACGCTTGCATAAGTATAATTTCAAATTTAATCCCTCCAAGTGCACTTTAAATTTTAAATTTATTGCGGGGAAGGCCGACCATGGGACGGACACTTCCGAATATGACTCAGACGAGACAAAACTTAGTACCAGGGGAGGCACCCCAGAGAAGCGATGCTATCTCTTGTTGCCAGCGGGAACGCCACTTATGGGAAGGGGAGGGAACGTGTAGGGGACGTAGCCACTATTGAGCACGTGTGGAGGAAGGGGTCTGATCTGATGAACCAGACTGGGAACCAGGAGGTGTGTGTGTGTTTTTTTTTTTTTTTTTTTTTTTTTTTTTTTTTTTTTTTTTTTTTTTTTTTGTGTGTGTGTGTGTGTGTGTGTGTGTGTGTGTGTGTGTGTGGGAGACCAGCTGTTGGCGACGCGGTGGGAGATATCCAAACATCCACGCTTGAAAGTGATCCACCAAATGAGACCGGAATCTATGGACAGCTTCAGGGAGGGTGGGGATGGATCCAGCGATGGCATCCAAGACAATCGTGTGGATAGTCCACATGGCGATTGCAACCACCAGAGCATGGAGGGAGGGTGGGAGGGGGAGGCCATTGATGAAGCAAACATATCTCTTGACAGACTAAAGGGATGTGTTTGATCCTGGCCTAGCAGACGTTGGACATCGCGCTATATTACTTTAGAGGTGGGGCACTTCTCCAGGCGGTGGAACAGCGTTCCATACTGGCCACACACGACACAGGATGAGTGTAAAGCATTAGAGCGCTCAGCTGTACGATACACCCGCCTCAGGCAGCGCCACACATGGGAGCGGACTTGAGGTTGCAACAGAGGATGGTGTGCGTATTTCCAGATAATATTTTGGTCTCAGTGGAATAAGGGATGTCCATCATGTCCAGGTAGTCCACCCTGGATAGGACTTGGGGTCAAATGGGGATCACGCCATCATGGATGGGTAGCCCCTGTACCTCTTGTGTGAACTGAGGAGAGGGGCGGCCTCTTTGGGTTGTATGTCCACTAATACGAATTCTCCATTCTGCGCTTTGCATGGAGAGTAGGATTCGTTTGTAGTGGGTTTTGGTCCCGTGAGGACCTGTGGCCGATGTGTGTGATGCGGGGTAGTTCATCAGGGAGTGGGGGTTTGATGGATTGTTGAGGCCCAAGGCTCAGGAGAAGTTGGAGCGGGCCACGTGGGACCAGTGTTGGGATGGGAGTGTAGGAGCAGTGACGGCCGCGATCCAGGTGCCCAAGATCTTGGCGGCATGGGCTTTAAAGTCAAGTAGGCCCATGCCACCATGATGATGAGGGCCATACATGACCTCTAGCCATACTGGTGGAGGGCGGCCTGACCAAAGCCAACCTTGTAGCAAAGCATACAGGGATTTGAAGAAGCTTGAGGAGAAGGGGATGGCGTGGGCTCCGAACCAGAATTTGGATAGGAGCATAGAGTTGGCAAGAACAACCCTGACAGTGAGGATAGTAGGGTGGGCTCTAAGAGGCGATGCGCTTCGTCACGTTGTCCAGTATATGGCTTCCATTACTGCTGACGCGTATCCACCTGCCTCCTCCACACGCCCAGATGGCGTACCAGTCCTATGGTAGGTCGTGGCACAAAGGGGAGCACCAGTGGAGCGGTGTGTGTTAAGTTAGTAAGGCGTGGATGTGGGCGAGCAGATGGGCCAGGTTGGGAACTAATTGCTGGGGCCCAGCAGTTCTGAAACTGACCAAGGAGGATTATTTCGGTTTTGGAGGCGTTCAGTGCCGCGTTGCTTACCCGGGAATATTCCTGGATGAGGGCTTCAAGCGCGCATGCATCTTTGTTATTAGACACCCCCACCACGCAATCATCTGCAAATGCCATCATCTTGACTGGGGTTTGGCCTGGCACATGGACCCCAGTGAGTTGGGTATTCACATTTTGCAGTAGTGGGTCAAGGCTGAAGTTGTATAAGAGTGGGCTGAGGGGGTCCCCTTGTCGCAGGCGCCTTTCAGAATGGACTACTTCCGTTAGGAAACCTGGGCCACACACTGCCATTGTTGCAGATTCCATGAGCAGCATCACCCAGTTAATGAAGTGGGGAGGTAGGCGGAATTGTTGGAGACAGGCCCTAAGGTATTCCCAGTTTACTCTATCATAGGCTTTTTGTTGGTCCAAGAATACAAGTGCCCCAGAGGCTGTGGACTGACACACATTAGCCACAGAGTGCACGTTATCCCAAATTGACCTTCTGGGTATGAAACTGAATTGTTCTGGGGAGATGGTGGCAGATGCTACAGTCCCTAAACGGTTAGCCATGATATTGTTTTAAAATTTTGGTGTCTGTGTTTGTTAGAGAAATGGGGCACCAGTTGGCTAAGTTTAGCCTATCCCCTCTCTTGAAGAGTGTGACCGTAAAGGCCTCATGTCCACCTGGTAGGAGGCGCGTTTCCAACAGGCTTTGGTTGAGTGAGGCTAACAGCAATGGGGATATATATTTAAAATATTTTTTGTAGAACTCATATGGAATGCCATCTGGGCCTGGGCATTTTCAGTCTGGCGCACCGCGAATGGTAGTCCATAATTTGTTCGGAGTAATTAAATTCATTATTTCTGGGTATCAGAAAATGGTGCAGATATGAGCTCAGTTGAGAAATTCTGCCATTTTGGCTGGCTGAATTGGTTTGGCTCGGTATAACTCGGAGTAATATCTTTGCATTTTGATTGCCACTTTGGCCGGTGTGTCCACAATAGAATTATCTGATCTTTGCACCTGTGTGCAGGCCACGCTCTGGCGTGGTGCAAAATTTTTTTTGAAGAAGTATGTGGTGCACTTGTTGCCTTTAGTGATGCCTGTGGCCCTGTATTGGACACAAACCCGATGTTTGTGTTGCCTTTCAAGTGCATTAAGGTGGGTGGCTGCCTCCGCCCACTTCTGGCCCCATGCAGGGCTATATCCTGTGGCTGGAATGTTGGACTCCAAGTGGGCCAATTCCACCAGCGCGCATGATATAACCGCCAATGTGGCTCATGAGCGTCTGGATGAGAGATGGCGATAGTGGCGGATGGTGTCTTCTTTGAAAGTTGCCCATGTGGAAATGGGGTCCGTGCAAAATGGTGCAACAAACAATTTTGCCAAAGTTGCCTCTTCCACCCACATAGAAAATCCTGGCGACGCGAGCTCTGGGGGGCAGATTTTGCACCAATGTGGGGCCTTTGCAACTGTGACGGGTAAGTGGTATGTTATCGCGACCAGTCAGTGGTCAGAGAATTTCATTTTCGTTGTTTTAAAGTGGGAGATGTGGGGTTGGAATTTCGCTGGTGCTAGAATAAGGTCGATGCGGGTCATGGACCTTGATTGGCCGTTGTGGACATGGGGACACGTCATATTTTTGAGCAGTGGGGCATGTTGCAGCAGCACATCCATTAACCCAAGGGTGGCTTTTAGAATGCGTAGTTCTACGTGACCCTGTGGGGCGTGGGGTGAGGGCAGCCACCGGTCCATTGGTGAGGTTAGCCAACGGTTCATGTCGCCAATTAGGAAAGAATTGGGGGGTAGCAGGAGGGATTTGACTGACGAGAAAAATTCCCGACGCTCATGTGCACCATTTGGGGCATAAATGTTGACAAATGTATGTGCAACATCGGCCCATGAGAAGGTGACAACGAGCACTCGGCCATTTAGGAATGTTTCTGAAGTTGTAAATTTGAAAAAATTGTTTTTCCAAATTAGCACCCCACAGTGCTTTGACCAAAAGGATAGGGATGGTAGGAGCATTGTTTTCCAAGCTTCCTCGGAACCTCATGGACAGTGGGACTCCTGGATGGCCAGGATATCCACGGGTAAATTTTTTTGTAAAAAACTCAGTTTCCTAGCCTGGGATAGGGAGGCCTTGAGTCCGGCGATATTCAGCATCCCTAGAGTGAAGGTTTCCCCCATTGCACCTTAGGTGCGAGGGGTGGGCCCCCAGGCCCACCAGCCTCTTCCAGGTCCCACAGGCTTTCACAGCAGCGCGGGTATTAGCAGCAATGCTAGCAGGGTTTTTGTTAATTTTTGCGGAAAGGGTCACGTTGGCTTTGGCCTTTGCTTTTTGTTTTCCTGACGTTGGACGAATTTTTTGTGGTGCGGATAAGTTTGGTGCACTGTCGAGTGGGGCAAAAAAATTTTTTTTTGGTTGGGATAGGTCCCAAGTCAGTTTTGACTGGGTCTTGGGTGCAGCGATTGGGTGAGATCAAATCTCCCATCAGATCCTTGGATTGAGTGGCCCATTCGGCATGGGCCTCCCAATCTGATTGGGTGATGGATTCCCGAGTTGCTTCTGCCACAAAGGTCTCCATGTCCTCCTAGCGTTGTGAGTGTGGGATGGTGGTGGTGGCCTTGGCCGCTTCCTTGGCCGCGGTCCTATGGGCCTGCTTGGCCTTCTTCCGCTCCTGCGGGGAGATGGGCTTTACCAATAGGTAGTAGCCTTGTGCTCCCCACGGGAAAGCCTTTTTGGTGCTTGCAGTTGGTTCGTAGTGCACTTCTCCACTGGCCATGGCTGCCGAGGGGTGCTCTTGGAATGTGACGCCCTCTTTGATGGAGCATGCGTGCGCCTTATGGCCGAACGTGTCACAGTGGGTGCAAATGGGGGGCGCGCTGTCCACGGTTACCCAGAATGGGTGGGTGGTGTGCCCTGCAATGTCAATAAAGGTGGAATGCAGGATCTGGGTTAGGTCCAATGCGATCTCCTCAGTTGGGGTCAGAACTGCAATGGCTTTGCCAGTGCACAGGTGTGGCATCAGCGTGAAACGTTTCATTTTAAAAAATTGTATTTCGCTGTATATGGCGAGACCATCTTTCAGGTGTTGCTCCAAAATGCTACGTTTTACCGTAGTGGGCAAAAAGTCAAACGTGAGGAAAATTGGTTTGATTTTGTCCATCTGGTGCATTTAGTTTTGACGACCTGTTGCCCTTCAGGGAGGTCGACCACTATGCGCACTGCTGCAGCCTTGTCTGCTGCTATTTTTCTTTTGAGACCTAGGTCCAGCCAACCGCGCAACATGGAGTGAGGTGCAACGTACACTGCAGTCAGGAAAATTTTGTGTACATCTTCACAAAATTTTTCCCATAGGGCTGTTTTTGGATGTCCAGATACACATGGACTCCAAATTCCACCGACGAAAGTGGCTGGGAATGTGGCGTGTTGATGTACTGGTTGCATCGTGCTTGCCACGCGAGTATCTCCAGGGAAATTGTGACTGCCAGTTTTTTTTAGATTTTTTTCTATTAAACCGGATTCTCCGGAGCGTTTTTGAACGTTAGAGGCCGCGGGCCTTCCACCTGCTCCTCTTGCCTTGCTTGCCCAACTGCTCCCAGACATGGGCGCAGACTAATCCCCTCTATGAGATTATCAAACTAGATTTAGTCTTGAATTGAATGGGTTGCAAAAGTGTTTGCAACGAGAAAGAAAAGTTTGTTTTGGTTTTTTATGTTTTTTATTAAACAGGCAGGGCAAAACCAGAAAAGGTCCCTCCAAGTGCACTTTCATCCAGGAAAGTTAAATTTCCTTGGTCACGCCATCTCCCAGGTTAAGATTTAACCACTCCATGACAAGGTTGAGGCCATATCTAAAATGCCTGCTCTAAAAACCCTTCACAATATCAAGTATTCTTGGGTATGATGGGGTATTAACACCAATATATCCCCTAAGTTCTCCCTGTTGAGTGGGCCTTTTGTACAGCTATTGGCTAAGAAAGTCACTTTTTTATGGGGAGTGGAACAAAAGCCCTCCTTAATGACGCTAAAGAAGTTGTTGAAAAGCGATCTATCCTGCGCCACCCTGATTATGATAAACCTTTCCTTCTGTTTACCGATGCTTTGACTATGCTGAAGGATCCATTATGGCGCAATTGGATGATAATGGCATGCTCACCCTGTCTCCTATTTCAGAAAAACGTTATCCACGGCTTAAAGAAATTACAGCTCACTGAAAAAGAATGCCTTGCAGTCCTGCTAGCAGTAAAATATTATTCGCCCTTTTTTATATGGATTTTCCTTCATTGTGGTCACTGACCGCGCATCTCTGAAGTGGTTCTAAAATAGGAAGGATCCCATTGGGTGGTTGTCTCTCTGGGTCTTAAAGCTCCAAAACTACGATATGAATATTGAGCACTGAGCGGGAACCTGCCATATAAACGTTGATGGTTTGACTCATCTGCCTATTCTTCACCTGGATAATAGTGGTGCTGAAAGGCTGCACGACCTCCTTATGACCCCTGAAGCCTGGAAATATGAGGATAAACCTGTCCAGAAATTGTTATCACAACACTCCTGCAACTCCAATGTGGAAAGTGGGAAGTGTTTTTAAGATAGAAGGAATAAAGGTTGCTTTACCTCTGACCTTCCAAGCGAGTCTCCGTGATCATTGAAGTCCATTATCTTTTGGGGCACAATGGTGTGAGCAAAACTTATGAGTAGGTGAAGAATAGGTACTACTTGGAGGGAATCATGTAGTATATTATTGAAGTTCTGGAGCCTGCTTAATCTGTAAGAAACTATCCAGCTATAAACCCAGGTAGCAATGCAAACACACCACGCCTCAACAACCATTTCATGCAATAAGTTTGATGTGGTAGGTCCGCTACCTCAGACTACCAGTGAAAATCGCTATATCCTGGTAGGTATTGATCACTTCACCAAATGGGTTTAAGAAGTTGCTCTTCCTGCCCAGACCGCCATAGCTACTGCCACCTTTCTCTATCAGCATATTTTCACCCAGTATGGTTGCCCCAGGTCCTACTTTGTGACAATAGGAAGAATTTCACCTCGCAGGTTGTAAATCATCTAGCTATTTCCATGGGGATCTAGTAATTTTTCTCAGCCCCCTACAACCCTTCCATGAAGGATACTGTGGAAAGAGCAAATAGAACCCTGGTTTTCATATTAAGTAAGATGGGCAGCTCAGATCCCCTATAAAAAGATAAATTCTTACCTAGTGCCCTCATGGCCTACTATGTCAGCTACCATTGAATCCTTAAAATGTCTCCTTTTTGCATATTATATGGTTGAGAAACAGGAGTATTAGCCCTGTTAGCCAAAGACATCTTCTCTGGTAGGATAGATGATCCTGAAAAATCCCTGAAAAGATTGTCCTAACGCATCATCCAGCTGTAGTCTGATGCCATGACTAATCTAGCCTATACAGTCACAAAAGAAAGGGTAGCCACAAATGAACATAAGAAGCCCCTCCCTTCATTTCGAGTGTCAGACTTGGTGTTGTATTATCTCAATTGTAGCACTACCAGAAGTGAGAAATCTTGGGTCTATTTGGGAAGGCCCCTTTGTAGTCACTTATAAGCGAGAGATGAGTATCCATTAAGTCCCTTGCCACCTGAGCTACTGTCAACTGAATTACTGGCCAGTTCTTGCACCCTTATTCGACCCCTAACACTCTTGAATGGGGTAAGTTCAGTCATTTACAAGTCCAATATTGTGAGAAGAGTGTTTTGGGTAAAATAATGATTATATTGATAAAAAGCCATTGCCAATTCTCGGTGGAACCCCTTAAATCAGGGTATTACTTTTGTCAATGATCCCCATCCCAATAGCACGAGGTTGGGTAGTCAGATTGCAATACCATGCGGCCAAATCAGGAGAGCATATCTGAGGTTCCTCCCTGGCCCGCTACTATTATACATCAACATCTAAGTGGAGACCGCACATTTTTCTAGGCTTGTAGTGGGTCCCACAAGGTGCAACTATTTTCCTCATGATGATTGGCTCATATGTATCAAATCTTTGCCTCATTAACTTGTCCTACCTACTCATTCAAGTACATTAGCCATTCCTTTAAAGCAAGGTGAGTTTTGAGATCTCCAATATGTCAAATATCCATATTTCCTAAATAGGCTCAACGCTGATAATGAATTTACTCCTATCTCACTTTGGACCTCAAGTTATCTTAAATACTAAGCAGCAAAATCATAATAGGTTCACTTCTTGACTCCTCGCTACAAATATATAAAAACTTATAAAACCCAATCTTTTAATATAATTTTTAAGGATTTTTATTTTAACTAGTGGTCAAAAACCCTTTGTTTTTTTGGAAGTTGTTAAAAATACTTCTCCTATCATATTGTTGAAATTAGGGGCTAATTAGAACCAGCGAGCATACACTCTGCCCTGATTCCCACATAAGTGAAGACTTTTAAAAAGTACACCCTTTTCATATTTATTGTTTAGGCTTCAGTTGTCCTGGACTTTATAAATGAGTTTTGATTAAACCCCTTATCATAAAAAGTATCTTGGCTTTAATAAGTTCTTCGCCAATCTTACCATAAAAAGGATGCTCTAGCTGATGTGACCTAAGCGTGACTTGGCATACTCAAAAATTACTAAAATACTTGTTGTAAGTCTTAAAATGCTACAAGTATTAACTAATGGGCTTCATGAGGACAAAACCAACAAGCCACACTTTAAACGAAAGCTCTACAGGTTGGTGCTCACTACTGGAACTCAGCCAACACTTAATGATACCTGCACTTGACTGATTGCACCATGGAAGAAAATCCAATTGATATTGTAGCCTGCTGTTGAACCATGTGTCAAACATTCTCCTTTCTGATCTAAGGAAAAGAATGTTGGAGGTATTAGTGTTCTCAATTCTGCTCATATAATTGGGCCATCACCTGTCCAATTTTTAAATAATATTGTGGATATCAGCAATATGAGTACCCACAGTGAAAAAACCCTAATGGATTCTCAGTGAAATCCTAACAACCAGAATAATATGATTTATCACAAAATTCGGCTTAAAATGGTAAATACTAATAATAGAAATACTCTGACTCCTCAGTTGAATATGAGGAGTATAATATTGCACAGATTGGAACCTCCACAAGGCAAGAGGATGTTACCCATTGATGATTGGGTGTGAGTTAACCAATCATTGTCTGAGTCTAACCACCATCAAGGTGAAAAGATTTTACTCGAGGATGATAGGGTAAACATTAGCTAATCATTACCATCTGAGTCTGACTATCACTTAAATACCCAATCATTACCATCCAAGTCAGACCACCGCCAAGGTGAAAAGATTTTACTCACTGGTGATTGGATACAATTCATCAAATCATTACCGCACAGGTCAGTTCTACCTCCAAAAAATTTTATCTACGATCTGATAGGCCAGAAGCCTATATTCCCTAATTTAGAAGACTGAGCTTTGCATTCTTTTGCCTCAAAAATCGATGTTTTCAAAATTTAAACTAGTTTAAATAGGAAAAGCTAGTATCAACAAAAGGACCTTTTCTGGTTTTGCCCTGCCTGATTAATAAAAAAACATAAAAAACCAAAAACAAGTAATATTTTTTACTTTTAAAAGAAGTAAAATATTCCGTTTTAAAATATTATTTGTGGCCTCCTTTAGAAGATCCCACACCATGGAAAGGTAAAGAAGATGACCAAATTGGGAATTCAAACTTGGTCACATTTAGAGAAATAAAAGAAATTTTTAATAGAGACCCCAGAACCTTAACGCCTAACTTGGATTTTTAATAAGGGGTTCAAGGCTTAATTTGATAAGTCATAAGCCCAAGAGAAAGATCCAGATGTGAAGGGCATCCGCCATGGACTGGACTCTCATGAATTTTTATGAATCTAGTGCTCACCAGAGACATACAATTCAAGTGCAAATCTTTCCATATACATTATGCGATTATTACATCCAGAAATTTATTATATCAATCACTTTTAGGAGTCCATAACGAGGAACTCCATCAGTAACTTAATACCCAAGGGTCTTAAAGATAGTCTATCAATAGACATATAGTTTTTCACTCAAAGTATAGGAGATATAAACCATTTAATCAAAGTAAATCATTCTTATATTATCTAACTCACTTTTTCTCTCTCATTGCAATCACTTTTGCAACCTATTCAATTCAAGTCTGATTCTAGTTTGATAATCTCACAGAGGAGATTAGTCTGCGCCATTGTCAGGTAGCAGTTGGGCAAGTAAGGTAAGAGGAGCAGAAGGTAGGCCTGCGGCATCAAACATTTGAAAACGCCCCAGAAAAACTGGCAGAATAAAAAAAATAATAATAAACTGGCGGTCACTATTTCCCCAGAAATCCTCACATGGCAAGCACGATGCAACCAGTACATCAACACGCCGCACTCCCAGCCACTCTCAATGGTGGAATATGGAGTCCGCATGTTTCTGGACATCCAACAAACAGCTCTATGGGAAAAATTTTGTGGGTATGTGCATACTTATTTCCCAACTGTAGTGTATGTCGCACCTCACTCCATGTCATGCAGTTGGCTGAACCTCAGTTTTGAAAGCAAGGAGGCAGCAGACGAAGCTGCTGCAGTGCGCATAGTGATCAACCTCCCCAAAGGGCAACAGGTCATCGAAAATAAACGCACCAGATGGACAAAATCCAACCAAATTTTACTCACATTTAACTTTTTGCCTACTATGGTAAAACGTGCCATTTTGGAGCAACACCTGAAAGATGGTCTCACCATCTACAGCGAAATACAATCTTTCAAAAAGCAACGCTTTACGCTGATGCCACACCTGTGCACCGGCAAAGCCATTGCAGTTCTGACTACAACTGAGGAGATTGTGAAGGACCTAACCCAGATCCTGCACTCCACATATATCAATATCAAAGGGCATACCACCCACCCTTTCTGGGTATACGTGGACAGCGCGCCCCCATCTGCACCCACTGTGACATGTTTGGCCTAAGGCACATGCATGCCCCAACATGGAGGGCATCACATTCCAAGAGCACCCCTTGGCGGCCATGGCCAGCGGAGAGGCGCACTACAAACCAACCACAAGCACCAAAGAGGCTTTCCCGTGGGGAGCACAAGGCTACTACCTACTAGTAAAACCTATTTCCCCACAAGAGTGGAAGAAGACCAAGCAGGCCTGCAGGGCCGCGGCCAAGGAAACGGCCAAAGTCACCACTGCTATCCCAAACTCCCAACTCCAGGAGGACATTGAAATCTTTGCAGCAGAAGCAACTTGGGAATCCATCAACCAATCAGATTAGGAAGCCCATGCTGATTGGGCCACCCAATCTGAGGATCAGATGGGCAACTCGATTTCACCCAATCTTTGCAACCAAGCTCCAGTCAAAAATGACTTGGTTTCCAACCAACCTAAAAAAGAATTTTTACCCGCTCAATGGTGCACTGAACTCATCCGCACCACAAAAAATTTGTTTGATGTCAAGGAAAAAAGTGAAGGCAAAAGCCAACGTGAACCTTTCTGCTAAAATCAACAAAAAAAAACAATAGTGTTACTGCAAATACCCGTGCTGCCGTGAAGGCCCATGGGGATCTAGAGGAGGCTAGTGGGCCCAGGTGCCCACCCCTCGCACCTAAGGTATGATTGGGGAAACCTTCACTTTAGGGACGTTGAATATTGCTAGACTTAAGGCCTCGCTGTCCCAGGCTAGGAAACTGAGTTTTTTACAAAAAATTTACCTGTGGATATTCTGGCCACCCAGGAGTCCCACTGTCCATGAGGTTATGAGGATGCTTGGAAAACCATGCTCCTCCCATCCCTATCCTTTTGGTCAGAGCACTGTGGGGTGCTAGTTCAGAGGAATAATCTTTTCAAATTTTTATTGTCAGAATCCTTCCTCAATGGCTGAGTCCTCATTGTCACTTTCTCATGTGCCAACGTGGTATATGCTATTGTCAACATCTACGCCTCAACCTGTGCATGAGAACGTCAGGAATTTTTCTCTTTGGTCAAATCCCTCCTGTTACCCCCAGACCCTTTTGTAGTCAGCGATATGAACTGTTGGCTGAACACACCAACGGACCGTTGGCCTTCCTCCTCCCATGCCCCCCAGGGTCACATAGAACTTTGCGTTCTAAAGGCCACCCTTGGATTAATGGATGCACTGCTGCGGCAAGCCCCGCTGCTCAAAACATGATGTGACCCCATGTCCACAACGGCCAATTAAGGTCCATGACCCGCATAGACCTTATCCTTATGCTGGAAAAAACCAACCCCACATCTCCCACTTCAAAACAATAAAAATGGAATTTTCCAACCACCGACTGGTCTCAATAACCTACCACCTACCCACCACAGTGGCCAGGGCCCCACATTGGTGCAAGATCCACCCCCCCCTAAACTCGCGTCGCCAGGATTTTCCACTTGAGTGGAAGAAGCAACTTTGGCAAAAGAGTTTGTTACACCATTTTGCGTGGACCCCATATCCACATTAGCACCCTTCAAATAGGATACCATCCACCATTCTCGCCACATCTCCTCCCGACGCTCATGTGCCACATCAGCTGTCATCTCGCACGCTCTGGCAGAGTTGGCACACCTGGATCCAACATCCCAGCCACAGGATACAGCCCTGCATGGGGCCGGAAGTGGGCAGAGGCAGCCACCCACCTCAACGCGCTCAAAATACAACACAAACATCTGTTTTGTGTTTAGTACAGGGCCAAACGCATTAAAGAGGGCGACAAGTGCACCGCGTATTTTTTTAAAAAATTTGCACCATGCCAGAGCGTGGCCTGCACACAGGTGCAAAGATCGGATGATTCCATCGCGGATATGCCAGCTGAAAGTGGCAATCAAAACACAAAAGTATTACTCCAAGTTATACTGATCCAATCCAATATAGCTGGCCAAAGTGGCAGAATTTCTTGACTGAACCCATATCTGCACCATTTCCAGGTACCTGGAAACATTGAATTTGATTACTCCGAACAAACTATGGACAGCCATCCGCAGTGCACCAAACTGAAAATGCCCAGGCCCGGATGCCATTCCATATGAATTTTACAAATAGTACTTCAAATATATATCCCCACTAGTGCTTGCCTCACTTAACCAGAGACTTCTGGAAACGCGCCTCCTACCAGGAGGACAAGAGACCTTCACTGTCACACTCTTTAAGAAAGGGGATAAGCTAGACTTAGCCAACTGGCGCCTTATTTCTTCAACTAACACGGATACAAAAATTTTGTCAAAAATCATGGCTAACCATTTAGGGATTGTAGCATCTGCCACCATCTCCCCAGAACAATTCAGTTTCATACCCAGAAGGTCAATTTGGGACAACGTGCACTCTGTGGCTAATGCATGTTAGTCCGAAGCCTCTGGGGCACCTGTACTCTTGGACCAACAGAAGGCCTATGATAGAGTAAACTGAGAAATATCTCAGGGCCTGCCTCCATCAATTCCGCTTACTCCCTCGCTTCATCATCTGGGTAATGCTGCTCAAAGAATCTGCAACAATGGCAGTACGTGGCCCTGGCTTCCTAACAGAAGTAGTCCGCCC
This sequence comes from Massospora cicadina, assembly GCA_022478985.1. Taxonomy (NCBI): domain Eukaryota; kingdom Fungi; phylum Entomophthoromycota; class Entomophthoromycetes; order Entomophthorales; family Entomophthoraceae; genus Massospora; species Massospora cicadina. The sequence continues at coordinate 116,370 of JAKSZP010010628.1, read as the reverse complement.
TCAAAGGGGCTTGCGACAAGGGGACCCCCTCTGCCCACTCTTATACAACTTCAGCCTTGACCCACTACTTCGAAACGTGAATGCCCAACTCTTTGGGGTCCATGTGCCAGGCCAAGCCCCAGTCAAGATGATGGAACTTACAGATGACTGTGTGGATGGAGTGTCTAATAATAAAGATTCACGCGCACTTGAAGCTCTCATCCATTAGTATTCCCAGGTAAGTAACGCTGCACTGAACGCTTTCAAAACCAAAAATTATCCTCCTTGGTCAGTATCAAACCTGCTGGGCCTCAGCAACCAGTGCCCAGCCCGGCCCATCTGCTCTCACACATGCTCGCCCTCCCAGCTCACCCCACACCACCCCACTAGTGCTCCCCTTAATGCCACGCCCTACCATAGGGCTGGTCCGCCATCTGGGCGTGTGGGTGGAGGCAGGCGGATACGCATCAGCAGTAATGGAGAGTCATATTCTATATAACGTGATGAAGCGCATCGCCTCCCTCAGAGCCCACCCAACTTCCCCTACTGGCAGGGTTGTTTTAGCCAACTCTATGCTCCTATCCAAATTCTGGTTTGAAGCCCACGCTATCCCCTTCTCCTTAAGCTTCTTCAAATCCTTGCATGCTCTGCTGCAAGGATGGCTTTGGTCAGGCCGCCCACCACCAGTACGGCTAGATGTCATGTTTGGCCCTCATCATCATGGTGGCATGGGCCTGCTTGACTTCAAAGCCCATGCTGCCAAGATCCTGGGCACCTGGATTTCAGCCGTCACCACCCCTATGCTCCCCTCCCAACACTGGTCCCGCGCGGCCTGCTCCAACTTCTCCCGCGGCTTGGGCCTCAACAATCCATCGAACCCTCACTCCCTGATGAAATACCTGGCTTCACACCCATCGGCCACAGGTCCTCACGGGACTAAAACCCACTACAAACGAATCCTCCTACCCATGCGGAGCACTGAGTGAAGAATTCGTATTAGTGGACACACAGCCCAGAGAGGCCGCCCCTCTCCTCAGTTCACACAAGAGGTACAGGGCTACCCATCCAAGATGGCGTGATCCCCAAACGGCCCCACGTCCTATCCAGGGTGGACTACCTGGACATGATGGACTTCCCTTACTCCATTGAGTCCCAAAAGACGATCTGGAAATATGCACACCATCCTCTGTTGCAGCCTCAAATCTGTTCCCATGTGTGGCGCTGCCTGAGGCGGGTGTACCGTACAGCTGAGCTCTAACGCTTTACACTCATTCCGCATCATGTGTGGCCAGTATGGAACGCTGTTCCACCGCCTGGAGGAGTGTCCTACCTCTAAAGTGATATGGCGCAAAGTTCAACGTCTGCTTGGCCAGGATCAAACACATCCCTTCATTCTGTCAAGAGATATGTTTGCTTTATCAATGGCCTCCCCCCTTCTACCCTCTCTCCATGCTCTGGTGGTTGCAATCGCCATGTGGACTATCCACACGATTGTCTTGGATGCCATCGCAGGCTCCACCCCCACCCTCCCAGAAGCTGTCCACAGATTCTGGTCTCATTTGGTGGACCACTTTCAGGCGTGGATGTTTGGATACCTCCCACTGCGTCGCTGACAGCTGGTCTCCTCCTGGTTCCCAGTCTGGTTCATCATATCAGACCCTTTCCTCCACACGTGTTCAATTGTGGCTACGGCCCCTTAATACGTTCCCTCCCCTCCCCATAAGTGGCGTTCCCGCTGGCAACAAGAGATAGCATCGCTTCTCTGGGGTGCCTTCCCTGTTACTAAGTTTTGTCTCTCTCAGGTCAAATTTAGAAGTGTTCATCCCATGGCCGGCCTTCCTCGCAATAAATTTAAAATATATTATTTAACTCCATACTAAATATTACTATCGGTTTAAGAGTCTTCAAGAATGTGGAAAAGGCTATGGAGATCCTCTTAAAGGACATCAAAGAGTCTAAAAAAACTTATATCTTGCTTGAAACTTTTTTCAAAGGCTTTAAAAAACAAGCCGCTGAAGCCTTTGTAGAGATGGCAGCCCAAGCTTCAACTTGCCATCATAACGATGAAGGACATTATAATCTCCTTAAGTCTTAACTAGAAAGAGCCCTTTGAAAATCTATGAGCTTGAATCCCATAAACTTCTGAGGCATAATATTACATCTGAATCTTATTTCTTGAATAGCCCAAGTGTCAAACAGAATTTGGTATCTTGTGCAACTCAGGTGGATAACCACTCAATTGCTGAGCGGCTCAGCAAATTAGAGAAAAATATGGAGCAAATCGCCTAGTCAATAGCAAACTTTAACCAATATATTGTCCTTGATGAGGCTGAGCAACGCTAAAATACTCTTATAGAATAGCTGAAAGCCAAAAATGACAAGAATTTCCAGAGCACTGAATGCCAACAGATGAAGGAGGACTTTAATTGTTGCATCATAGTGTTAGAGGATAAGAAAAAACCCTTGTAAATTTAATATATCTGCTCATCAACAAATCCATAATTTGGACACCTGCATTAAGAGCCTAGACAATGATATTGTCCTTAAAAAATATATTAAATTTATGGATGTTGCTCCAAAAATTACTATTGAAAAAATGGAGCAACATATTAATCTATGTAAGATCAATTCGCCAAATCACTTTACAAGGTAAGCAGAGTAACGCACATAGTGAGAACATTAAATCAGACGCTTTTGGAGTATATCTTGTCAAAGTATAGTAAGCAACTACCTTTAAACCTCCATCAAGGACAAGTTTACACCTGTAGAATGGAGTATCAAATCTTCTTTCTATGGCTATGAGCTGCAATAAAAGGCGTGACTAATCAGAAAAAAGGTCATTATATTTCGTCTTGTTTGGCTGTATGTCTTAGGAGGCTATTGTATTCCACATGGATGAACAGAATCCTCGGAGTGAAGTAAAAGAAGCACTTATTAAAGAATTTGGTTTCAAATAAAAGTTTAATTATGAAGAAACATGCTTTTTGAGGATTGCGCTACACTGAATTAAAACTAAGCTGATTTGTAGATCGCTTCTATATCTGAAAAAACTCTGATGACCTCAAAAGTGCTCACGCTGAATGATGCTGAAGCTGCCGCTTGTTGCTGGTTCGCATAGTAATTCTTACTTAGTCATTCACATCACTTCAGACAACTGAGTTTTTAACTCTGTCTTAAACATCAAGGAAGCTCTGCTCAATGGGGTTGATATACATAAGTCATAAACCACCAAAATGATTCCCACAAAACCCATAGTGTAAACCATGAATTAAACCAAACTACGATGGTGGAGAAGTTCAAGTGCAACTATTTCATAGAAAATAAACATACTGAAGATAAGTGTTTAAGAAGAGCCCTGCCTTTGATGAGCAGGAAAAAGGGTGGTTGGCTTAGGGTCAAGTACCTCAAAAGACAACCAGCTGGAAAGTATCTGAAAGTAAAACATTAGCAATTTATCATCTTGCATTATTGAAAATGACTTTCAAAATGACTCTGAAGGGGTTACAAGGACAGATGTTATCTTTTAAGTACCCTTTCTGAGATTGCCATTCTGGATTGCTTATAAGATAAAGATATTGATAGAGCCCAGGTTTCAGAGAGCAAATACTTCAGAGATTGGTGACTAAGAATAATCGATACAACCTGTGATGCTGGTCAAACCTTACCCTGTTGGTCTGACCCATTCAAGCGTGCACATCTAATGAGGAATATTACCCTGAGACTGCTAGAAATCTCAATGCAACGTTCCACTTTAAATAGGTTCAATGTTTTCAACCAAAATTTGGAGAAACCATTACCAAAGTAGAAGCGGTAATTCAGAAGGTCAGGGTATTGGCTAACGTGGATTAAGATCCCTAATCAACATTTCTCATCTCATCATTAAGAAGCTTAAACTCACCTTAGATCTCATTTACATTCAGACGTATAGCACTATAAAATGAACAACACCAAAGCTATAGGTGCCTACTGTCAGATAGTCGCTTTTCTGGCAATAGAGGTCTCTGCTAGTTGGCAAGCCAAATAGCATGAAGACTGACTGACCCTTGCCATTTTGCCTTAGGTGAAGGGGACAGCAGCGCTGACTGACCCTTTGTTGTGTCATTTGCCCATTTGGGGATCCCCCAGCCTAACCCCAACCAACAAGAATAGATATAATCTTATAATAAATTGATATTAGACAAATGTATATATTTATTCAAAATGAAGCACCAGGTATTTATATGTACAAAAGGGCTACTGCTCCCACTGCCAACCTATCAAATCATCACTGGGTCTTCCAGCCAACCACTCTCTCTTCCGCTGCACTTCCTTCTTCTGCTGCACTTCTCTCTTCCTGGTGTCAAACCTTTCGCCCCATTTTTCCCAATTTCCAAATATTAGTTTTTGCTCATCCCCAGCCTTCAGTCTCTGGTGAGCTGTATAATCAGTAATATAAATTTTGATCAAATATGGTGTAAAAATTTTTAGGTTTCCTGATTATTTTTGGCCAATAACCCCTATAAACTTATAACTGCACAGGTTTGGTTTCCTCGTGCACCTCGCGTTGTAAGAATATATATATAATCTGATAATAATATGACAACTATTATCCGTAGTCAAGTTAGAATTATCTTCAGGCCCAACGCTTTGGCCGGTATTTCTGATAATACTAAATATTGCACTCTTAGGGATTCGTTCCCTAAATCCTGTCCACTCAATCTTCGTTAAGATCCTCTGATGACAGTCCCTTTGGCCCAACACACAGTCAGCAGCAATCCCTTAGCCATGGTTCCCTTCATCTCTAGATCCCCGCTTGGATCTCTACTCTTCTCTGCCATTCTACCAATTATTGCCTTCTGCAATAATATCCTTGAGATGGAATTTTCATGCTAGATGCTGATAGTCTAACTATTATGAATCTACAGTCAAACTAATAAGGTTCTTTATTAGTTCTTTCCTGACCATAGAGACTTGTGACAATCAGTGAGTATTTTCCAGTGTAATACTTGAGTGTTTTACAATACTACTTTACTACTGTACTACTACTTTTATGTCTTTTGGTGTTTGAGTGTGTTTTTTATTATAGTGAATTCTAGTGAATTTATAGGAGATTTGGCTGTCTAACCCTCGGTTGACACCTCTTTTGATGAAATGGCAGCTGTTGCCATTGAATTACCCTTCCTCATCTTGGCAGCTATGGTCTTCCCCATCCTGACTAGGATTCCGATGTTAGACAACCTCGAGACCTCAAACAAAAGAGTCAGAAACATATCATTACATTTTCCTCTCAATCCAAGTGAATCATCCATAATTGGCTAGCATCTAATCGATTCACTAGTTGCAGGTGGCATCACTCACCTTGAAATTTATTAAACATTCCCAATCAGTTGGTGATGAAAACTGACCTTTCCCAATTGGTCCACCTGATAGTTAATTACTATCAGATGCCCTTATTTTGTTGGCCACTCTACCCGATGAGATATTAGGTTTTTTGTATTGATCCCTGATGGATACAACCAGATAAATATTCTAAAATTTCCCAAACATAGTTCCTCCAAAATTCGGGTCAACCAATTTTCAATTCACTTCGCCTTAGGGAATTTTTCCTTTAGCGATACCAGGTAATCTAACAGGCTGGGAATATGGGCAAAACTCCCAACACATCCCCCCTCTTGCCTAGATTTCCAGCGAGAAAAGGACTGGGCATGGAAACACTACTTTGGACACCTGGTTGAATACTTCATTGGTTCAAGCAGAGTACTTCATCAATACTCAACACTGCTCAGGACAACCTTTGGCATACAGCATACCTTCTCTTCCTCCTTGCTACCGCCTACTCAGAGCGTGGTCCCCACAACCTCTTGTAATGCCAGGTATTTGATTTACTTGTGACAATCTTTTTCCTGGGATCCAGTTTTCCCCCATCAGGGTATATGAGCCTTTGTCATATTCAGGTTTCTCGGTCTGGCATCCTAGAATTCCTGATTCTCTCCTCATCCTAGACAGGAGACTCTTGCCGTCAATATACATCTCGTGGCTTAATTAAGAATACTTATTTAAATTCACCTTTGTTTTTTGTTTATAACCTCTTGGCTGTAAGTCATTCTTCCCTTGGAAAGCTTATTTCATTAATTTATGAAATTAATTTCCCTAAATTGGAGCCTAATTGAGTGTAGGGTGCATAATGTCAACTTCTATATCAGTCTGACATCCCCCTCTAGTCCTGCTCATATGTCAAACTTGGAGTCTCGCTACCAACAGCTTCTTAACAGTCTGTCCAATTCAGATCTCCACCTCTTCCAGAAAATGATTTGGGATGCTCAGCGGACCCTCTTCTATGGTCTTTCCAGGACTCATACGCCTAGCCTGGTGCAAGCAGCTAGTCCTTCCATCGAGTTACTGGAAATGATATCCAATCCCATCGAAACCAGGCATGCCATCATTTTGAATAACTCTCAGCTGAATCTTCCCATGCAGTCAATCCCTGAGTTGGACTTCAAAATCCTTCTGGATTCAGCTCCTTTCACTGAGGCTCTGAACATCATCATCGATGCTCTGGAGGTTATGCCGACTGCTCCAGATCATTTGTTACTGGCTGAGTCAGATTTTCTCCCTACGTTCCTCTTCCAACTTGGTCAATTCTACAAACCCGCTGTACTGGTTTCTGAGCTCACAATTGGGAACAGCATTCATACTGAGCTCCCCTATGCTGAACTTTGCGCGCAATTCACCAAGGCATTGTCATTAGCGCTGAATCCCTCAGATATGGACAACCTTCTGGATCAGGATACTGCTGCTTATGCTCTCCGCTTTGCCAGCCAAGCTCTTTGAAGTTGGTCAACGAAGCTCCCAGCCTCTCCTGACTTTCATCAGTCATTCAGCTTCCGCGAAGCTTGTAGTTGTCATTTATAGGATGCAATCCATAAATTACATGACTACCTCTTCTCTGGAGCTTCCCATAGCTATCTTCCATTGATGGCGCTAATTGGGGGTATGATTTGACAACCTCCCTTGAGTATTCCTTCTTTGCTGCCAGCTCACATGTCTGGTGTTCTTGATGAGGCCTGTCAGCAGGCACTCAAGACAAATCTTTCAGCTCCAGTGCCATATTGGGATTACTCAGGGTTATTCGCTGATTGCCTCTTCCTTTATTGCTGTTTTCCACCCCGCTCCAGAGTTTCACAATTGGCATCTTCTGACATATCTCTTTCTCTTCCCCTAGTCACATTTTCTCAGGGCTCAGTGTCCACTCAACAAACGTGGTTTTGAGTAGGACTCGCCCTTGTGAGTGTCCAATCACATATTGATTTTGATGGACTATTCCTCTCTACTGCGATCCATCATCCCTCCCCCAAGAGGCGACATAGGCAGAATCATCCCCGCACTGAGGACAATCAATAAAAAATTTATAAAAATATATTGGCTTCTTTTTTCTTATCTACATTTTTTCCCAATATTTTTTTAAAAAAGATCTTTTTCCTATGGGACTTGACCTTGTTTCAGTTCAGAGGTCCATCTTTTCCCCCAAACTGGATCCTGGGCAATTAAACCTACCAGTTTTCTATGGTTCAGAGGTCCTTTTTTTCAGACTTAACCATCTAGATTGGTTCAGAGGTCCTTTTTCAGACTTGACCTAATCATCAGGACATGTCCAACTTAATGGTTCATCTGTCCTTTAGAACTCTTTTTTCATTATTTTTTTGATCCATTGCTTTAAATATTTAGCGTGGACTCGATTTACTACTCTTCCATCTAAGAGATTCTTGATGGAATAAGCATCAGTCGCCATCTTGGCGATTACTTAGAACGGACCCAACCATAGCGCATCCAACTTGTTTCTTCATCCAAAACCATGCATATCGCAATAGGCAGCTCCTTCTCCTATTCAATATCCTTCTAATGGTGGTCAGTTTCTATTATCCATCAATTTTGCTCGTATCCTTTTCTTTAAGGTAGTATCAAATGCTTGCAATTGCATATCAATCAGGATACTCATCAGTCAGTCCAGTATTGTTCAGTACTAATCCCTGATGTAGGTTCTACTACCAAATATAATATCGGTGGTAATGCGGCCTTCCTCCCATATAGTAATTCAAATGGCGTCTTTCCCATCACTGTATGATGACTGATGTTGTAGGCAAATGTCACCGAACTCAGGTACGTTCCCCACATGGAAGATTTCCCTGCAACTAGCTTCCTCAGCATCGTGGCCAGCGTCCCATATGACTCATTCTACCAGTCCGTTCATCTCCAGCCAATATGGTACTGACACAACTTTCTGGATCCTCATTATTTCGTTTAGTCTTGGGATCACATGGGATGTGAAGTTGGTCCCATTATCACTCAGTATAACTTGTGGACACCCATGCCAGTATACTACTTGATCCAGGAGGAATCTCGCAGTACTGGTAGCATCTACTCTGGTTAGGGCCTTTGTTTCGACACATCTTGTCAGATGGTCAATGGCAACTATGATGTACTTGACTCCTCCTGTGCTCATTGCCAACAGTCCTATCACGTCAATAGATACTGTGTGCCATGTAAATCCAGGTCACAATAGTCAGTATCCAGTTGTATTCTTGTGTGGTTTATGCAATTGGCATTTCACACAACAAGCCAGATGGTCTGCAACATCATAGTTGATTGATTCCCAGTAGTAATACTGGTGAATATGGTCAGTTGTTTTTCTCAGGCCTCTGTGCCTGACAACCTTATGAGCGGTGAGAATTATTGCTGCTCTCTCCGACAGTTTTTGGAATATTAGATGTTTCCTGTTCATTGTCTTAAATACTTGTCCATCCATGGTCTCGGTGTTTTCCATCGCTTTTTGAAGCGCACCTTGGATTTCTTGAGGCTCATCCTCAATTCTTCCATCGAACATTCTCTGGAATAGCTCATCCGCCTGCGGATATACCAACTGGACCATTGGTAACCATGATAAGCCATCCGCATTCTGATGAGAAGCCCCCGCTTGGTGGACTATCTCATAATCATAAGCCTGAAGTTTGAGTGCCCTTTGGGCCAGTCGTCTCTTAGGTTCCCTCAGATTGTGCAGCCAATGCAACGAAGAGTGGTCCATCACCACCTTAAAGTGCATTCCATGGACATACACTCAAAACTGTTTACAGGCTTAAATGACTGCAAGGCATTCACGCTCAGTTATGGTGTAATTCCTCTCTGCGGCAGAGAGTGTCTAGCTCACATAAACCACCAGATGTTCATCCCCAAGTTCATCTACTTGGCTCAATATGGTGCCATTCGCCGTCAATGAAGCATTGGTTTGAATGATAAACTTCCAATCGAAATTTGGATATTTCAGAATCGGCGAATTTTACAAGTACCAGCGTAACTCATCAAAGGAGTCCTGAGCCTCTTCATTCCATATGAATCCTTTTTTCAGATCCTACAATAAATGGAATAAGGGCTCAGCTATTAAGGCGAAGTCCCAAATAAATCTTCTATAGTATCCAACCATCCCAAGGAATACTTGGATGTCTCAGACACTCTTTGGCACAGCCATCTTTTCAATAGCTGTTATTTTCTGGGGTTGCGGCTGCAATCCATTTGCATTGATCACAAATCCCAGATATTCAAGCTCCTTCTTGAAGGTTTGGCACTTCTGTGGCTTGATCTTCAGAATAGCCGCGGACAGTCTCTTAAAAATTTCCTCCAAGTGCTGTAAGTGACCAGAAAACGTCCTACTGAACACGTTTATATCATCCCAATACACCAAGATGCACGACAACTTCAGATCGCTTAATACCACGTCCATGGCCCTCTGGAACGTCGTAGGCGCATTACAGAGACCCTGGGGCATCCTAGTCAGCTGGTATAACCCCTGAGCGGTGATAATCGCACATTTTTCCTAGTCCTCTGCTGGCAAGTCAATCTGCCAGTATCTCAATATTAGGTCCATCGTGGAGAAATACTTCGCTTCTCCTAATTGGTCTAGCACATTGTCGATCCTCAGTAGGGGATACAAATCCTTCTTTGTAATTTTATTCAGCCTCTGATAGTCAATCACTAATCGATTTGATCCATTTTTTTACTTTATGATCAAAATTGGGCTTGCCCAGGGACTTGACAATGGAACTAGAAGCCCATGCTTTACTAGTTTGCTGATCTCATCTTCCACTACTGTTTCAGTATCTTTCAATCTTTGGATTGGTCTCATTCTTATCTGTAAATATTCTCTGGTGTTGACTTTGTGAATTACGCCTTGCGTGCATCTCAAATCATGATTATCCTGCACAAATATTTCCCAATATTTCTCAAATAATTTGAGCACCTCCTCCTTCTGCCCTTCTGGAAGATCTGCGAGCTGCTCTTGATCAATTAATAAGTTGATGCTTTTGGCCGCTCTGGCTGGTATCCCATTTCCTTGAGAGATCCAAAATCATGAAATTGCCTCATTTCTGCTGCCAGGTTTAAAAACAAACGCAATGATTTGATTTTCTTAATCTTCATCAGTTTTCTGCTTAAATTTTCCAATAGAACTTGTATTTCTCCATGGCCCAGCATAAGTATCTCAGAAGCCACCCAAGGCTCCACTCTGGACTTCTTCTGGGGGCTTCCAACTTCTCCATACAACAACTCCAGAATCTCTAGAGTCAACCCTGTGTCGACTATCATCTGCAATCCAGCCAGTATGGTTTCTTCTTTCTTGATCTGCAAAGGAATTCCCCAGTTCTTTAGGATCTTGGCTGGCATCTCCCATCGCTTCCTACCAACTAATTGGTACTGAATCGGTACAATGCCGTCATTGTATATCAATTTGATGAAATTATTTCTCCAGTTCAACGGAACTTCACCATTCTTTTGATATACCAAAGGTAATGTCTGACCCAAGATGGTCAACGTATTATCCTTGAAATTACATTTAACTCCATATTTCTGCAAAAACTCCGTCTGATCAGGATATCATAGTTTTGATTCGCCAAAACTACTGCTGGCACAGATACCTTTAACGATTTAAATCGGAGTGGCAGTGCACTATACGCTCCACAGGAAATAGTGGTGTTCGGCCCAGCTGTTCCAATTCCTTCTTGTGTTCCAAGTTCAGAGAGATCTTCATCTTCTTCACTAGCTTAGTTGACACAAGGTTAATGGGTGCTCCACTGTCAACTATTGCCCGTACCCTCACTCAATTCACCTGAATATCTATATATATACACTTGGAGTATTATAATAGGGTATTTACTGAGTGATTTGCGGCGTTATTAGCCAAATCTAGGGTATTAATTATCTGCACCGATATTCAGGAAACGATTCCTTAATCATGCCAAGGGAATTGGCAGGTTTGCCTTATCTAACTGAATATTGGTTAACTCATCAGGGTTTTTGGCGGTCTGAATCTTTCTTCACCTGTTTTCAGGCGTATGGCTGGGCAACCTCCTGAACTATCTCGGGGTCAAGCTTCTTCGCCCCAGCTCTGGTCATGGCATTTATGTCCATGTTGACCACTTGATATATTGGATCTTGCTCGTCATCCACAAACAGATCGCTGATATCTATTTCTTCATTTATAACATCAGGAGGAACAGGTTTCTCCACCTTCCTAGACTGTTCCTTGTCTAGACAGTGGGACCTTTTCCCAAATCCTTTGTGGCTGCCATTTCCTTAGCCTGGACCATATGAACTTGATCCTTTGGCGTTTTTCAGTGTGCGGCGAAATGCCCTTTCCTGCCACACTGAAAGCAGACCTTTTCCTTCTTGTTTAACTGATTGTAATCCTCAGGCGTTTTTCCCAGCACAGTTCAGTTAAAAGTCTCCTTTGCTCCTTCACCTCCCTTTGTGGGATTTGAACTTTGGACCGGATCTGACTTGAAGCTTCTATTAGGAGCATCAAACGTTGCTCCCAAAATCTTCAAATTGTCTACCATTTGTGAGGTAGTTATCTCAGTCAAGAATACAGTAGACATCATTCGATGCAAATTGTGATAGGGCTGAAGGGCTGCTTGCAAAGTGATGCTTGCATCAAAGTCATATAACACCTTCGCTCCAGCCAGGATCTGTGATTCCTGGTAGAATCGATCTGCAAAACTTGCAAGGGACTCATCTTTATGGAATTGAATTCCCATAAAGTCTTGCTTGCATTTTGACATGCGGGTTGGACTGCCAAATTCCTTCATTATTGCTGCCTTAGCCTCAGCATAAGACCAGATGTCCCCCTCCAGGTGGGGTAACACCAGATTCTGAAAATCTGTGTTTAAGCAGTTCATGACTGTTAACGCCTTCTGACAATCCCCATATCTATTCATGGTCATGTCAAATAGTCAGAAAAACGCTGGGGCGTTATCCTGATGAAATGTAGGCAATTTAGGGGTTGCCCTAAATTCCTCCGAGTCAGTTCAGCTGACTCTCTCAGTTCAGCTATTTGGTTTACTTGCAGAGTGTCATCGGGCATCATTTCCAAAATAGCATTGAATGTGGGTGGCATATTTCTTGGGGTAATCGTTTTCCCAAGTATTGTTTGAAGACTTCCTTCTTCAATATCATTGGCCACATCCGACTCACTTGCACTTCTGTGTGCTTTCAATTTCTCTACTTCCTTTGATAACTTCTCAATGTCTGCACCAAATTTTCTCAAATGAACGCGATCTGCTTCACGTTCCATTTTCAGAAATAGGATTTCTCGGATGAGTTCTCCTTTTTTCTTCTTTCACAAGTTTACTTTGCCAAGTAACTCATTCCCAAAGTTGGCTACGTTGTCAAATCTTTCTTCCACCTTGGTTACTCATTCCTCCAAGGCTGCAAACTCCCAGTGGTCTGCAGAGTTTAGAGCGTTCTGGTTCACTGTGGCAATCTCAGTCCACAACCTACGCATTTCCCCTTTGTGCAACATTCTGGACTAATTCTTCTACTCAACTACCCCTGTAGTGAGCACCAACTTGTAAAAATTTTATAGGTTTCCTGATTATTTTTGGCCAATAACCCCTATAAACTTATTACTGCACAGGTTTGGTTTCCTCGTGCACCTTGCATTGTAAGAATATATATAATCCAATAATAGTATGATGACTATTATCTGTAGTCAAGTTAGAATTATCTTCAGGCCCAACGCTTCAGCTGATATTTCTGATATTACTGAATATTGCACTCTTAGGGATTCGTTCCCTAAATCCTGTCCACTCAATCTTTGTTAAGATCCTCTGATGACAGTCCCTTCAGCCCAACACACAGTCAGCAGCAATCCCTTAGCCATGGTTCCCTTCATCTCTAGATCCCCACTTGTATCTCTACTCTTCTCTGCCAGTCTACCAATTATTGCCTTCTGCAATAATATCCTTGAGATGGAATCTTCATGCTAGATGCTTATACTCTAACTATTACCAAATCTACAGTCAGACTAATAAGGTTCCCTATTAGTTCTTTACCGACTGTAGACTTGTGTCAATCAGTAAGTATTTTCCAGTGTAATACTTGAGTGTTTTACTATTATACTACTTTACTATTGTACTACTACTTTTGAGTGTATTAGTGTTTGAGTGTGTTTTTTACCATAGTGAATTCTAGGGAATTTATAGAGGATTCAGATGTATAACCCTCAGTTGACACCTTTTTTGATGAAATGGCAGCTGTTGCCATTAAATCACCCTTCCTCATCTTAGCAGCTATAGTCTTCCCCATCCTGACTAGGATTCACGATGTTAGACATCCTTGAGACCTCAAACAAAAGAGTCAGAAACATATCATTAACATTTTCCTCTCAATCCAAGTGAATCATCCATAATTGGCTAGCATCTAATCGATTCACTAGTTGCAGGTGGCATCACTCACCTCACAACTCATTAAATATTCCCAATCAGTCGGTGATTAAACCCAATCAATACCAATTGGTACACCTGATAGTTAATTAACATCAAATACCCTTATTTTGTCGGCCACTCCACCTGATAATATTAGGTATTCATCCGTATCAATCCCTGACAGATAAAACCAGATAAATATTCTAAAATCCACTGAACATAGTTCCTTCAAAATTTGGGTCAACCAATTTCCAATTCACTTCACCTCAGAGAATTTTTCCCCTAGCGATACCAGGTAACCTAGCAGGCTGGAAATATGGGCAAAAATACCAACATATGGGTTTGACTTAGTAATTATACATCAAAAACATCCTCAGCTGCTTGGTAAGCTCAGAAGATCTTGACTTCTTATTGACAACATGTTTTGCTCTCCCAATTGACATTTGGGGAATCGCTTTACTCAGATGATAATTGAACATATATTATATATATGAGATGCTAAATATAACTTCAACCGCCTTGAACTCAGAATCTTCAGCTTCTGCTAGCATATTATAATTAACCAAAGTGGATCATTTTCCGCTGTTTTTCACCGGTGATCTATATACTAATCTGGGGCCATTGATTGGCCCTGCTTGATTTTAACTCAGTCTCAGCGGTATACTGGTTTTGGCTCAACCCACATTGGGGAGCAACCACAAAACAATCATTTTATAACAAAAAATACAGTTGATAATTCATTCCACCAGGATTGGCCTATTTTATCCTAAATAATGATTAATCATTGGAGGATCCCTCTGGTTAATTTTCTGACATACTCTTCTTTAACCAGCTCAAGTTGACAATTTAGTTTTATCAGCCTCTGCAGTTGCCTTGAAAGATAACCATTCAGATATACTTATTTGGACGCAATTTATTATCAAATATGAAGGAGTCATCAGTTCAAAAGAGGATATTTAACACTCTTCATTTATGATGCTCTTAATGTACTGTATAATAAAAAATCTAGGAAGAAAAATTAATATTTTCTGGTTGAGTACCCTGTTTCCGCTTTACCTTTACAGCACTCTAAATTCCTGGAAGAAATATGAAAAAGCACTAAATCAGCATATGAACCAAATGACATACTATTTTTTGCTACCAAGGAAATAAAAGTTAAACCAGGAGATCAAAGAGTGGTTTCTATCATCATAATCCTGAAGATATTCTCAAACTGCTTTTACTATATTTAGTGTCGATGAGTTAGTAGATTTTAAAAGGCTTTTACCAGGTGTCCTTATCCCTGCTTATCAGATCCTATTGGGCTACTACTTAGAAGTCTAATAAATCGAGAAATCTTAGTCTTATAAGATCAAAAAATTAAGAACTTTATTGCTTCATATTAATTTAAAGGACAAGGTATATTGTAATGGTACTCACCTTGTTTTTTACTACCTGCTAACAATTTGATTAGTGCCATACCTCAACTCCAGATGTCTAAGAACTTTTCTCTCTCGTTGCAATCACTTTTACAACCCATTCAATTCAAGTCTGAATCTAGTTTGATAATCTCACAGAGGAGTTTAGTCTGCGCTCATGTCAGGGAGCAGTTGGGCAAGTAAGGTAAGAGGAGCAGGTGGGAGGCCCGCGGCCTCAAACGTGCAAAAACACCCCAGAGAAACTGGTGGAATAAAAAAAAATTATAAAGAACTGGCGGTCACTATTTCCCCAGAAATCCTCACATGGCAAGCACGATGCAACCAGTACATCAACACGCCGCACTCCCAGCCACTCTAAATGGTGGAATATGGAGTCCACATGTTTTTGGACATCCAACAAACAGCTCTATGGGAAAAATTTTGTGGGGATGTGCACACTTTTTTTCTGACCGCGGTGTACATTGCACCTCACTCCATGTCACATGGTTGGCTGGACCTCTGTTTCAAAAACAAGGAGACAGCAGACAAAGCTGCTGCGGTGCATGTAGTGATTGACCTCCCCAAAGGGCAATTTACATTGAAACCAAATGCACCAGATGGACAAAATCCAACAAAATTTTCCTCACATTTAACTTTTTGCCTACTATGGTAAAACGTGCCATTTGGAGCAACACCTGAAAAATGGAATCGCCATTTACAGCAAAATACAATCTTTCAAGATGCAACGCTTTATGCTGATGCCACACCTGTGCACCGGCAAATCCATCGCAGTTCTGACCCCAATGGAGGAGATCATGAAGGACCTAACCCTGATCCCGCACTCCACTTTTATTAATATTGAAGGGCATACCACACACCCTTTCTGGGTATACGTGGACAGCGCGCCCCCCATCTGCACCCACTGTGACATGTTTGGCCTAAGGCACATGCATGCCCCACCAAGGAGGGCATCACATTCCAAGAGCACCCCTTGGCGGCCATGGCCAGCGGAGAGGCGCACTACAAACCAACCGCAAGCACCAAAGAGGTTTTCCCGTGGGGAGCACAAGGCTACTACCTACTAGTAAAACCTATTTCCCCACAAGAGTGGAAGAAGGCCAAGCAGGCCTGCAGGGCCGCGGCCAAGGAAACGGCCAAAGTCACCACTGCTATCCCAAACTCCCAATGCCAGGAGGACATCAAGACCTTTGCGTCAGAAGCAACTTGGGAATCCATTAACCAATCAGATTGGGAAGCCCATGCCAATTGGGCTACCCAATCTGAGGATCCGATGGGCAACTTGATTTCATATGATCTTTGCAACCAAGCTCCAGTCAAAACTGACTTGGTTTCCAACCTACCTGAAAAAAAAATTGACACGCTCAATGGTGCACCAAACTCATCTGCACCGCAAAAAATTTGTTCAATATTGGGGAAACAAAAAGTGAAGGCAAAAGCCAACGCGAACCTTTCTGCTAAAATCAACAAAAAAAACAATAGTGTTACTGCAAATACCCGTGCTGCCGTGAAGGCCCAGGGGATCTAGAGGAGGCTAGTGGGCCCAGGTGCCCACCCCCTCGCAACTAAGGTATGATTGGGTAAACCTTCACTTTGGGGATGTTGAATATTGACAGACTCAAGGCCTCGCTGTCCCAGGCTAGGAAACTTAGTTTTTTAAAAAAATTTACCTGTGGATATCCTGGCCATCCAGGAGTCCCACTGTCCGCGAGGTTCAAGGATGCTTGGAAAACATTGCTCCTCCCATCCTTATCCTTTTGGTCAGAGCACTGTGGGGTGCTAGTTTGGAAAAACAATTTTTCAAATTTTTATCATCAGAATCCTTCTTAAATGGTTGAGTCCTCATTGTCACTTTCTCGTGGGCTGACGGGGCACATGCTGTCATCAACATCTATGCCCCAACCTGTGCATGAGAGCATTGGGAATTTTTCTCATCAGTCAAATCCCTCCCGTTACCCCCAGACCCTTTTGTAGTCAGCAATATGAACTGTTGGCTAAACACACGCATGGACCATTGGCCTTCCTCCTCCCATGCCCCTAGGGTCACGTAGAAATTCGCGTTCTAAAGGCCACTTTGGGTTAATGGATGCACTGCCATGGCGAGCCCCGCTGCTCAAAAACAAGACGCGCCTCCACATCCACAACAGCCAATTAAGGTCTATGACCTGCATCAACCTTATCCTTACGCCGGCGAATTTCAACCTCAAATTTCCCACTTCCATACAACAAAAATTGAATTCTCTGACCACCGGCTGGTCTTGATAACCTACCACCTACCTGTCACAGTGGCTAAGGCCCAACATTGGTGCAAGCTCCGCCCTCCCAAACTTGCATCACCAAGATTTTCCACTTGGGTGGAATCAGCAACTTTGGAAAAAGAGTTTGTTACACCGTTTCTTAGACCCTCTCCACATGGGCAGCCTTCAAGGAGGATACCATCCACCACTCTTACCACCTCTCCTCCTGACACTCACGAGCCACATTGGCCATCATTTCACGAGCTCTGGCAGAGTTGGCACACCTGGATCCAACATCCTAACCACAGGATACAGCCCTGCATGGGGCCGGAAGTGGGCAGAGGCAGCCACCCACCTCAACGCGCTCAAAAGGCAACACAAACATCTGTTTTGTGTTCAGTACAGGGCCAAACGCATCACAAAAGGTGACAAGTGCACCGCATATTTTTTTAAAAAAAATTTTGCACCACACCAGAGTGTGTCCTACACACAGGTGCGAAGATCAGATGATTCCATCGCGGATACACCAGCTGAAGTGGCAATCAAAATACAAAAGTATTACTCCAAGTTGTACCGAGCTGAACCAATTCAGCCAGCCAAAGTGGCGGAATTTCTTGACCGAGCTCATATCCACACCATTTTCCAATATCTGGAAATAATGAATTTAATTACTCTGAACGAATTACGGACAGCCATTCGCGGTGCGCCAAACTGAAAATGCCCAGGCCCAGATGACATTACATATGAATTCTAAAAAAAGTACTTCAAATAAATATCCCCACTTCTGCTTGCCTCACTTAACCAGAGCCTAATGGAAACGCGCCTCCTACCAGGAGGACAAGAGGCCTTCACCGTCACACTCTTCAAGAAAGGGGACAAGCTAGACTTAGCCAACTGGCGCCCCATTTCTCTAACCAACACGGATACAAAAAGTTTAACAAAAATCATGGCTAACTGTTTAGGAATTGTAGCGTCCGCCACCATCTCCCCAGAACAATTCGGATTACATACCCAGAAGGTCGATTTGGGATAACGTGCACTATGTGGCTAATGTATGTCAGTCCACAGCCTCTTGGGCACTTGTATTCTTGGACCAACAAAAGGCCTATGATAGAGTAAACTGGGAATACCTCAGGGCCTGCCTCCATCAATTCCGCCTACCCCTCACTTCATCAACTGGGTAATGCTGCTCACAGAATTGGCAACAATGGCAGTGCGTGGCCTTGGCTTCCTAACGGAAGTAGTCCGCCCTCAAAGGGGCTTGCGACAAGGGGACCCCCTCAACCCACTCTTATACAACTTCAGCCTTGACCCACTACTGCGAAATGTGAATGCCCAACTCACTGGGGTCCACGTACCAGGCCAAGCCCCAGTCAAGATAATGGCGTTCGCAGATGATTGTGTGGTGGGGGTGTCTAATAATCAAGATGCACGCGCGCTTGAAGCTCTCATCCAGGAGTATACCCGGGTAAGCAATGTGGCACTGAACGCTTCCAAAACCGAAAATTATCCTCCTTGGTTAGTATCAAATCTGCTGGGCCCCAGCAATTAGTTCCCAACCTGGCCCATCTGCTCGCCCACGTCCTCGCCCTACTAATTTAAAACACACCGTCCCACTGGTGCTCCCCTTCGTGCCACGCCCTACCATAGGGCCAGTCCGCCATCAGGGAGTGTGGGTGGAGGCAGGCGGGTATGCATCAGCAGTAATGGAAATTCATATTCTAAAAACGTGACAAAGCGCATCTCCTCCCTCAGAGCACACCCTACTACCCTCACTGGCAGGGTTGTTTTAGCCAACTCTATGCTCCTCTCCAAAGTCCAGTTTGGAGCCCACGCTATCCCCTTTTCCCCAAGCTCTTTCAAAATTCTTGTATGCCCTTCTGCAAGGATGGCTTTGGTCAGGCCGCCCACCACCAGAACGGCTAGAGGTCATGTTTGTCCCTCATCATCATGGTGGCATGGGCTTTCTTGACTTTAAAGCCCATGCTGCCAAGATCCTGGGCACCTGGATTGCGGCTGTCACCGCCCCTAAGCTCCCCTCCCAACACTGGTCCCACGCAGCCCACTCCAACTTCTCCCACGCCCTGGGCCTTAACAATCCATCGAACTCTCACTCCTTGATGAAATATCAGGCTTCCCACCCATCGGCCACAGGTCCTCACGGTACTAAAACCCACTACAAACAAAGCCTCCTCTCCATGCGGAGTGCTGAGTGGAGAATTCGTATTAGTGGACACACAGCCCAGAGAAGTTGACCCTCTCCTCAGTTCACACAAGAGGTACAGGGGCTACCCATCCAAGATGGCATGATCCCCACACGGCCCCATGTCCTATCCAGGGTGGACTACCTGGACATGATGGACTTCCCTTACTCCATTGAGACCCAAAAGACTATATGGAAGTATACACCATCCTCTGTTGCAGCCTCAAGACCGTTCCCATGTGTGGCGCTGCCTGTGGCGGGTGTACCATACAGCTGAGCGCTCTAACGCTTTACACTCATCCTGCATCGTGTGTGGCCAGTATGGAACGCTGTTCCACCGCCTGGAGGAGTGTCCTACCTCTAAAGTGATATGGCGCAAAGTTCAACGTCTGCTTGGCCAGGATCAAACACACCCCTTCAGTCTTTCAAGAGATATGTTTGCTTTATCTATGGTCTCCCCTCTCCCACCCTCCCTCCATGCTCTGGTGGTTGCAATCGCCACGTGGACTATCCACACGATTGTCTTGGATGCCATCGCAGGCTCCACCCCCACCCTCCCAGAAGCTGTCCACAGATTCTGGTCTCATTTGGTGGACCACTTTCAGGCGTGGATGTTTGGATACCTCCCACTGTGCTGCTGACAGCTGGTCTCCTCCTGGATCCCAGTTTGGTTCATCAAATCAGACCCTTTCCTCCTCACGTGTTCAATAGTGGCTACGGCCCCTTCACACGTTCCCTCCCCCTCCCCATAGTGTCGTCCTCGCTGGCAACAAGAGATAGCATCGCTTCTCTGGGGTGCCTTCCCTGTTACTAAGTTTTTTTTTTTTTAGGTCAAATTTGGAAGTGTTCATCCCATGGCTGGCCTTCCTCGCAATAAATTCAAATTCAAGTCCAGATGTCTAATCAGTTGGATCAGGAGGAGCTTGAGAAGATGAATCAATTACTTGTACATTACCAAGATTTTTTCTGCATGTCAGATGTTAAATATGGTCACATGAAGAATTGGACACATAATATTGAAGTAAAAGACTCAAACAAAGTAAAATTGAAGCCATATAGTAAATCAAAGGCAGAGGATTATTATATGAAACCAAGATCAAGCAACTATTGGATGCTGGCTTACTTGTGCCCTCACAGAGTCCATGGTTATACCCACTCTTACTTAAAAGGATGAAAAATGTTAGTCACTGTCAAATTCTGAGGATCGCTTACTTAGAAATTGATATCCTGCACTTCTATTTGGGCTGAAATTCTGATGGTTGATCCTTGAATGTGCTTGTAGTTTATGGGATTTGGACCATCTATTAACTCACTAGGCCTATTAAATTTGCCTCGTTTTTTTGGCCAATTTTGGGCATAATTTTTCCTTTGTGATTGGGAACTTTATCGGAGCCAGGATTAAATACAAACTGGGGATTTGGTCCTTCCTGTTTGTTGACACTTCTCCAAGGTTGGGATTCGGGATAAAAAACCAGGAATAAAATAAAATAAATATTACTTTTATTAGAAGCTATTTCTAGATAATGGTCATTAGGCTAGGCGCCGGTATTTATACCTCTAGGGCTTCTCCTGGCCACATTCCAGCACAAAATTTTAACAACTATTTTGCCACTCAGCTTGGCCTATGACTGAAACCTTTTCTTAGATTCATTGGTGGCAAAATACTCTCAAAATTGGAAGGATTTCAGGTACAAAAATTTTGATAAAAGCATGCAAAGGTGCCCTAAGATCTTCAGGATTTCAGTTTCATCATACTGCTGATGAAACACACCTTCTGTAAAGTTATGCCTCAATTGGAGAAAATGATTCACCCCTAATTGGGACGTCGGCAAGCCTCTTCCTCAATAGAACTAAGTAACCCTTTTTGGGTGGTCCACATGAGTGCTATCATGCCAATTATGCATATTGACATACAAATTTCGCCCTCATGTGGGAAATTTATTACGTTTTTTGTTCATCTGAAGTCCACGGGATTTTCAGACATTAAATTCAGGTCATCCCCAAAATTATTTTTTATATGATTGAATAAATTGTGTTCTGATAATTGGACCAATTTCTGAGATTCACTGCATCAGAATTGACCATAACATGCAAGCGTATTCAGGATGAGCGCCTGATAAAATACTCTGTCAGATTGTCATTGAGATAATCAGCCCAAAGCGTATAATTGCAACCGGCGTTAGCTCAAGCACAGAAAGGATAATCGGCCCAATCTGATGGTTGTCAAAGGTTTATTTTTGAGTCAACCACCAGAATCTGGTATTTCCCCCTCTTGACTTGAACGTAAGCCCCAAGATTCCCAATTAGCCTATGTTGTTTTTTTTTTCTTATTGGTCCAAACACTTGACGAGAATGGTTTTTTGTTTCTATTTGATAACTTCAGCCAGACAACCAATGATTCTAAAGAATGATGGCCCTAACGCCTTTTAAGTCTGAAGTTGGATCTCCTCCCCAACCTCAAGTGCAAACAAAAGCTTAATTAGAATAAAACTATTATATATGTTTTTTTTTCTTTTTGTTTTTTGGTTTTGTTTTAGTATCTTTATGTTTCAAGTTTTTTTTCTTTTTTCACTTTTTTCTTTCTTAATTGTCCCATTATTAAACCTTTTTAGGAATTTTGCATGGACTTGGTTGTATATATGGCTGGTTCTAATATCCTTGATGGTGTATATGAACTTAGACGTTTTCTCAATTACTTTGAATGGCCCAACCCAGATGCAATTCAACTCTTGCATTCAGCCCGATCCATGGGCGTTGCAGAATAGAACTCCATTATTGACTTTGAATTCAGCCAGAGGGTAGTGATTCTCTAAGTCCTTTTGATGTCAGGCCTTTTTCTCAGCAAAGCTGTTGTCAAAGGCTTGTGCTTGTAGTTTGATTAAGGCATCCACAAGCTTCTCAATGTACTGAGGCTAGTTGTTTACACTGGGATCCTCTAGGGCTGAATATAGCAGCGTTGGTAGGGCTGGGTGTCTACCATATAATACTTGAAATGGGGACATCCTGGTTGACGAAAGGTAGGAGATATGTAGGCGAAGACTGCCAAACTTTTGATATGTACTCCATTCAGATGGTTTGGCTGAAGTTAATTTCCAAATAATGTTCACCAACGTCCCATTTGCATGCTCAATAGTCCCATTAGTTTTGGGGTAATAGGGAGCAGAAAGCACACCACGAACTCCCATTAGTTGATTGAGCTTGGCAAGGACATTAACAGTAAAGTTGATTCCATTATCGGTCAGAATAACCTGAGGGCATCCATGTTTGTAGTTGATGTTTTCAAGTACAAACTTGGCAGTAGTTGCTGCTCCAGCTTCCCAAATGGCATTGGCCTCAACCCATTTAACAAGTGGTCAATGGCTACAATGATGTAACTGCCTTCATATTGCTTGCTGGAAGTGGTCCAACAACATCAATAGATACAGTGTTCCAGGAAAATTTGGGATGAACAAGATAGTAAGATGTGCTTTTTCAGAATGGTTTTTCGCCTTGGCACTCTGCACAGCATTCTAGCGTTTCTTGGATGTCAAAAAGCATTAACTCCCAGTAGTAGAATTTCTTCAAATGCTCAATCATCTTCTTGAATCCGCTATGCTTTATGGCCTTATGCGCTGCCATAATTAAGTCTGTTTAGGCTGATGATCTTATAAAATAAACTTTTTATCCTCAACGATCATTAAAGCATCCCATTTTTGATGATTGTATTTTTTTGTAGATCTGATAGTATTTTGAACGAATTTGGGCTCATCCTGATACTCTCCGCTGATCATTTTCATAAACAACTCATTGGCGGCCCAACTAAGTGTTGTTATATGGGTAGTCAGGATAGACAGTCAGCATTTTGGTGTTTTGCGCCTGCTCAATGCTCAATAGTGTAGTCATAGGCTTGAAGCTTTAATGCCCAGCGTGCTATTCAGCCCTCAAGTTCTTTTAAGTTATTCAACCATTTTAGGGTAGCATAATTGGTAAAAACTTTGAAATGAGTACCATGAAGGTAGACCTGGAATTGCTTGCAAGCATATATGACAGCTAAGTATTCTCATTCTGTCATTGTGTAGTTCATTTTGTGAATGTTTAAGGTCCAAATAGCAAAAGCAACGGGATGTTCTTCACTGTCTTCTCCAACTTGGGATAACACGGCACCCACTGCTGTTTGGGATGCATCAATTTGGACAATAAATTCGCGGTAAAAGTCTAGATATCAAGAACAGGTATGTTTAATAAGGCTGATCAAAGTTGGTTAAACGCATCCTGGCAATCTGGAGTCCAGTTGAATGGGACCTTATCTTTAAGCAGATAGAAAAGCGGCTCTCCAAGCTGTGCAAAGTTGGTAATAAATTGGCAATAGTACCTGATAATTCCTAGGAATACTTGAATATCATGCTTGGATTCAGGCCATTTCATTTTGGAGATAGCATCCAACTTAGAGGGTCGGGGCCGAAGACCCACTTTGTCAATCACAAATCCAAGGTATTCCAGCTGGTCTTTGAAAAACTGACATTTTCTGGGCTTGATTTTTAAGTTTGCAGCAACTAGCCTTTTAAAAACCTCCTCTAAGTGTTCCAGGTGGTCTTCAAAAGTGCGGCTGAAAACGTTGATATAGTCAGGGTACACTAGTACACATGACAATTTTAAATCTCCCAGGTTCTGTCCATTGCCCTTTGGAATGTGGCCGGGGTATTGCAGAGCCCTTGAGGCATTCTCGTCAGCTGGAATATGCCCTCTTGGGTTATGATTGCACACTTCTCGTGCTCCTCTTTGGGAAGATCTATTTGCCAATATCCACTGATAGGATCTATTGCCAAGAAGAACTTCACGCCCCCTAGCCTATCCAAGGCGTCGTTAATCCGTGGCAGTGGGTATGAGTCCTTTTTGGTGGTGTTGTTTAACTTCCAATAAAATGATGACTACTCAGTTGCTTCCACCCTTCTTTTTAACTATTAAAATTGGTGCTGCCCATGGATTTTTTGAAGGCACTAGTATGCCGCGATTGAGAAGTTCCTTAATCTCCTTGGATACTGCTTCTTCTTATGATTTCAAGCGTCTAATTGGGCGTAATCAAATAGGTTTATGATCTCTAGTATCAATTTTGTGGGTGACACCATTAACACAACCCAAGTAGAAATTATCTTATGCAAATATTTCTCAACATTTAGATAATAACTCCTGAGCTTGGCCTTTCTCAGAGTTGGTCAGGTTGCTTAAATTGGCCATAAGGACAACATATTATATGCTGAGTTGGTCCTTATCAGGAAGCCCTAATTTGACAAAAGTTTCGAACTCATGGAATGAGTGAATTTCCATGGTAGGGAACAGATGCAGAAAAGCAATTATTTGATGTCGCCTGATGGAAATGGGCCAATTTTGCAGGTTTTCACACAAAATATGTATTTCTCTGTGGCCCAGAATGATAATACCTGGGGCAATGTTTGGTTCAAATCGAGATTTAGACCATGGTTGATAAATTTCACCATAAAGTCCTTCTGGGAATTTAATTTTTAGTCCTGTTGGGACGATTAATTGTTCTCCAGATGGTATAGTGATGG
This sequence comes from Massospora cicadina, assembly GCA_022478985.1. NCBI lineage: Eukaryota > Fungi > Entomophthoromycota > Entomophthoromycetes > Entomophthorales > Entomophthoraceae > Massospora > Massospora cicadina. Next base: position 91,263 of record JAKSZP010010628.1, on the reverse strand, counting down.
TCTGATTCGATTGAAGTGGAATCCATTAGACTCATCTTTCTGACTAGGAAGTGGTTATATCTTTGACCAAGCTTTGGTATACTCAATTGTGATGACTCCATCTTTGTAGCTAGATTTATGAATAGGCTGAGTTTCTTTTTCTTAGCTTCCTTATCCCTTTTATAGTAAAGTGGAATAGTTTGGCCAAGAATGGTGAGAGCATCATCCTTTTGTTTGGTAACAACTCCATATCTTCTTAGGAAATTAGTCCTAATTAGGATATCATAGCTTGTATTTGGCAATACTATGGCAGGTGCCGTTACTACAATGGATCCAAATTGGAGTGGTAAGGTACTGTAGGCGCCCAGCGATTTAGTGGTATGCGCTCCAGGGTTCCATATTCCTGGCAGTGGGCAACATCAGGCGCAATTTTCAATTTTTAACCAATTTTGTACTGGCTATATTGATAGGAGCGCCACTATCAACAATGGCCTGAACTTGCACCTTGTTTACTGCTATTTCCACATAAGTACATTTAGAGTAGTTTTCAGAGGTATTTATTGTGTGAATGCTGTGGCTGTTGCCCAATTCCAGGTGTAATTTCGGGCTTGAGCAGATATCTGGGAAGTTATCTGCTAAGGTCTTCATGGGAATAGTCACTTGAACGTTGTTCTGCTTAGGTAAATCGGTTGAAAATAAGGGTTGTAGATCCAACCCTAATCAATAATTTGCTTTTCGTAAGGTTTTGATACCTCTGCTTGGCCTTCTTTGGTCATTTCCAAGGGTTTAGTTGGTTTTCGGTGGCCTGATTAGTGACCATCAAAATATTATTAGCCCTGATATGGTTGAGGCTATTTTCAGCAACATCTTAGGACCTAAGGAGCTCATCAGGGTCAAGTGGAATGGTTTAAAAATCAGTTTAGTTAGAGCATTCCATCTCTAGTCCACCTGCTCATTTCCCGCCTCACTGTCACTGTTAATTTCTAGAGCAAAGTTGACCCCAGGTTTTTTGTTGGACCATCTGTAGCATTGGTTACCAAAGTGCCCTATTTGACCACATTTGTAGCATGTAATCGGCCCTGTTTTCTGTTTTTGCTTAAATTTTTGGTCCATAGTTTGGAAATTTTTTCCCTTATCGGACATTATGTTGTTTTTTGAGCCCAAAAATTGAGATTTTTGCTGATCTTTGGACCGATTAGGTGTGTTGAAATTATGGGAACAGCTTCTCAAGTAAGTGGTGAGCTCTTGGATTTCCAAGCTTCCATTGAATGCAGGCAACATGACATTGTGCAGTTCACGGAAGGGCATAATCACATGGTCCAATGTAATCTTGGCATCAAACTTATCTATTGCATTGCACACATGCAGAACTTGTGCCTCATGGAAGAAAACATCTGCAAAGTCCTTAATAGTCTCATTATGTTTGAATTATATATATAAAGATGCTCTATTTTCAGGTTTCTAGTTTCTCAGGCCCTCCAAACTGTTTGGTTATTTCAATTTTGGCATCCATATAGGACCAATTGTTGCCCAAATAGGGCATAATGAGGTCACAGATATGGGTACTGAGTGAGTTAATCAGTGCCAATATTTTAGCATGGTCTGAGGCTCCTCTCATTGCTTTTTCAAATAACTTGAGGAAATAGTGAACGTTTCCATCCTTATTGAACCTGGGTAGATTCAATGGTTTGAAGTCATCTCGCCCTTTTTTGGTCACAGGAATTGTACTTCTTCTTGAGCGTCTTGGTGTATCATCGCTCATAAGCAGCCCTTTTTCTCGTTGGTATGTGTCTGGAGTCAGGATTGCAGCCAGTACTCCAGGCATAGAACAGATGTTCAAGATATCAGTTTCTGCATTGGTGTCAATTTCAATGATTCAGTTTAAAATATTGCTCTGAACTACTGAATTTTGATGCCTGAATTTGGCCCTTAGTTTTTTTAAACTGTTTTTTGACCAAATGGGCAAAGCTTTTTCCTACTTTTCTTTTGTCAAAGCTGGGTGAGCATTGGCTGCTTTGTTTTTTGAGGTTGTTAGGCTTTTCTTCGTGTAAAGCTTGATTTGATGCTATGCTCTTAATGTCTTTGCTTATACTATCTACTTGGGAATTTGCAGTTGATAATTGCATTCTGAGTTCCCAGATTTCCTGAGTAATTTCTGTGTTTCTGGCCTGCAACCTCAACACAACTGTCCAAATTTTTGATAATTCCTTGTTGTTCAAGGAATCATCCTCATCCCAATTTGGGATGACTGGTTTTAATGTATGAGCTCCCCCACATTGACAAGAATATGGGTGTATGAGGTACCAGCTGCGGAGCCTTGTTGACTGGAAAATAATCTGAGATTGCCTTTACTTTAGTTTCCATTTCGATGATGCTGTTTCATCTGGTCAAATCTGCCAGGAATTGGTTACTAGTATCCAATTTGGAGAGTGTCACCGGTTTTGAGTGAGCACCAGTTGTCATTTACTGAGGAATTCTCGCTTAAAAATTAATATCTTGCACTTCTAATTGGGCTGAAGTTCTGATGGTTGATCCTCAATAGTGCATGTAGTTTACAGGATTTGGACCATCTATTAACTCACTAGGCCTATTAAATTTTCCTCGTTTTTGGCCAATTTTAGCATAATTTTTCCTTTGTAATTGAGAACTTTGTCTGAGCCAGGATTAAAAAAAACTGGGGATTTGGTTTTTCATGTTTGTTGACACTTTTCCAAGGTTGGGATTCAGGATAAAAAACCAGGAATAAAATAAAATAAATATTACTTTTATTAGAAGCTATTTCTAGATAATGGTCATTAGGCTAGGCGCCGGTATTTATACCTCTAGGGCTTCTCCTGGCCACATTCCAGCACAAAATTTTAACAACTATTTTGCCACTCAGCTTGGCCTATGACTGAAACCTTTTCTTAGATTCATTGGTGGCAAAATACTCTCAAAATTGGAAGGATTTCAGGTACAAAAATTTTGATAAAAGCATGCAAAGGTGCCCTAAGATCTTCAGGATTTCAGTTTCATCATACTGCTGATGAAACACACCTTCTGTAAAGTTATGCCTCAATTGGAGAAAATGATTCACCCCTAATTGGGACGTCGGCAAGCCTCTTCCTCAATAGCACTATGTGACCCCTTTTGGCCGGTCCACATAAGTGCTATAATGCCAATTATGCATATTGACATGGAAATTTCCCCCTCATGCAAGAAATTGATTACGTTTGTCATTTTTTTGAATTCCACATAATCTTCAGACGTTAACTTCAGGTCATCCCCAAATTACTTTTTATATGATTGAATAAATTGTGTTTTGATAATTAGGACCAATTGCCAAGATTTGATGCATCAGAATTGATCATAAGATGTGAGCGTATATGGGCTGAGCGCCTGATAAAATACTCTGTCAGATTGTTGTTGATATAAACAGCCCAAGTTTTATAATTGCAATAGGCGTTAGCTCAAGCATTATAAGAATAATCGGCCCAAACTGATGGTTATCATAGATTTATTTTTGAGTCAACCACCATAATCTGACAGTCACAGAATATTAATATATTACATGAAGCTAAATAGCCTTACAAAGTAAGACAGCTTTCTGATTATGCAAATTGATGATGCTCTTGCATGACTCTATGACACAAATTCTTCTCCATGATGGAACTCACCAGTGGCTATCAGCAGATGGATCTATTGTTAGAGACAAAGAAAAGTGTGCGTTTATAAATACTTAAGGATTATTCTAGCTTACCCAACTCCCCAGGTAGTATGTAATGCGCCACCTTGTTTTAGTTTGAAGATAAATTATATCATGAAAGATCTCAAACTAAGCTGTTTGATTGTTTAGCTATATGATATAACATTATTCCCAAAAACATTTACAATCATTTGGATCACCTCAACACATATTTTAATGACTTTAAGTGTAATAAAAAACTATAACTTGCAAATTGTATCTTTTCCAACAGGACATAAAATTTTGAGTACATTCCATATTATGGGACATGTTTCAAGCCTTATAGGATAATGTTGAAATGATCTTTAGGATGCCTGATGTATAGTCTCAGGGATATACATGTCTTAAAAGGATAGATATTACCATTAATTTACACCTAATTTTGCTCAAATCGCTGAGCCTCATGTCCAAATTGCTTTCTAAAAACACACCTTTCATATGGGGGATAGAGCAGCAAACTGCCTTTAAGACAATGGATGACTGTTGAAAGAAGACCAACCTTGAGACACCCAGGTTATGGAAAGTCTTTTATCTCTTTGAAGATGCCTCAGAACTAGCTGTAGGAGCCATACTCTCAACTAGTTAATGTTGGGATTGACCACCTGGTGTCCTATCTCAGTAAGACTTATAAAGGTGAGTAAAGTTACAGTGTCACAGAAAAGGAACGCTTAGCAGTTCTTCTCATGGTAAAATACTTCCGGTCAATCATGTTTTTTACAAAGTTTAAGTGTAATAGACTTTACTTCTTTAAAGTGGTTACTTAATATGAAGGATCTGGAAAAAACATCATGATGGGCTCTCAATCTGCATCATTATGACATGAACATCATCTATTAAGCTGGAATGAAGCACATGGATTTAGATAGACTTAATAGATTGCCCTTTCTCCATCTAGATCAGAGAGAAGCTTAGTATAACATGACTGACTAATGAAGCTGGGCACTTGGGAGGATGAAGATGAGACAGTTCAAAGCTTGTTGAAATAACACTAGTGAAATAATAAAGCTTTTGCGTACTGCTATACAAGAAAGTCTGAACTAACTGGTTGCCTTACTTATGCCAACAGAATAAGTACCTGTTATAATAGAAGCTCAATGTACCTAGGTCACGGGGAGCCAGAAAAACCTATGAATGGATTAAGAATTATTATACATGATATAACAAACTCTGCAGTGGGGGTCTTAGACTAAGATTATAACTTGTCAGAGACATATACTGAATAAATTAAAATCAAAGTAAGCTCATGACCCCTCAGCAGCGATTGTATACCATCAGTTTGGATGCTCGTATCAACTGCTTGAATCTACGGGAGAAATTAAAATATCCTTTTTGAAAGAAATTCATTCACAAAGTGTGTCAAAGAAATCGCTATTCCTGATTAGACTTTTAAGGCTGCCACTAGTTTTTTATATCAATATAATTGCTAGGAATGGTTGCCCACAGGTACTGATATGCAATAAAGTAAAAAGAGATACTCCAAGAGTTGTAAAAATCTTTAATATGAGCATGGGAACTCAACGAATATTTTCAGTGCCCTACAACAGATCAACAAATAGTAAACGTAGAAAGAGCAAATGAAACTCTAGTTCAATACTTTAGATTATGACTACTAATGATCCATTACACCGGGACCTTTGTCTCTAAAGTGCTTTTTTTCTTTCAAGACAAGTTTTCATTGCATTAACAACATGCCACCCTTCATGGCATTATATGGAAGAGAACCTGGAATTATGACATTGTTAGTACGTAAAGTTACCTTTGATAATACCAAAGGACCTAAAATATGCTAAGGAAATTTTCCAAGAAAAATAGCAACTTTAATTAAATGCAATGACAAATCTAGATTAAACAGTTACAAGAGACATTCACGCAGAAAATGCACCTCACTAACCCTTACCTGAATATGAGTTTTCAGATTTTTTTGGTACAACCGCAATCTTATAGCACCTTATGGAAGAAAAATGGATTCCATATGGAATGGACCATGTGATATAATCTACAAATGTGGAGATAAATACTAAATCAGTTCATTATAAAAAAGGAGTAACTATCAACCAAGTGCATAGCTTATTTCTACATCAGTACTCCACTAACATATTCTGATGGAGATGATGCCAAATACCAGAGTAACAGACATGAGAATAAATAACCTAAACAAATCCCACTTGAAAAGAAACTCCTAGACCTTAAAAATGGATTAAAGTGTTCCCATTGATAGACTATATAGAAAAATTGATAGTCGGTAAGGCTACTCAAGACTAGGATGATTCCATTGGACTAATTGAGCCCAAAATAACCCTAGATGAAATTCTGCTTGCCCAAAGAAAAGGGAATCAAAATGTCAGGAGACCACTATATAGGTAATATACAATGTCATAGTTTAAGAAGTACCTCTATCAGGAACTTGGGGGAGAAACTCCAACCTGGCCCCTCTTAATCAGGGCCTGAAGCCCCTATCAAGTTAATAGGCCATTAAGGCCTTAGGTAAAGCTAAAAAAAGAAAGGAGATTGCGAGAAATGGTAGTTTTATTAGATTGATCCTTGAGGTATTTTAAGGACTCGATGGATCAGGAAAGGAAAGAATTGGGATTGGGAAAGTGTCAGCATCAATTAACAAAGACAAGGTAATTTAAATAAATAATACAAAGGGAGCAGAATTATTCTCAGCATAATTCACTGGTGATCCCAAAAGGGTAACTTGATTGGTGTGAGTGCTGAAAGGGATTCTGCTGCAACCCAATTGAGTTTTGACATCCTTGGCATTAGTCACTGGTGTCAAATTAATAATTAATTTAAATATCATCAGGGCCAATCCCTGATATTTTGAATCAGGCTCAACCCAAATTTAATGGGGAGCCCAATCCAACATCTTCTTATAGGCAGGTCTCAACCCCTAGTTGGAGCTTCCCCAAAAAAGGGATAATCTTGACAGAGCCCCCTTCAAGCCTTGACTAGTACTCAGAGCTAAGGCGGGGCCATTGACGTAGAGCTGGCATCAGGATTGACACCCAGCATCAGTGCTGGTGCTGGCATCAGGAGGAGGTCCCTGCATTGGGGTTGATACCTGGCATTGGCACTGGGGCCAGCATCAGGAGGAGGTCCCAGCATCAGGGTTGAAAACCATCATTGGCGCTGGAGCCAGCATCAGGAGGAGGTCCCAGAATTGGGGCTGACATCCAGCATTGGCGCTGGGGTTAGCATTGAGAGGAGGTCCTGGAATTGGCATTGGGGCTGGCACTGGCATAAGATCTAGCATCAAGGATCAAACCCCAGTAACCTGGTCTTGGCCACCCAGGCTAGTTTTGGGGGCCCTTAGTCCCCTCATCCTAGCTTGCCCTCTTGGGGTCAGGGGCCAGGGTAAGCCTTGGCAAAATGCCCTTGGCAGCAACTGCCCCTCCTCCTTCCTGATTTAGATCTCATTGAGAACTAAGGGTCCCCTGTTGTGAGCACCACTGTCAGGACTTATGTGGAGAAACTCCAACCCAGCCCAATATTGTCAGGGCCCTGAAGCCCCCAGAGAGTTAATAGGCCATTAAGGCCTTAAGTAAAGCTAAAAAAAAAGATAAGCAAGAAATGGTAGTTTTATTAGAGTGATATTCAAGTTATTTATAGCCTCAATGGATTAGGAAAGGAGGAATCAGGAGTGGGAAAGTGTTGGCATTGATTGCCAAAGACAAAATAAATATAAATAAATAATACAAAGAGAGCAGAACCATCCTCAGCATAATTCACTGGTGATCCCAAAAGAGTAACTTGATTGTGGTGCAAGCGCCAAAAAAGGGATCTCGCCATGACCCAATTGAGTTTTGACATCCTTGGCATTAGTCACCAGTGTCAAATTATAATTAATTTAAAATAAAATTGTGGCTGATCCCCAATACTTTAGATTGTGATCAACCCAAGCTAATGGGGAGCCTAATCCAGCATCTGCCTTAGGCGTAACATGATCCCTAGTTGGGGCTTTCCCCAATAAAGGGAGAATCCTGACAACCTCACAAGGTAATAATTAAAAATCTGCCCTTTAATTGGCCTAAGTGATACCAAATCTCATTCAATTTTAATTGATTAAAATATCATTTCACTAAAAAATTATGCTACTAAGACATCTTTAAATCTGGATGCATCGCCTAACCAAGAGCCTCTCATATGGATTCCCCTCACCATTGATTTCATTTATATATATTAAAGGGGATTGATATATTTCATATGTAATATATATAGCCCCTATTTTATACTCATTTAAAAATTAGTCATTTTATCTATATCCCTTTGAAATAACTTGTCTTCAGTTTTCCTTTTGCCAATATTACCATAGGAAGAATTCTCTATTTGATGGGACCTAAGCGTGTTTGTCACCCTTAAAAACAAATAAAATACTTGCTATAGTATTTTACTGCTACAAGTAGTGCCTTTTGGGCTTCTTGGGCTGTAAGTATTCTCCTCACAATAATATTTTTGGATATCCAAGTTTAAACAATCTTAACTCATCAAATATGGATTTAATCAAAATGATTAAGGTGACATTTTTAGAGTTTAAATTGAATTGATCATTTTCATTAATTTAATATTCAGTTTTGGGTCCAGATTTTATAATAATGAGGTTCAAATTCTAAGCCAATTTATTATATTGCTGATTTTTTAGTATAAATGATTTAGACTTAAGTCCAAAACGTCACTCCATAATTCTTCCTTTGGACTCTTATTAAAACTAGTGCATCCTATCTTATCTTGTATTTTGGCTTTTTGGTTCTAGTTCTAGGTGGATAGTTCTATTAAGATGGTATTGGCGCCAGAAATTTGTAGCCATGTTTCCTTCTGGCCTTACATAATGATGAGTCTTAATTCAGGCTTACAGTTTTTTTGTCAGCTGTAGTTGATGGCCACCAATGCCACTGGTGAAAATCTTGAGGAAATGTTAACGCTTTTCAGGACTTCAGAACTCAAATTTCTTGGGAGTATCATTATCTATATGGCTATCTTGAGAGAGGTTAGTGTCAGAATTCTCCTGAATATTATTTTTGATATCTAAGTTAAACAATCTTAAATCAACAAATATGGATCTAATCTAAATGATCAAGGGGTATTTGAAAGCTTGAATGTAATTGATCAATTCTATCAATTTTTAATAAATCAGTTGCAGGTTCTGATTATATGATAACGAGGTTCAAATTCTAAGCCAACTTATTATATTGCTGATATTTTAGTATAAATGTTTTAGACTAAATTCAAAACGTTACTCCATAATTCTTCCTTTGGACTCTTAATAAAACTAGTGCATCCTATCTTATCTTGTATTTTGGCTTTTTAGTTCTAGTTCTGGGAGGTTAGTTCTATTAAGATGGTATTGGCGCCAGAAATTTGTAGCCATGTTTCCTGCTGGGTCATAAATGGGAGCAGCACAATTGAGCCATAAAAAAGGAAGCCCTACACTGGCAAAAAGCAACACTTTAGTGGCCACAGTAGATTACTCTACCTCTGAATTGATAATTGAACTTCCCACAATGCCCCAGGTACTTGGACCCTACTAGAGTTTTGACCCGATATGGCCAACCATCTGCCACCCCTCTCAGATTAGATATTTGGTTCCACTTGTCAGTGGACCTCAAGGATATTGATTTTCCATTCTGCTTCTACACTGAAGCTGAGGACCTGCCTTGCAAACCTGGATCAATAAGATGCTGTCTAAGGGTTGGTTAGTTAAGATACGTCTCCAGTATAATCTTTAGTGGATTTTGCTCAGAAACCATATGGCACCCTATTGCCATGCATAGACTATGGACATTTTAACAATGTTACCATTCCCAAAGCTTACCTGCTTTCACTTAAGACCTTTGTTGTAATTGGTTTGACCAAACATCTGGTCACAATATCTAATGTATCTAATTTCATACTTTAACTAAAAATTAAAAATTAAATCCAATTGGAATAATACATAGTATGACATGCAACTCTAGCTTTTATATGTAGTGGTCTAATGTAATAATCTACACTTAATAGAATCCCCAAATCCCCGCTGGCATATTTCTTGCTTCCTAACTTTATCTTTTATTGACATTGCAGCCTCAGGTACTATATGCCTCCTAATTTATCTTAGCGTAGCTATTATAAGTTGCCCAGTGCCAGTGTGAAACCATCAATAATAGGGTACTGTTTATTGTGGCAATCTGCCTGTAATATGAATGTTTAAAGGATTAGACTTTGTGTTGAAAATAGCTTTAGTTTAAATATTTAACTCCTTACCAATATTAAATACCGCAGATTTTAGTCTATCAATTTATAATGCTTCTTGGTAACTATGGAAAGTACAAATGAGAACGCTAGTAGAGGGAGCATATCTGAAGAGGTGTGGCAAAAGGAGAAAGATCTTTTTCTGGAAGAAGCTGTATCAGCCTATCTGTACAATTACTTGAGAATTTTATGAGCCTCTTGCAGTATATGATACTACAGGGTGCTCTCTTGATTACTTAAATAAAAGCCTTTTTGCTAAAGCCTCTGTTTCTTTTGTTAATGTTTTCTCAAAGTCACTGTCTTCAAATAGTACTTTGTTTTGGTTTATCTACCCGTTCAGTTGAAATATGAAGCCTTGTGCTGATTTCAACATTTGGTGCTCAATACAGGGGCACACCATGTGGTATTTTATTGTTGTTTACCAGTATGAAGTCTGGTCACTTATTTGGGGATTACTTTCTGAAAAGGTAGTGCAACTTTTAAATATTGAAGTTCCTGGCCTTGAGGCTTTGCCAAACAGTTTTTTTGAGATTGGTCATCTACAAGCGAATGTAAAGGTTCACATTAGCTTACTTTTCAGTATCATAACTTGTCCATGTTCAACATATAAAGATTCCTAGAACAGCAAGTAAGGTCCTTAGAGAATGAAAATATGGCCTCAAAAGCCAACTTTAAGTCCACTAACAAGAAAATCGTCAATATAGAAAACACATCTAATGCAGAACGCCACCGTTTTATAAGGTTATGAACCAATTAAATTGGAGATTCATAAATAGTTGCCAGTGTCATTTGGGTTAAGGTTTTTAGGAAATCCTTTTGATGGAACTAGATAGTGAGGTGATGATTCATAGTTTATGTTTATTTGGCCTGTTGGGTTTCTCTCCATTCTGACCATTAAGCCCCAGGCAACCTGATAATATGGCAACTCAGAGTTGTAAAGGGTCACCGCAAGCTCCTCAGACCATCAGTCATGAAGATCAATTTTATGTAAACCCTGTTAATTTACCAAAAATTAATAAGAATGCTAACATACACAAGTTTTTTAGTTTTTTTGAGATTATTATGTTTGGAGCGCATGGGACTGCTAAATTGGCACCAGTAATGAACTCTTTGGACTCTGTGAATAAGGAGATAATTATGCCACAAGAATTAAAGAAAGATGGTGTTTCTTATGATAACGCCAAGACCATTCTTATAAAGGTTTATGATGGAGCTGAAAGGACGACCACTCATGAGATAGAAATTCCTTTATCTCTCTCTCTCTCTCTCTCTCTCTCTCTCTCTCTCTCTCTCTCTCTCTCTCTCTCTCTCTCTCTCTCTCTCTCTCTCTCTCTCTCTCTCTCTCTCTCTCTCTCTCTCTCTCTCTCTCTCTCTCTCTCTCTCTCTCTCTCTCTCTCTCTCTCTCTCTCTCTCTCTCTCTCTCTCTCTCTTTTTTGTTGTTCCATACCATTTGATAAAGATGATAATTATTCAAGTGTTTGCTGACCATTTCTATTTGGAGGTGCAGACGTTATCTGAAGCTAACTTTATAAAAAAATTTGATGCTCAGATTGCTCTTCACCATGCCTGTGAGCCTCGAACAGAGTTGTATCACGTTCTGATACCAAACCTGAAAGAGCAAAATGATGTCACCATATATAGTAAATTACCTCTGTCATTGCGCTGTTAATTTTGGAGTGTCAAATCAAAGTCCACAAGAAGTGAGCGAACAATCTTACTGGGGTATGTCCCCACTAAGGAACTGACTAAGCATATTACTTTTTAAGAAGCCTGACAATAATCAGGCCCTTTGTTACCTTTTCAAGAATATGGGGCATTATACCAATTATTGCCCTAAGTTAAGTTTTAAGCCTAGATTTCTATAGTGAACCCCATGAAAGATTTTACTTGGGAATAGACAGGGTGGAATAGAATAGGGATATATACATCCACCTTTTTAACTAAAAACCAAGTATGTAAAAGGTTCTGAATCCACCTTCTGTTTGCAGAAGGAAGATAGTCCCTCTTGGCTCTGTCACTTAATCAAGTACCTGTTGAAGATAGATTTGTTGTGACCCACCATTCCCCAAAGAAATGTGAAGCTGAGTTGGCACCAAAATAGTAGCAACGCCATACACTCAAAAGTTAATATCATGAGAGTTCTCATTACCTCTAGCGATATTCTTTAGTTGAATGAGGTCCTATGAGTGATTCTGATTTAGTTTTGATGGAAAATAGATCCCAGTTAGGCCTGGAGATTCAATTTCTTAAGTTTAGCAGACATTATGGATTTATTAGCAAAAAAATCTGGAAGATGATTTGTTTTTTAAATGCTCTTATATTGGATATCTCAGTAAATAAGTTTTAAGTACATTCAATCTTGGATAGGGGGCACCAGTTAATATTGTATCTACTAAACTGGTAAAGATACTGGGCCTGGTTCAAAACATTGATTACCACAAAATTTATGGTACAGCTGGCCCTCAGAATACCACTTCAGAGGGGGTTTATAGTGCATTTCACTGAGATTTGGCTTCTTTTTGATTTCTGCTCCCACTATTTTCTCCTAATTCAAAAAACGATTTTTTCTTTATTGGGACCTCATTTATTAGAACTCATGGAGTTAATGATGATTTTTAGCATAAAAACTTTAGAAATCTTCAGACAAACAACCATTATTTTATAATTTTATGAATGATCTAGTGTCAGAAAATTACAAGTCTGATGTATTAATAAGAGTGGTTTGGAGGGAAATATTTAAAATATCAGCTAAAAGACCCTGGTCAATTCCCAGTGGAACCCTTGAATTGGGGTAACACTTATATTAATATTTTGGCATTTAACACAAGTTTGGGCATTCAGATTGCGCAAAATTGTCAGCCAAATATGGGGAGCCCTTCTGAGGTCCCTCGTCCTCTTATAGCAAATCTAGTACAACCAACACTACAGCGACTGGCCCCTTTGGTATAGGGTAGGAAGGGGTCCTGCAGGGTGAAAATATTTTTACGCTCAATGATTGGGTAAAATTTATAAATTGTTGCCTCACAGATATATCCTACTGTCAATTGAATTTACATCAACCATTCCACAAAGGCAAGGTGAGTCTCTCAAGCTCCAATAGGACAAATCCCCATCTTTTCTATAACCTGGATGCATCTAGTTTATGGTGAATTTCTTGTCTGACTCACCTTGAGCCTCAAGATGATATAAATACTTAGCATTCCAATATTGAGAGGGTTTGTTTTTCCCCTGGCCACAACTCAATAAAAAATATAGAAATCCAATTTTTTAGTTTTATTAGTGGTTAATTATTTTTATTACAAGTGGTGAAAAAACCCCATAATCAAATTGTTGAAGATTAGGTGCTAAATGCAACAGCGAGCACTTTTAAAACCTAAAATTCAACAAGTGGTGCTCACTACAGGGGTCCCTGTACACCACCTTCTTTCACCTAAAATGGGGGCGGTCAAGTGAGTAACTTTTCTTTCATTCCTTCAGATTATGACTCAAGGATAGTTGCCCTTGAAAAGTAACTAGCCAGCACCTTATCACGACTCAAAAAACTTAGCTGCGCCCCTCTCTAGCTTCTTCTGAAGCTACTTTTGTTTCTGCTATCACTGGGCGTGCCCTTGTCTCCTTTATACTCCCATTTAAAGATAAGTTTATCCCAGGAGAGGGCAGCATCACTTTATTTCTATATGTTTATGAATCTGCCATGGATGGTGGCAGATTCTTCTGGTTAACCCAAAAAACCCTTCACCAACCAACAAATCAGGCTGATTATCATTCCAATATTTAGGTTGATTAATTAATCTTCAACTAAAGCCAATTATTCCCTTAACAGCCTGAGCTGATTATCTCAACTATAATTAACCTAATTATCCACTTAACAGCTCAGCCAATTATCTCAATGTCAATTAAATTTGATTAATCTCTCAAAAGCTTGGACTATGTATCCTTGCATATTCAGGCCATTACTACTTGCACCAAACTTGGCATTTGGTCCCTACTAACAAGGAGCAATATTAACTATTCAGCTCAAGAAGTTATCTGGGGATTGATCCAAAATATCGTCTAAAAATCCCATGGACTAAATAGCATCATAAAAACATTATTTCCTGCTCTATGGCGAATTTTGTATGTCAATCCTCATAATCAGCATGATAGCACTTGCATGTGGACCGCCTAAATGGGAGTACCTTGTGCTATAGAGAGAGGCCTACCAACGTCCCAATTAGGGGTACATCATTTAATTGAAACCAGTTTCAAACTTCCCAGAAGTCATTTTTGTTAGCTGTATGATGAAACTAAAATTATGCTGGTCCTAAGAATGACCTAGTTCCCACCCTATGGCGAAATTTGTATGTTGATTCTCATAATTGGCACGATATCACTTTCACATGGGCTGCCTAAATGGGTGTACCTAGTGCTATTGAGAGAGGCCTGCTGACGTCCCAATTAGGGGTGTATCATTTACTTAAATCGATGCTAAAAATTCACATAAGATGTATTTTGTCAGCAGTATGACGAAACTCAAATTGAGATGATCCTAGGACAATTTTACATGTTCTTATTGCCATTTTTGTCCCCAAAATCATCCCAAATATGAGAGTATTTTGCCACCAATAAACCTAGTAATAGATCATAGTTGTATCAGTTCAAGGGCCGAACTGAGGTGGAAAAAAATCTGTGGAAATTGCTTACTCAATATGTGGCCAGGAGATGCCCAAGAGATATTGATAACAGCACCTAGCCTAATGATAATCATCAAATAACATATTCTAAATAAAGATATATTTTCAATCTCATTCTCTGGTTCATTATCAGAAATCTTTTCTTGAAGAGTGTTGACAAGCTGATAATTCAGATTGCTTAACTTGTATCTTTGCCTGCCTCATTAGAAGTTCCCAAATTCTATGTAAAATAAATCCAAAATCAATTAGAAGAGTTTGATTAATTCAAATAAGCTTAGTGAGCTTCCAAATGGTCAGAGTACCATAAGACACTGTCTAAATTGAGTAATTTTGGTTGAACTTCTTCCTGATTAGATGTTCAGGAGTCAATTTATCAGGAGATACTCAGAATGTTACAGATGGCACAACGGATCATCAAAAATTAAGCACATCCTCCCTTCTAAGAGTCACGTGGTGAAAGATAACGTGGTTCCAAACATGGCCAACCTCAGCACCTGGGCGGAGGTTAAACAAGCTCTTATCAAAGAATTTGACTCCACTCAGAGTTTACAAAGGCAAAAACAGGCCTTAATTGCATTATTCTGCAAGAGGAAGAATCAATCCCCTTTTTTTGTGGATCAATTCTATAGTAAAGCTCAACCTCTACTGCTTGCAAAAATTCTACCACTAGATGATGCCGTTGCAGCTATCTTGGCCAGATTAGCATCCCATCCCTCCTTGGCAATGCATATCACTTTGTTAGATTTTGATGGTTGACTCAAAAATAAAGCCTTCAAGAAAACCATCAATGCTAATAGATTAATCCCATTTATGGTTCTTTTGATCTTTCCCAATTTATCTGCATAACTAGATTTATTGTAAAACCACCTCAATTGTATCTAAATCATCCTGATTATTGTAGCTAATAATAGCTATGATATTACTACTTTTTTGGCTGATTATGGGAACCACTTGGGTGAACCAAATGATTCTATGGCACAAACTAAACTGCATTTATGAATTTAATGCAAATAAGATTAATGAATAATAATTTTTATGTATGTCAAGCACCATAATCAGCACGATAGTACTTACATATAGACTTCCTGATTAGGGAGTACCAAGTACTATTGAGAGGGTTGCCGATGTCCCAATTAAGGGTGCATCATTATTTGTATCCATTATTTCTCTTTTATCAATTGTTGTATTTTTTCAGCTGTATGATGAAACATAATTGGGCTGAATGAAAGGCAAATATACACCGCTAAGGTGCTAATATTATTCCTAAAATCTTCCCAATTATGAGATTAGTAGTGTTTCAATTGGGCTGAAATGATTGTAATTAAGTTAATTTAAGGGCCAAATTAACTTTAAAAATATTTTAATAGCCACTTCCATAATCCATAGAAGATTGGCATGGTTTTAATTAACTCATCTAATAGATGAGTATGGCCAGAAGATGTCCTAGAGGTATAAAATAACAGCGCCTGATCCTAAAATAAAAGCATCATCTTTCCATATCTTCATATTTTTGTCTTATATCTTCTTATCTTAATTTGATCTTCATATTAAGAGTGTTAACAAGCATTCAGGGGAGCTTGGCAGAATTACCTGTGTCTGGAGAGTTCCCAATTAGAGAGGGAAAATTACCCTAGAAGAGACCAAGAGAGTCAGATATTGTTGTTTAGCTTTGTGAGCTTCTGAACGGTTAGGAAATACTGTAAGACACAGCATATTTGAGGATTTATTAGCTGAAACTCTTCCTGACTATCGAAACAGGAATACATCTAATAAGCGAGCTAATCCTTAAAAACTAACACACTTCAGTCAAGCGCTCTTTCTTAATTGTACGAGATATCAAGGAGGCCTTGCTGGCAATGGCTGATATCTATAAACCTTACTCTACGCAAGGATCTCTGAAGCAAGCATCTAAACCGACCAATTTAGCCTCTACTAAGACTGTTTCCTTCTTTAAAACTACTATTTGTGGAGTTGCCATCCCAAAATGCTTATCCTTCCCATAAAGATGGTCAGATGATAATGGCTGTGATAGGGCAATGCTCCCCTACGTCTTCAGTTAAAAATACCCAGTTGGTGACAGCAGACGTCCCCTTGCCTTGCTCATCTTTTTCTCCAAAGAGGCCTACTCAAGTGGTTCCAAAGCCTGCTTCTAAACCTAAATTTCTTTCTTGGGTGCCAATCGCCCTGACTAACAATGGGTTAAATGACCAGGTCACAAAAGTTAATCCGCTTGTTTAACAAAAGCACACAGCCACTGATTGACCCAAAGCTGGCGTAGTTAAAGTATCCGCCTCCACAACTCTATCTCCATTAACCTCACATCCAGTTAACTCTAGTCTGAAACCTGTATCTACAAGGCAACACAAACCCCCTACCTTGAAGGTCAAAAATCGAGCTGTGACAATTTCAACGCCTCCCCCAAAAGTTAATAAGGTGGAGGAGCAACCCCAGGACCTATCATGTCATAAGGGAAGCCCTGAATCTACCTCACCCCCTATGGATTCCCTAATATGCATTGATAACCTCTCTGATGACAAATATGAAGGGTGTAGTGAAGATATAGGCCATCATGTTTTAGGAGCCCCAGGTGAAGTGGAGGTACCCGACCAATTAAACCTGGAGAGAGTTTATTGGGCTAAGACACCCCGTCAAACTTATCTCCGCCAAGTGTTGAGGGGTCTTGAGATTATTGACACTGCTAGTGACGCTGACCAGCACATTGCTCAATAATTCGGTCTACTCAGAAGGTTCGCATGCTACAATCCATTAAAAACAAATACCCTGACACTGCTCATAGACTTTCGTCCACTTTTTGTATTAAGGAGTTCTAGCTCACTCCCCTAACTTTGGGGGGGACCCTAACCAAGGTAGATGTTATCATCAACGGGGTACAGGTCCTAGCTATCCTTGAAACCAGCTCTCCTGTGACGTTGTTTCTTTTAAATTAATTAAGAAGATTAATCTGGCCCCTGACTTGGAAAATACCCAAGAGTTTGGGACTGCCAGCCCAAACAGCACTTGCGCCATTGGGTTGTACTCTCTCTCCCCATATGATTTGGGAACCTTATCCTGTCGACCCCAGCAGTAGCTTTAGCTAGTACACTTATGACCTTCTCATTAGGACTAAATTTATGCTTGAGTACAATGGGATCATTAACCTGAAGCAGGGATATCTCTCCCTGCTTAATTACCAAGTTCCCTTGATTTTAACTAACAATGAGTTCAATAAAAATATTACATTTGCTTAATTGAGTATCCTTCTTCTACCTTACCTTTGCATTATACTACCATGAGGCGGAATACAAAGAAGTTACTAAGAATATGTGGACGTGTTAGATGCCATCCCCTTTTATGCGGCAGAGGAGAAGTGGTTAAATAAGGTGAATAGAAAATTATTGACACCAAAGTTACCTTACATATACCTACAATATGCCTATTGCACAATACAAATATTGATGGGATAAGCCCTTTAGAGTCTTGAGTGTTACCAAGTGTATTCACCCAGATTACCAACGACTCATCAATATCCTGATAGAAAATCTTACCAAGAAGGACACGGTCATTAAGAAGCATCAGGAGATTGGGAAAGGTCTACTGATCTCTATTGAGGACATCCACCAAGTCCATTTCATTGAGTCTATGTTAAACATGAGCTTACCTACAGATCAGTTGCTATGCACCTTGCCTTGCATTCAAATTTCTGATGAGCTTAACCCACTGAGCTCGAAAATTTCAACGCTTTACTGAGATCTATAGAAGCATCTTTAAATTCAATACTGACTATGGCCACATGAAGGATTAAATTTATACCATCAATGTTGGTGATGCCCGTCATATCCAATCCAAGACTAATTAAAATAAAAAGTCAATGAGCTCCAGATGAGGACGGAGCTTAAAAAGTCTTTGGACGCAGGTTTGCTGGTGCCTTCTCAAAGTCCTTATTTGTCTCCTCTCTTGCTAATAAAGAAAAAGAAAGGAGGCCATTGTGTAACGTTGGATTACCACAAACTAAACAACCTCACCAAAAAGGAGAGTTACCCTATCCCCCAAATTGACGATGCTTTGGCCCAACTTTCCAGATCCAGGATATTCTCCGCCATGGACCTAGCTAGTATATACTGGCAGTTGGACTTTTCCTCACAGGACCAGGAGAAGTGTGCCCTGTTCTGCAGTGAGGGCTTATTTTAATTCGCTCAGCTACCTCAGGGGTTGTGCAATGCGCCTGCCACTTTCCAGCAGGACATGGATCACATTCTGCAGGATTTAAAATTGATTTGTGTGATTGTCTATCTTGACGACATCATTGTTTTCTCTAAAACCTTCAACGAGCATCTCACGCATCTGAAGGAAGTGCTCCAACGCTGTGGGTCTCCAACATAAAACTGAAGAACTCTAAATGTATGTTTTTTTAGAAAAAATAGATTTTCTGAGACATGCCATCTCACAAAACGTGATCCAACCTCTCAACGATAAGGTTAGCCATAGCCAAGACGCATGCACCAGAAACTCTACGCGATATCCAGGTGTTCCTAGGCATGATGGGGTACTACCTTCAATTTATCCCATAATTTGCTCAGCTCAGTGAGCCACTCGTATGCCTTTTAGCCATAAATACTCCTTATCATTGGGGAGCGGAACAAAAGACTGCATTTGAAACACTAAAAAATTGTTTCAGAGACGGCCAATCCTACCCTACCATGACTATAGTAAACCCTTCATTCTGTTTACATATGCCTCTGACTATGCTGTTGGAGCTATTATGGCTCAATTGGATGAGCATGAGGTTGATCACAGTTTCCTACTTCAGCAAGATGCTTTCTAAGGTGGAACGCAACTATAGCTTCACTGAGAAGAAGTGCCTTGTCATCTTTCTCGCCGCCAAATATTACCACTCTTTCATATATGAGACCTCGTTTAATGAGGTTACTGACCACGCCTCTTTGAAGTGGTTACACAATATGAAAGATCCCACTGGGCGGTTACACGCTGTGCTTTGAAGGTCCAGCACTATGATAGGACCATTGAGAACCAAGCCAGGACAAGCCGCATGAATGTTGATGGGTTGACATGGATGACCATCCTTTACTTAGATAATAGTGAAGCAGAGAGGTTACACGACCTCTTAATAACCCCTGATGCGTGGCCTGATGAGAATAAACCTGTCCAAAAGAAGCTAGCGCGACATTCCCATAACACTAAGGTGGATAATGGCCATCTATACAAAAAAGTAGGGGTGAATTGGTTACCCTACCCTTGACCCTCAAAGTGAGTACTTGTGGTTATGGAGTCTCATGCCATCCTAGGGCATAGCGGAATGTGGAAAACCTATGAGTGGGTGAAAGGACGCTACTACTGTAAGAGAGTCGTGGAGACCATTATTGAAGTCTTGGATGCCTTTCAGATATGTAAAAAACAAGCCAGCTTCAAAACCAGGTATCAATATCAACCTAACACTCCTCAACAGCCCTTCCACACAATAAACCTAGATGTAGTAAACCCTCTACCCCAAACTATGGTTGGAAAATGATATATATTGGTAGGAATTGACCACTTTACAATATGTTGAGACTGTGGCTCTTCCAGCTCAGATGGCCAAAGACATTGCTAATTTCCTCCAACAGTACATCTTAACTCGTCATGGTTGCCCTCAGGTGCTTCTCTGTGACAATTAAAAAAACTTCACCTCCCAAGTGGTCAAGATTCTAGCCACCTTTATGGGAACCCAGCAATTTTTCTCGGCTCCTTATAACCCTCCACCAATGGTACTTATGAGAGAGCTAATGGAACCTTGATTTCTATCTTATGAAAGATGGCTAATTCAGACCCTGTTCACTGGGATCTATACCTGCCCAGTGCCCTCACGGCCTACCATATCAGTTACCACCGGATCCTTAAGATGTCTTCATTCCATGTGTTGTATGGTTATGAACCTTAGGTGCCTGCTTTACTAGCAATAAATGTTATCTAAGCTAGGACTGCTGATGTAAAGAGAGTATCTATAACTAATCCATATTCCAGCGTGGGGTGCACAGAGCACAGGACCAACGCAAGGGAGCTAGTCATCATTGTTATACTAAAGAGAGCCCAGAAGAGGGTGCTTGAGCCAAAGAGACATAGAGCGAGGGTGTTGAACGCATTAAGAATAATAATAAGTTGAGCAAACTTCAAAACTTGGCCGTGCCCCAGAGGGCAGTTCATAACCAAGTTTGGTACTAGGGTAGAGTGCATTGGTGACCGAGTTTAGGGGAACCTGGTAGGCCCAGCGGGTTACCTGAGGCTGTGATGATTTTAAAACAAATAAAATGGCTAACACAATATGAGACCTCCTGAAAGAGTTCTGCGCACAGATACACCCAAGTCACATTTGGGAAAAACGTAAAATGACTAGAGTTTTTAGGGAAGATGATCAACGAGAAACGTTGGTCTTGAGCGAACATAATTAAACCAACTCAGAGAAATTATGGAAAAGCGAAAGTGGTCACAAGCCTTAATGCACCAATAGGCGCACGCTTCCATCTGAAAGGGTAGCATACTTTGAAACTGACCTCACTTAAGTGATCAATTGAAGTTGTACCTGACCTGAGCTTTCATTCTCATAAATAAAATGGGTTTTGAACACCCATTCACCAATTAACCAGATTGTGCCATCATCATTTACCATGAATCTCATCCGTTTTAACGCCTGAGCCAAAACAAGTGGCTTGACATTTTGCACTTCACTTGTACTAAACTGTGTATACTTGGCCTGTACCCAGCGTTGATCTAAGGTGTGCTTGAGAGCAGGAAGGGCTTGAAGTTTAACTTTCTGGAACTCCTGCTACCCTGTCTTGTCCGTGGGGTTGGTACCTTCCATCAAGTCATGTAAACATGACAGATGATCTGTATCATCCATGAAGAAGTTGGAGTAGCACATCATCCAATTACGGTCTTAAGAGATGAAGTTTTAGCAAAAACTGTCACTAAAGAGGGCTTAGCTGCTAATGAGCTTCGGTCACCTCTCCCTTCCTTCCAAGTATCAGAATTGTTACTCTACTATCACAACCTTAACATGCCTAGAAGGGAAAAACTTGGGTCCATCTGGGAAGGGCCTTTCATATTCATTTATAAGTGAGAGAATGAATATTCCATTAAGTCACTTGCTTCTGGCCTTACCATTAACCAAGTGCATGGATAGTTCTTGCGACATTATTCCCCCCTACCACTCATAAAAGGGTAATGTTGGACAATTACAAGTCCGATGTATTAATAAGAGTGGTTCAGAGGGAAATATTCAGAATATCAGCCAAAAGACCCTGGTCAATTCTTGGTGGAACCCTTAAATTGGGGTAACAATTTTATTAATATTAGTGCAATTAACACAAGTTAAGGTGTTCAGATTGCACTGAATCATCAGTTAAATCCAAGAAGCCCTTCTGAGATCCCTCTTCCTCTTACAGCAAATTTAGTACAATCAACTTTTCATCGACTGGCTCCTTTTGTAGGGTTGGAAGGGGTCCCACAGGGTGAAAATATTTTTGTGCCCAAAGATTGGGTAAAATTTATAAAATCTTTGCCTCATGGATATATCTTACCAGCAATTGACTTTCCATTGACTGTTGTACAAAAGCGAGGTGAGTTTCTCAAGCTCCAATAGGCCGAATCCCCATATTCCCTAATCTGGATGGATCTAGTTTATAGTGAATTTCTCATCTGACTCACTTTGAGCTTAAGACAATAAAATACTTAACATTTTAATTTGTAGAGTGTTCTTTTTCCCCCTGGCCAAAATTCAATAAAAAACAATAATCCAACCTTTTAGTTCTATTAGTGGTTTAATATTTAAATAGAAGTGGTGAAAAAATCCACTGAATCAAATGATTGGATATTAGGTGCAAAATGCAACAGCAAGCAATTTTAAAACCTAAAATTCAGCACGCAGCGCTCAAATCCAAGAGGTTGTCAACATAGAGTATAAAGATAGTATATTGACCCTAGGGACCCAGTAGAATCAGGCCCATATTTGGTGGTTACCCATCCAGATTGCAAAATCTATGGTGATTATTCTACATGCTAATCATAAATCAACCATTCTGATGGGCCACCAAAAATCGTGATTTTATAAATAAATTTAGAAAATTCCCCAGGGATAAAATGGCGAATAATTTGCGCCATCCTGTCATCCAATTTGGACGTGTTTCCAAGCCTGAGATTATTCTCCTAACCATGGAAAGATTTAGGTGCTTTTCAGCTAATCTGTATGCATATCCTATATAGATAAAGTGACACCAGGTTATCACGATTGTGTACATATTACCAGTTGTTGGGATTTTTGCCCATATTCCAAGCTGACTAGATTACCAGGGGTCACTAGGGGATAATTCCCTATAGAGAAGTGAATTGGATATCAGTTGAACCTGATTTCAGGGTAGCAATGTTTGGGGGGTTTTAGGTTATTCACCTGGGTCAGATCTGTCAGGGATTAATCTGGGTGAATGCTTAAGATCTCTTCAGGCATAATTGCTGACAAATTAGGGGCATCTGATAGTTGAAGGATTATTAACTATCAGGTTACCAATTTAGATTGGTCAGGTTTCATCACTGACAAATTGGGAATTTAAGGATCAAGTTGTGAGGCGAGTGATGCCGCCTGCAACTAGAAAATTGATCAGTTGGTTTGCAACCTGCCTTATGGGTAACAAGTCCCACTACCTAAGCAGGCCGCTTGCCAAATATGGGTGGTTTGCTGGGATTGAGAGGAAAACATTAGAAACACATTTTCCAACTCTTTCCATTTTAGGTCTCAAGGATGTCTAATGACGTAATCCTAGCCAGGATGGGGATGACCATTGTGATGAGATGAGGATGGGTAATTTAATGGCAACACCTGCTGTTTCATCGAGGAAGTGGCAACTGTGGGGTTGGGCGCCAAATTCCCTCTATAAATTCCCCTAAGAATTCACTAATAAAATATACTCATACTTAGACAGAAAACAATAATTATCAGAGTATCAATATGATAAATTTATCAGAATTCATTTTGCGTTCTATTCTTTCTTAAGGAAATTATTGCTGTGTGCTTTAATTGGGAGACAATTTTAGGATAAAGAGTAAGGATCTGAGCGTGGATCAGAGAAGAGAAGCTGAACTTAATTAGGGATTGCTGCTAACTTTTTGTCACTAGGGAGAAACTGTAAATGAGGATCTGAGCATGGATCTATTTAGGTGGTACCAGGGAACAAATCCCTATTAAGGACATCCTAAGTATTTCAAGGGGAAATACTGGTCAAGCGTTGGGCCTAGTACTAGTACTTTGTTTAACTATGGATAATAGTCTCCATACTATTATCAAACGAATTTATCTTACTATCAGACAATGTGGAGAATTGCACAACACCAAACCTGTGCAGTAAATTAATTTAAGGTTTATCATTCCTGAATAATCAAGAACCCTATACATTATAAAAATTAGTGCTCACTACAGGGGTAGTAGTTGAGAAGATACTAAGGCGTAATGTTATATAAGGATGAAATAAGAAAACTCTGGATGGAGTTGGCTTCTATTAACCAGAGTGCCTTGAACTCTACGGATTATTGAGATAATTGTTGCATTGGAGGAACAAGTCACTAAAATCAAGGAAGCGTCAAGAATGTCATGTGTTTCAGAAATAAGTTACTTGGAAAAGTAACGTCATTGAAGAAAAAAGAAGGGGATTTAGTTCAAAAAGTCTTATTTCTGAAAATGGAGCAAGAAGCGGATTGCATTTGTTTAAGATCATTCAGCGCGGATATAGAGAAGCTGATAAAGCAGGTTGAGGAGTTGAAGACTCACAAATGCAAATGTGAGCCATATGTGGCAACTGATGCCAAAAAAAGAACTCCCTGGACTCTAGTTTGAAAGACAACTACCCCAAGAAACATGCTGCCTGCTTTTACAGCTATTTCAGAGATGACGCCAAAAAATACTCCTCAATTGAGCTGAGTAGCCAAACCAATAAAAGTGGCTAGAAAAACCTTAGAGAAATTCAAAGCAACACCGAAATTACCAACTTTCCATTAGGATAACGCCCCTGCATTTTTCTGATTACTCAATATGACAATGTATGGATATGGCGATCATCAAAAGGCATTGATTAAAATGAATTGCCTGGATACCAATTGTCAAAACCTAGTGTTGCCCCATCTAGAGGGGGACAGCTGGTTGTATGCAGAGGTCAAGGAGGCCATTATGAAGGAATTTGGAAGCCCCACGCGTATGTCAAAGCGCAATCAAGAATTTATGGGCATTTTTCCATAAAGATGAATCCTTGTCAAGATTTGCCAATCGTTTCTACCAGGAATCGCAAATCTTTAAGTTTTTGTGTTCCTGTTAGAGCACCCAGTGCAGGCAACTTTGTGGGATGAAACCTGGGGTACTGCCCCCCGCTGCACTGGGGCAGCGCAAATCTAAGCACTACCAAGGTGGGCCCAACCATGGGTGGGGTGGCTCGCACCGCCCCCAAACTGACATATTCTTTACTGTTTGGTATACCAGGTAGCAAAGGCTACCTAGCCAGTTCAGAGATATGCCTCCCATCCCTTACTGTGAGGAATGAGACCAGACTGACCCCCAAGTTGGACTTACTTGAGGGAAGAGGAATGCCATAGCTTTCCACAGCTTTTTCTAGCCGTCGCTTGACTATGGCCAGGGAGCTTGTTGCCTGGATTCCTTCTAAAGGGAAGCAACGCTGGTTTCTGGCAAGCCATAGACCATACATCACCTCCTCCCATATAGTGCACCAGACCCTGAACCCCTCCTTGTCTGCAAGTAGACTTGGTGGGGCATACGCAGTCAGGATCTCTGGCCATGTAAGATGACCAGAAGATAACTTGCACCCTGGTTGGTATGCTTCATACCAAAGGAGAACACTACTCCACACGGCATCCGCTGCTGGACATTCTGTGAAAATGTGCTTTGCCATCTCCTCCCCTCCAAACACCTTACAGGTATACAGAAGGTCATCCTCCTTATGCTTACTCCACTTACGAAGAGTCGCCCCAGTGACAAGGATGTTGCTGCGGAGTTGGAAGAGATAGTTCTGAACTGGTATAGACCAGCATCCAATAACCCTCCTCCCCCACAGGTACATCATGCCAGGTCACATTTTGCAAGTGATCTGGGACAAGCACATCGACAAAGCTCTCTGTCTTGTAGCTTCCAGAACCTGGCGGTTGTGAAATCTGAGAGGCAGACACCGCTACCTCCCACACCTTGAGCCATTCCCAAAGGATGAAGAGGCTTTCCCATTTGGAGTATATCCATCTTTCTCTTCCTTGCGGGAACACCCGCTGATCCTGCCCTCCACGACCTTCTGAATGGGCTTCCCCAGCCTCTAATGCATCCAGAGAAGGAATTTCTTCCCTCCAGCAAGAAGGAAGTTTAGTTAATTCCACAACATCCCAAGCCTTCATTACCAGCACCTTGGAGGTACTGGCAACATTATTAGCTGCTTCCACCCTAAGCACCCTCCAGACATTGCCATCAAGGAGGTCCCCCATTGAACCGCCCCATTAAAGTGCTTAAAGGCCTTGTGCAGACGAGGTTCCATCTCCAGTCCCCAATCTCCTTCCCAAAGGGGAATCGCCTGGATCCTTTCAGTGGTCCACTCTCCACCATCCAATCTACCCTTGCTTCCTGTCCAAGCTCTAAAGTAATCATTCCAGTAGCCTGGTAGGTTCCCCACGCTTGGAATGGCCCCTTGATTGATGTCCTAGCTGGCACCAAAATCCTTGTTTTAATTGTCCTTGCAAGCCTTAAGGAGGTAGTCCTCCAGTATTGGAGACCAACAAATGGATTTTCCCTCCCGAGCAAACTCATGCAATCCATTTCAGCTGCAGTGCTTTAAAATACTCCTGAAGTTAATCAAAACGATGCCCCCTTCTTCACTTCCTGAAACAGATTAGATAAACTGGTTTTTGACACTCGCCCTCGCCAAATGAACTGGATGATTGAACTCTGTGTTCTCCTGATGGAAGATGCCTGTGGTGGAACAAATCCAGCAATGTACCATAGTCTGGAAAGAATTAAAGTGTTCATAACAATGGCACTTCCCCAATAAGATAAGTTAAGCCATTGCCACTTTCAAGCCGCTTTTAAGGTCTGCTTCAAGTTTGAGCCAAATTTCATGTGGCGACGCCTGCCCAGGGATGGGGCACCCAAGGTACAGAAATTACTCCCCTGTTGCTATCCAGGGGATTGAGCTCTTTGGTGCCACACCTAACGTCACTATTCTGCTAATGGGCCAAGCCCTGGTTTTTAATTGATTGACCTTAGCGTTGCTTGCGTTCTGGTACATCTTTAGAATGTTCATAACCACCTTCTCCTCCCCCTCTGATGAAACATACATCCACGTATCATCCACAAACATTGAATGAAAGTACTCCTCGCCATTGATGGTAAGACTCTCCAGTCCGACTTTCTAAGAGCCACTGAAAGGGTCTCTATTGCAAAGACAAACAACAAGGGATATAGAGGGTCTCTCTGACGCATTCCCCTACACACCCTAAATGGGTGGGAGAGGACCCCATCGATATTGACAACCAGTGAGGCCCTCTCATAAATTGCTTTAAGCAGTCTCAACAAATGCCCCTTGATTTCAACCCTACATAACACTTCCCAAAGAAACTCATGATTCACCCAATCATACGCCTTCTCTTGATCAAGTCCACAGTAGCCACCCCCTCTGGTCATATTTTTTACTTGACCACTCTTCTATCAGGTGAAGCAGCATCAAGCTGTCAGAAATTGAGAGTCCTGGGATAAGCCCATTCTTCTCATTCCCTACAACGTCGGCCACAACCCCCTTTAGTTGATTGTCTAGGATCTTCATTAAGATCTTATAGTCAACAAAAAGAAGAGTCAAAGGCCGATAGTTCCCCATGAGGGAGGGATCTCCCTTCTTATATAACACCACCACCACACCCTTTGAAAATGCCAGCTCGATTATACCAGAGACTAGGAGTTGATTGTAAAGCTCAGCAAGCATCTCAGACAATTCTTCCCTAAATAACTTGATGAGCTTCAAGATCAACCCATCCTACCCGGGAGCCTTTCCATTCTTGCCTTTGCAGATGGCGTCTGACACCTCCAATTTGCAGATCTTACTACATAGGTGCAGCTGAGTCTCCTTTGACAGTACCGCAGTCCGCTTGAGAGTACTTTGGATGCCTCTGGGTCATTTTCAGAAGGGCCATAAAGGTCCTCATAGTAGTATTTTTCAACTCAGCCATGTGAGCTGCATCCTTCACCTCAACTCCCCCATCACAAAGTGACAAGCTCCTTGCCGAGGGTCTGAATGCCCCTATTGCTTTGCGGAGTAGAGCTACATTGCTATTAGAATCCTCATCCCATCTAGACTTCCTTTGTTTGAGGCGATCCACTATGAAGGCTCTCATCGATTTTGCATACATATCAGCCTTGGCCATGTAGGCAGATGCCCCCATGACCATGGTCTGCTTGAAGGTAATCTCAAAGCTCCTCTCCAAGGTTTCAACCTCAAACGCAAGGCCCCTAGCTGCCTCCCAAAGATTTCACCTGCCATTTTGAGATCAGCCTTCATCCGCAAACATTTTACTGGTGCATCAGACTTCCCCACAACATGGCTTCTCCACCACCTCACCTTCTTCCTCATGATCTCCTGAAGTGGACTCCACTTCAGGAGTTCAAGGTTCAGTCTCCAGATCCCCTTTCCACAGAAGCAACCCGATGGTCACAGATCTGCAGTTCCAGGGGCCTGTGGTCTGAAGCACCTGGATCATGATTCCGAAGGATCAACTTTCAGCGACTCAGGAGAGGCTGGGGCACTGACACAAAGTCAATGCTGGAGAAAAATCCCCCTGGATGTGAGTCCAACCAGTCTCCCACTCATCTCTATGGCTAGCTCTACACACATCCAGTAGGCTGAGGTCAATCATTAAACGGGCTAACTTGTGGGCTCCAGGATCAGAACTCCATTTGCCTGAAGCCCCAACCCTGTCATCTCTAAAGCAGACACATTAATGTCTCCCCCCAGCACTACCGACCCCCCAATGCCTTCCTCCTGGATCCTTAGGCCGACCTTCTGGAAGAAGGCCTTCCATTCAGATCCAGAATTGGGCGCGTATATGCCGATAAACTAAATTAATTCCTCTCCAAACAGTGAAATTACTGCCACTTCTCTTTCAGGAACCAATACCCTTTTATCCAACACCTTGACCATGTCCTCCCACCAGACCAAAATGCCCCCCTTTGGCTTCTCCCCCTCCCTCTTTCCCTACCCTAAGAACTAGTCTGAGTTTGGTTGATCCGCCAAATGAGAGCAAATGATTGTTTCAGAGGAAACTGGAAAGCCCAGTCCTCTTCCACCCCAGGTTTGGACTTAGTCTCAGTGAGGAAGCCAATATCTATCCCGTGTTGTTGTAAGCATAGTTTCACCCACTGCTACTGCTTGAGTCCATTCAGACCCCGCGCATTAGCAAATTCAACCCTTATTGCCATAGGTTAAAAACCGAAGAGGCTTCAATGTTATGATCTGGGTGGTCCCCATCCTCTTCCACCTCAGCTGGTTTAGTGGGGCCACGTTTCTTCCTCCCCTTTCCAGTAGTAGACTGGGACAGGGGTGGAGGCTACTAGGTCACAACAGACTCTGGAATCCTATGATTGCCGGGGACCTCAATAGAACCTTCACTTCAGTTGTATGCATTGGGTTAGAAGGCATTGGCCCACTATTGCTAGCAGGCAATACCTCCCTCACCTCCGCCTTTTTTCCTACGGGCCTCGCGTTCTCTGTCACACCCACATGCTTTATGGTCGCCCACCTCTTACATGATCAAGTGATGGGGAGAACCCCATCCGTTTGGTAGGAAACCACCTTCATAATGTCCTTTGTGGACTGTGACAAAGCGCCACTCAGCTCGATTTGGAGTCTAGCTGCTTCCCTCGCCTTCCAGGAACGCTTTGACTCCTTGTTGACCTTCCTCACACTTTTCAGAACTCCAGTCACCGCCTCCGAAGTGATGCCAGCCACAGCCTCCTCCCTTGCTTTGGATGACATCTAAGTTGGCTTCTCCAACACCTTCCAGAGAGCCAACTTGTCCTTCTCAGAGGGTTCCATTACTGACGCCCACGCGCTAGAGTCGCTAGGCTTGGCCACTGCCGCAGGAGGTTGAATCTGAGGACATTTGGCTCTTACGTGCCCCTTAGCACCACACCAGAAGCACCTGTCCAGCAGTACCATGGGACACTCCAGGTCCCCACAGTGACTGAACGAGTTAATTCCCCATATAATTTAAAAAGTTCAACCTTCAAAACCCAGTCCCCAGATCCAATGGTGAACTTTTTCAATCTACCATCCTTCTGCTTCAAGTTTTTTACCAGCTTGTTCTCGTTAAAGCAGATCACTCTGTTACAGCCTTTCAGCTGAGACATCATGGCCCCTCTAGTGATCACAGGTGGTACATCCCCTCAGAATGAACCTTCCAATCTCAGCGCCAATGTCAAGACATATGGCCTCCTCAATCTTTGTGCTCAAACTGGCAGCCAAAACCTGTTCCTTTTGAAGCTTAGACTGGAAGGTCATAAGTTTCAAAACAGGAGCCAAATGTGAAATATGGAGTGGGTCAAACCCACACACCTCAATCACCCCAACCATGAGCATCTCCTTAGACCATCCAGTCTTCACTTCCAATGCTTGAACCATCTTGAGGCTCTCCACCATGCTCACCGTCAGATCCTTGAATGGGCTGGAGTTCCCCGCTTCAAAAATATTGGTTCTGACACCAAATCCTTTAGCAGCCACCGCTGCAAAAGAGCTGAAGCCCCCTGTGCAGCAGAGGCCACCCCCACTGTTGATTTGTTAACAGAGTTGGTTTCTACAGTTTGTTTTTGTCACGAAGTTTGCTCTTTGGGCCCTTTTTGTGTGGGAACCATTGCAGCCCTTTTAGTTTGGTCCATCATTTTGGTACATGAGTGCTCTCGCCTTTCTTTGCTCCAGTGTAAGCCCACATAAGCTACTGGCCGCTATCCAGGTTTCAGGCCAACCCAGAAAACTGCAGTAAATATTGTAGAAAGGTGAGCCAAACCTCAGCCAATCAGGATTGCCCCACCCTTATTGCTGAGACCTACTTTTTCAGCGCCCCACCTCGTAGGAAAGTAGTGTGACAGAAAATACGCCTGACTCTTGCCTCGCCCTCCCTGCCCATATTCCCCCCCAAAGGAGATTGGAAGCACTCGCAAGAACAGGTTAGGTTACAGTCATTAGCTTCCATCCCACTCCCCATCCAGGCCACTACAGGACCCTTCCAGGGTGCCTCTATGGGTTCTGGTGTTAGCTACTCACCCGTGTTTCCACGAGCTTTCCTCAGTTACGCCATGTGAAGGCCCCAGCTTACCCTACCTAGCTCCCAGAATCGCAAATCTTGTTTGTATCAAAAGTGCTGTATGATTTTGATGCTCAGATTGCACTACAAGTGGCCCTTCAGCCCTACCGCAATTTGCATCAAATGATGTCTTCTGTGTTCACAACGGAAGTTACCACCTCTCAGATGGTGGACAATTTAAAAATTCTGGGAGCTACTTTTGATGCCCTGAATAGAAGTTTCAAAGTGAATCCAGTACTAAATTCGAATCCCACAAAGGGGAGCAAGGGCACTAAAGAGATGAATAACCAAACCATTCTGGGAAATAAGCCCAAAGACTTTAAATGGCTCAATAATAAGGAGAAATACTGCTACCAGTGCGGAGGAAAAGGACATATTGCTGTGCACTTCAAGAAACCTAAATATCAGATTAACGTGGTCCAAGCAAAATAGTCTGCAACTGCAAAGGAGTTGGGAAAAGGGCCCGCGGCCTAGATGGGGAACAGTTTAGAGATGTGGAAAAACCTGTTCCTCCTGATAGTATGCACAATGAAATTGACATTAGTGATCTGTCTGTAAATGAAGATGCGCAGGATCAGCTGTACCAAGTAGTAAATTTGTATGTGAATGTGGTAAAAAGATCTGGGAAATGGGGATCAACCCCATGATAATTAAAGAAGTTGCTTGGTCATATGCCTACCAACTGGCGGACAAGATTCAAGCCACAGATAATCCAGAAGAATTGACTGAAGTTCTATTAGATGAGGCAAACCTACCAATCCCCCTTAGCATGATCAAAGAATCATTCCCTGATTTATCAGCACAAATAATTAACACCCTCAATTCGGTTATAATGCCACCATACACTCAGTAAATACTATTTTAAAATAATCTGAGTGTATTTATATATCTAATATTGAATTGAGTACGGGTGAGGGCAATTTGTGACAGTAGAGGCCCATCACATTGTCTCACCAAGTTGGTAAAGAGGACGCTGATCTCTCCCAATTTGGAACACAAGAAAGTGTATGGGACACTGGGCTGAATAACACCATCTCATGTGGAGCATATAGTGCTCTACTACTTCAATTGGATCCTTGGTGGTATCTGCTCCAGAAACAGTTTTGGCCAACTAAAACTACAATATTCTGATTGGGATTGAATTTCTAAGAAAATGCGGAGTTAAATGTAACTTTGAGGATAATACATTGTTTATATTGGGTCAGACGTTACCATTGGTCTATCAGAAGGATGGGGAAGCTCCCCTGAGTAAGAGAAATAACTTCATTAATCTGATATACAATGATGGCATTTTCCCAATTAAATACTAACTAGTTGGTCAGAAGCGATGCGAATTGCCAACGGAACTCCTAGAAAATTGGGAAATTCCGCTAAGGATCAAGATTGTGAGAACCATACCGCCAGAAACACAAATAATAGTCAGCACGAGGTTGACATTAGAGATACCAGCGCTGCTGTATGGAAAAGTTGGAAGCCCAGGGAAGAAGTTCAGAGTCTAGCCTTGGGCGGCTCCTGGAATAATTATGCTGTGCCATAAAAAATTCAAGTTCTCTTGGAAAAGTTAAGTGAAAACCATTGAAGATTAGAAAGAATCAGATCATCACATTTGTTCACCTAATCCCAACTGCTGAACCGAGGAAATTCCACAATTTGGGACCCTCAATTAAATGGGATTACCGGCCAGGGTAACTGAGAGTATCAATCTATTAATCTATTGAGATCAACTCACTGATCTGACGGACAGACAGCAGGAGGAGGTGCTTGATTTATTTGACAAGTATTGGGAAGTATTCACCCAGGACAGCCATAATTTGGGATATTCAAGAGATGTGATCCACAAGGTCAATACCGAGGAAAATTTGCCAAACTAGGATGAGACCAATTTGATGGTCAAAGGCAGCTGAAGTGATGGTAGAGGAAGAAATTAGCAAACTAGCGAAGCATGGGCTTCTAGTTCTTTCATAGAGTCCCTGGGTGAGTCCAATTCATATTGTGAAGAAGAAGGATGGTTCTAATCAGGTGGTGATTGATTATTGGAAGCTGAACAAGATTAAAAAGAAGGATTTATACCCACTACCAAGAATCAATGATGCGCTAGATCAATTGGGAGAAGTGAAGTATTTCTCTGCAATGGATCTAATATCAAAATATTAACAAATCTATTTGCCAAGAGAAGACCAAGAGAAATGCACAATTATCACCACGCAGGGGCTTTATCAACTGATGAGGATGCCCCATGGTCTGTGCAATGCTCCTGCGACGTTCCAGAGGGCCATGGATGCAATACTAAATGTTTCGAAGTTGTCATGCGTCCTGCTGTAGTTGACCAATATAAATGTGTTCAGTAAGATGTTTACTGACCACCTTAACTACTTGGAGGAAGTGTTCAAGAGACTATCTGTGTCCAACCTGAAAATTAAGCTGAGGTATAGTCACTTCAAGAAAAAGTTGTAATATCTGGGATTTGTAATCAACTCTAGTGGACTTCAGCCAAAAGCCCAGAAAATTGAAGACATAGAGCAAATTGGCTGTGCCAAAGAGTGACTAAGATATCCAAGTGTTCCTTATAATGGTTGGATACTATAGAAGATTCATTTAGGATTTTGTAATAATCACCGAGCCCCTCTTTATTTGTTGAAGGATCCAAAGAAAGGATCTGTTTGGAATGAAGAAGCCCAGAAATCTTTTGATGAGTTACTCCAGTACTTAATAGATTCTCCAATTTTAAAATCTGCAAATGTTGATTGAGAATTTATTTTACAAACTAAAGCTTAATTGATGGTGATTGGCGCCATATTGAGCCAAGTAAATGATCTTGGGGACGAACATCCATTGGCTTATGTGAGCCAGACACTCTTAGCCACTGAGAGGAATTACACTGTAACTGAGCATAAATTCCTTACAGTCATTTATGCCTGTAAACAGTTTCAGGTGTACATCTATGAAATGCACTTCAAAATGGTGATAGACCACTCCTTGTCCCATTGGCTGCACAATTTATGAGAACCAGAAGGATGACTGTCCCAATGGGCACTAAAGCTACAGGCTTACGATTATGAGATAGTCCACCAAGCTGGGGCTTCTCACCAAAATGCATATGGCTTATCGAAGGTAACAATGGTCCAGATAGTATATCAGCAGGCAGATGAGCTATTGCAGAGAATGGTCAACAGAGAAATCAGGAATAAGACCTGAGAAATCCAAGGTGCGCTTTGAAAAGTGATGGAAAACACTGAGACCATGGATGGACAAGTTTTCAAGATGATCAATGTGAAGCAATTACTATTCCCAAAGCCATCATAATGAGCAGCTATCAATCAAGCTACTCATAAGGCTGTCGGGCATGGAGGCCTGAGAAAAACTGACCAATCATAAAGCCAGTACTACTGGGGTCCATTAACTACAATGTCACGGACTATCTGGCTTTCTGTGTGGAGTGCCAGTTGCACAAGCTGCATAAGAATACAGCTGGATACTGACTGGTCCTCCCTGGATTTGCTTGGCATATGGTGTCCATTGATGTAATGGGACTGTTGATGATGAGCACAGGGGGAGTCAAGTAAGTCATAGTTGCAATTGACCATCTGATGAGATGGGTTGAGATGAAGGCCCTTCGAAAAGTAGATGCTACCAGCGCTGAAAAGCTTATCCTAGATCAAGTAGTATACTGACATGGATGCCCGCAGGTCCTGCTGAGTGACAATGGATCAAATTTCACGTCTCATGTGATTCCATGATTAAATGAGAAAAATTTGATCTGAGAAGTTGTGTCTGCACCCTACCAGATGGAGACAAATGGATTGGTAGAACGATTCAATGGGATGCAGGACATAACACTGAGGAAGCTGGTTGCAGGAAGAACTTCTGCATGGGTAATGTACCTGAGTTCAGTGACGTTCTCCTACAACTTTAGTCATCGTATGGCGACGGGAAAAAGGCTGTTTAAGTTGCTATATGGATGCCTGGCCGCATTGCTACCAATTTTATATTTGGTGGTGGAACCATCAGGGATGAGTGCTGAGTAATACCTGAACTGATTAACAAAATCATGATCAAAAAGCAATTTCAAGCATTCAATACAACTTTTAAGAAAAGGATTTGAGCAAAAGCGATGGACAATAAGAACTGACCAGCCTTATCAGAATACCAAATAAAGAAAGAGTTGCCTATTGTAATGCACATGGTTTTGGGAAAAGAAATAAGTTGGATGCATTGTAGTTAGGGTCTGTTTGAGATTACTGTCAAGATGGCAACGGATGCCTACTTTATCAAGGATCTCTTGGACGATAGGATAGCAAATTTAGTCCATGATAAGTATTTAAAGAAATGGATCGATGAAAAAAATAGAGAGAGAGTTCCCAAAGGACAGCTGAACCATTAAGTTAGTTATGCCCTTGTATTTTGTTAAGTCCAAAAGAAGGACCACTGAACCAAACTAAATGGTTAAGTCTTAAAAAAGTAAGACCTCTGAACTATAGAAAACTGGTAGGTCTGAGTATACCTAGGAACCAGTTTTGGGAAATAAAGTGAAAAGATAGACCGCTAAACTGAAAAAAGGTCAAGTCCAATGGAAAAAAGAAGAAACAAAATAAAAGCTTGATAAAATTTGAAAAAAGATTAATAGAAAACGCATAGAAAAAACAATATATTTTTATAATTTTTATTTTTCTATTGTTTATCCTTGATTTGGGGATGATTTCACCTGTAACCTCTTGGGGGAGAGGATGGATCGCATTAGGAGTAAACAACCCATTGAATTTTGTATGAGATTGGACACTAGTGAGGGCTAGACTTACTCAAAACCAAATCATTGAGCGAATGCTGATACGTGTGATAAAGTGACTAGGGGAAGAGAAATGGAAATTTTGGAAGAGGCCAAACGTGATACCATGGAGTGGGGAGGGAAGCAACAGTACAAGAAGAGACAGTTGGCAAATAACCCCATGTAATCCAAATATGGCACTGGTGCTGGAATATTAGTCTTGAGCGCTTGCTGATGGGCTTCATCAAGAACACTAGTCATAGGGCCATCATCAAGCAAGGGATACTAGATGGAGGTTGGCAAATCATGCCCCCTATTAAAGCTATCAGTGGAAGATACCAATGGGACACGCCAGAAATGAGATAGTCTTTTAAGGAGCGAATGGCATCCTGCAGACAACGACTACAAGATTATTGGAAGCTGAAGCAGAATGAGCAATGGAAGCTAGGAGAGGCTGGTAGCTTTGTGGCCCAACTTCGAAGAACTTGGCTGGCAAAGTGAAGAGCATAGACTGCAACATCTCGATCTAGGATGTTTTTAAGCTCAGAGGAGTTCAGAGCTATGGACAAAGCCTCAGTTACTTGGGCCATTAATTCTGCATAGGGGAGTTCGAAATGTACGCTGTTTTCAAAGGCTAGTTCAGTGGCCAAAACAGATGGCTTGTAATATTGACTGAGTTGGAAGAGAAGTTCCAGAAGCAAGTCTGATCTGACAAGGAACAAACAATTGAGAGTGGAGGGATTGCTTCATAAGGTTTGAAGATGATGGTAGGAGAATCTGTGAATGGAGCCAAATTCAGTAGAGTTTCAAATTAAACTCAGAAATTGATAACAGAGGAAGGATTGGTTGCAAGCCATTTGAGACAATCACTAAAAGTTTTGTCAGGGTTGGTTACTGTTTCTAGTAATTTCAAAGAAGGACTGGCTACAGGTACTTGACTGGGAGTATGAGTCCTGGAAGGACCATAGAAGAGGTTCTGGCATGCAGATCAACTCATCAGAGGAAGATCCAAAAGGTCTTTATTAGACATGCTATTAAGCAGCTGTTGGTACCAAGACTCCATTTTTGACATATGAGCCTGATGAGAGGGGGATGTCGAACTTGTATGATAGTTGACATTATGCACTCTGAAATCAATTAAGCTCCAATTTTTGAGATTATTCTCAAAATTAATGGGATAAGCTCTTTAGAGAATAATTAAGAATGATATGAGCCAGGAGGTTATTATGAGAAAAAAATAAGGGCGAATATAAATGAGCATTCTTAATTGCATTGCAAAAAACATCAATGGCAAGAATCTCCTGTCAATGACAAGGATAAAATCATGAAATTGAGGACGCTGGATCAAGAATTCTAATTATGACAGTAGGTCATATGCCCTGATGGGTGGAAAACTCGATCCTGGGATTAGTATCATTATAAATAAATTGATCAGCCTGACATGACAGAAGGTTATGGGAACCGTGCTCTGAGTAGGCAGTAGCAAGGAGGAAGAGTAAGAGAGCTGCATGCCAAAGGACATCCCAAGCATCTTTGAGTACTGATTGATCATACTCTTCATAAAAAAATGAATTATTTGACCAAGTGTCCGAAGCAATGTTCTCCTGCCCTGATCCTTTTCTCACTGAAAATCTAGGCAAGAGGGGGGATGTGTTGGGATTTTTGCCCATATTCCAAGCTGACTAGATTACCAGGGGTCACTAGGGGATAATTCCCTATAGCGAAGTGAATTGGATATCAGTTGACCCTGATTTCAGGGTAGCAATGTTTGGGGAATTTTAGGTTATTTGCTTGGGTCAGATCTGTCAGGGATTGATCTTGGTGAATGCTTAAGATCTCTTCAGGCAAAGTTGCTGACAAAATAGGGGCATCTGATAGTTGAAGGATGATTAACTATCAGGCTACCGATTTAAATTGGTCAGGTTTCATCACTGACAAATTGGGAATTTAAGGATCAAGTTGTGAGGCGAGTGATGCCGCCTGCAACTAGAAAATTGATCAGTTGGTTTGCAACCTGCCTTATGGGTAACAAGTCCCACTACCTAAGCAGGCCGCTTGCCAAATATGGGTGGTTTGCTGGGATTGAGAAGAAAACATTAGAAACACATTTTCCAACTCTTTCCATTTTAGGTCACAAGGATGTCTAATGACGTAATCCTAGCCAGGATGGGGATGACCATTGTGATGAGATGAGGATGGGTAATTTAATGGCAACACCTGATGTTTCATTGAGGAAGTGCCAACTGAGGGTTGGGCGCCAAATTCCCACTATAAATTCCCCTAAGAATTCAATGATAAAATATACTCATACTTAGACAGAAAACAATAATTATCAGAGTATCAATATGATATAATTTATCAAAATTCAAAATGAGTTCTATTTTTTCTCAAGGAAATTATTGCTGTGTGCTTTAATTGGGAGACTTTTTAGGATAAAGAGTAAGGATCTGAGCGTGGATCAGAGAAGAGAAGCTGAACTTAATTAGGGATTGCTGCTAACTGTGTGTCACTAGAGAAAAGCTGTAAATGTGGATCTGAGCTTGAATTGAGTTAGGTAGTATAGGGAACAAATCCCTATCAAGGACATCCAAGTATAATGAGGGGAAATATTGGCCAAGCTTTGAGCCTAATACTAGTACTTTATTCAACTATGTATAATAGTCTCCATACTATTATCAAATGAAGACATCTTACTATCAGACAGCGTGGATAATTGCTCATTAAAGAACCTGTGCACTTAATTATTTTAGGGGTTATCAGCTGAGATCAATCAAGAACCCTATAAATTTTAACTTCAGTTGAGGAAGATCAGAACATTTCTTATTTTGCTAATTTAGCTGAATAAGGACTTAGCAGCGATATTGAGCAATCTGTTTCCTCCTTAGTACCTCAAGAAATCATCTCAGGGTTAACAGAGGAAGAGAAGGATTAAGCTCTGGACCTCTTAGAGAAGTATAAGGTTATTTTCATAAAAGATGAATGTGACTTGGGTTGTGCACATGAGGTACTACACGATATTGGTACTGGAACTCATCCGCCATCTTGCCTCCATTCAATTAAATGTTCAAAGGCAGCAGATGAAGTTTTTTTCCAAAATTAATCAAGTGGTGTAAAACTGGATGTTAGTGCCTTCCAAGAGTCCTTTGTACCTCCCTGGTGAGATCATAAAGAAGAAATACAGTTTGAACCATGTATTAATAGACTCTTCAAGCTCAACAGTATACTAACAAGGATTCTTATTTCTTACAATAAAATGATGTTGTGCTAGAATTTTTGTTAAGAGCGCAATACTTTTCAGCTATGGCTCTGATTTATGGATATTAAAAGATAGAGCCGCTCAAGTAGAAGTAGGAAAAATGTGCTATGATTATGGCCTAGGGCCCTTACCAGCCCACTAGGATGCCTCAGGGGTTGTGTAAAGCCCCTACGACCTTTCAATGGGCTAATGATAATATCTTAGACAATTTAAGGATTAATTGAGTTTTTTACTTAGATGATATAAACGTTTTCTCTCAAACGTTTATCAGGCATCTGCAACATTTGGAAGAAGTATTCCTCCGCCTCACCAAAGTTGATTTGAAATTAAGCAATGTAAGTTTAATTTTTTCTGTGAGCAGCCAGAATATCTTAAATCATTATTGATGTGGGAAACCAGCTTACTTTTTCTCACTGGTGTTTTCCGCCAGCTGGTTTCCACAAATATTTTTAATAAAATAAGTTTTAAATAGAAAGCGTTGATAAAAATAATATTTTATGATTTTATTACCAGTGCAATAAAGGGGAAAATGATACTCCTTGACCTCTGACTTTCTAGTATTTAAAGTAATTTCAAAGGCTGAGGGGGAATTTGGGATATGTTCAGAATAGCCTGCACAAGTCTGAATTAGGAAATATTCAGGAATAGCTTATCATAACTTGGGAACTCACATCAGGGCAGTGAAGCAAAGGAAGAGGAATTCTGATTGGCCAAACATAACTGTGAGGTAACGTCTTTATAAACTTGAGCCAATCACCGCCTGAGAAATTTCTTGCATCTTGGGGGACCCCCGCCAAGCCTATAAAAGGGGGGTCCCCGCACAGGTGCATTGAAGGACTTTATTGGGGTTAGGGGAGTGCCTTCTGATGATTCCCCCGAGGTCTGTGGTGTGGTCAGAGAAATCTGACCCACTGATTTTACTACTGCCCGTATGGGTTTCAAACTGGTGATTCCCCAATTAATGGGGTTCCACTGAGAATCAGCCAGGGACTTTTGGCCAATTTCCTCGACTTTTTTATTATTAAATTATAATAAATGAGCTCTTAATGACATCAGAATATCGTAAATGGCTGACATATACCCTTTTTCAGCAGAACTCGACCTACAGCATTCTTATCTTTAGTCTTCAAAGGTAAATGTCCAACAATCGATAATCATGGCTTGCAGACCCAGCTGGAAGAGGTTGAAGCTTTTAAAATGCATGGCGTGACTGAGCAGCAAGCACACCATTCAAGTGTTTCTTAGAATAATTTATTAATTATCTTCAATTTGTAGAAAATCTTAGAAAGATAGGTGAACAGATGTTTTTCCTCCTCAAAATGGAGTACACTTTGAGAGGACAGGGAACTTTCAGATAGCCTTTGATAAACTCAAGCTTTACCATATCCAAGAGACCTTGTTAAAATTTACATTTTTCCAAACCATTTATTATTCAAGCGGATGCTTCTCTCACTGCCATTGGGGCGGTGTTGTCAGAATCAATTATGATGAGGTTAAGCAACCAATGGCTTATTGTAGTTGTACTTTGGATGTCCATGAATGTAATTATGAAGTGACTGAGAATGTGCCTGGAAGGTATTTATGCATGTAAGCAGTTCTGGGTTTCATCCATATATTGCATTTCATGGTAGTATATAATCATGCCTCCCTTTGCTGGTTACAAAATCTAAAAGAGCCAGAAGGACAGTTGGCTCGATGGGCTTTGAATTTAAAGACAAATGATTACAAAATACAGCACCAACCTAGCTTATAGAATCAAAATTTTGATGAACTATCTTGATTTCCCACCATGGCCTTGTCAGCTGATTTGACTGATGAATTGTTTGATAAAATATTAACCCAAAACTATAACATTGAATAGCAAAAGTTAAGTGATCCTCTGGAGAAAAAGGATGAACACTGAAATTGAGGATGGAAAGCTTTATAAATTTTCCACAATTAGCAATTTTGGATACCCTGACCAATAAAGTAAACACATTATTATCAGGGCCTATAATGAAATGAGGCACGGTGGTTCAGGAAGATGTTTAATTTAGTTGAAAAGCATCTTATTGGGAATCTATTGATTGTTATCATTAATGAGACCCTCTGCTGCTGTAAGGAATGTCAGGTGGAAGGGCTCTATTAGAAAGTCGCCTCCTATCAACTGGTTAAACCCAACTTCACATGGCATACCGTTTCTATTGACATTTTAGGCCCTCTGACCAATACATAAGGGAAATTTATATACATAATCTTTCCATCAATTACTTAAACAAGTGGGTGGAGGCCAAAGAAGTTTGGGACTTATGCTCCATGATGACGGCTGAGTTTATTAAAAGATATCATTTATTGGCATGGTTGCTCTCAGTTTTTGTTGACGGATAATGGGACCAATTCACATATCAGATTATGTCTAAACTTAATAATCTAATGAGTATATAAGGGGTATTGTCTACACTCTACCAACCTGAGACTAAAGGCACCAGCAAATGAGTGAACAGTACTCTCATTGAAATTTTTGTAAGATAACTATGGCAAAGGCGTCTAGCTGAGACCTTTTATTGCCATCTGCCGTTTTCACTTATAATATATCATGTCACTCAGTAATGTGGCATTCTCCATTTACTTTACTTTCTGAAAAGCGTTTGGCGCTTCCCCCAATTATATTCCTGTATAAGTCAAAAAAACCTGAAGCCCATGAAGTACTTGTAAACATTGGTACAAATATTAATTCAACTACAGAGCACCACCTATTCTAATGTGCTGGATTAGAAAAAAGACTCTGTGAATGGGATAGTGAAAACCGGTGTCTGTTACCCCACTTTATTGTAAGTACTTAGTTTTTGCTATGATAATCATGGATTTGGAATAACAAGCAAGTTGTAGCACATATGGATGGGGTCTTTTATAAATTATTGAGAAGACATCCAAAGATTTCTACATTTTAAAGGATCATTTAAGGTCTCTTTATTAACTGGATGCATGTTAAGTTCTTGAGGAAATATCACGGAGTTCTGAGCTGATGGTCCCAAACTTTAAGTATATTAGTTAACCCTCACACATATTTGTT
Organism: Massospora cicadina; assembly: GCA_022478985.1. Lineage (NCBI taxonomy): Eukaryota > Fungi > Entomophthoromycota > Entomophthoromycetes > Entomophthorales > Entomophthoraceae > Massospora > Massospora cicadina. The sequence goes on along the minus strand of JAKSZP010010628.1, from coordinate 49,218 downwards.
ACCTGATGTTTGGCCAAATTGGGGAAATGTTATAATTGGTTTGACCAAACATCTGGCTGCATTATCTTTATATAAATAATTTTATACTTTAACTATTAACTATAATAGCAATCAATCAGTATAAAAATTATTACGCCATGAAGCCCTAGATTTTATATGTAGTGGCTTAAGTATTAATCTACTAAATCAAAGCCCTAAATTTCTGCTGTCACATTTCTCGCTTCCTAACTTTATCTTCCAGTGATGCCGCAGACTCAATTACTATACCTCCCATTTTATCTCAGTGTAACTATTTTATATTGCCCCATGCCAGCGTAAAACCATTGATAATAGATACTATATCTATTATGGCCAATCTTTCAGTCATTTACATTTTGCAGATTACACCTTTTGTATTAAAATTCTTTAAGCTATAATTATTCAATTTTTAACCAGAATGAAATAACGCTGACTTTAGTCTAGCAATTTGGAGTGCTATTTAGTAACTATTGAATGAACTAATGAGAACGCTGGTATAGAAAGAACATCTGAGGAAGTTTGGCAAAGGGAGGGGAATTTTTATGAAAGATGTTGTATCAGACTATCTGGACAATTACTTGAGCAAGCCTGTGAGCCTATGGCATTATTTGATACTACAAGGTGATCTCTTATTTGATATGATAAAAACCTTCTTGCTATAAACCCTGTTTCTTTTTTTAATTTTTGGTTAAAGTTACTGTTTTTAAGCAGTGCTTTATGTTGTTGGTGTATCTACCTGTGCAGTAGGAATATGACGCCATAGTACATGTTTCAACAGACACTATAGTCTATGCAGATGAGGTAGATTCCAAGACTTATGCGCAGCGGTTGGATCAGTATGACTTGCCGGTCACAACTAGTGGCATGCCTAAATTAAAAGGAGATAACGTGGCTGTTCCCCTTGTAGAGCTAAATAAGACTAGACCCCTTCTATGCATTAGATTATAAGCCCTACTTGGGTTAGGTTATAAGATTAGCATACACCTAATAAACACTTCACTCTTATTATTCAAGTGTAAAATACAAAGATACTTGTGTGCAAGATCTGGGTCAGGGCTATAGTAGATAAAGAAGCCCCTATTAATATTGTATCAACATAAATAGTCAAAAAATGGGATTATGCCAGATATTAATCACCGTAAAGGATATGGGATGGTGGGATCCAATTCACCTAAGTCACTAGGGTCTTACAGTACACTGCCACTAAAATTTAGATTGCTCATTTTATTTGCTCTCACAATAATTCTCCCAAATACCCATTATAATATCTCATCAGAGCCTGTTGGGACTTTGCCCACATTTCCAGCCATTTAGATTATCATGATTTCTAGGGGATAATTCCCTATAGCGAGTGAATTGGATATCAGTTAGCCCAATTTTGGGTTAACAATGCTTGGGGGATTTTAGGTAATTCGCTGGGTTTGGATCCATTGAGGATCAATCTGGGTGAGTGCTTAAGATCTCGTTGGGGAGAGTTGCCAACAAAATGGGGGCATCTAATAGTTGATTGATGGTCAACTATTAGGTGTACTAATTGGGTCTGGTTGGGTTTCATCACCAACCAATTAGGAATTTAAGGAGCAAGTTGCAAGGTGAGTGATGCCACCTGCAACCAGTAAATTGACCAGTTGGTTTTCAACCTGCCTTAATGTGTAACAAGTTTCATTACCTAAGCAGTTTGCTTGCCAAATAAGGTTGGCTTGCTGGTATTGACTAGAAAACGTTAGGGACACGTTTTCTGACTCTTTCCATTTTAGGTCTCAATGATGTCCAATGAAGGAATCCTAACCAGGATGGAGAAGAACATTGCTGATGACAATGAAGGGTAATTCAATGGCAATGGATGCATTTCATAGATGAGACGCCTACTGAGGGTTGGGCGCTGAATCACCTCTATAAATTTCCCTGAGAATTCACTTAGTAAAAACAGTAATTAGCAAAATTCATTGTTATTTTTATTCATCTTAAAGATAATTATTGCTGTATGCTTTAATTAAAGACTCTTTAATGGGATTAAGATTAAGGATTGAGGATCCTGAGAAGAGAAGATGAGCTGAGACTGGAATTGCTGCTGACTTTGTGCCACCAGAGGAAAGTTCATAAACAAAGGATCTGAGTGTGGATCAAGTTAGGCAGATAAGGGTCATAATCCCTACTGAGGACATCTAGAGTATTTTGAGGAGGAATACCAGTCAAGCGTTGGATTAAACACTAGTGATATATTCAACTACAGATAATATTCTTCATACTATTATCAATCATATATCATATCATCAAACAATTCAAGAGATTGCACAAAATGAACCTGTGCAGTTATCATTTTAGGGGTTAATATCTATAAATGAGAAGCAAAGCCCCTAAATTTTAAAGAAGCCTCTTTCATGAGAACATATAGTAATAAAACAGGTTTTGAGGAAAATAGTCTGACAATACTGGGACAGAACCATCCGTTGTATTACAGGAGAAGAACCAAAAGATGGAAAATCAAGCTGCTGTTTGTAAATCTATCCTTTAAAGATTATATTACCCATCTGTTATTGAAAAGGGCGCTTCCACAATCAATATTTACCACATCAAATCTTAAGATCAGATGACATTTCCATTGAGTGCTGGCGTCCATGTAACCATTCCTCCAGGCCACCTAGGCATAGTGAAAATGTACATTGACCTATAGATTCCACAAGGTTTATCTGGTGAAATGTTTACGCCTTACAACTGCTTGCGTCAGGAGCCAACTTTACTGTCAAAGGCTTATTTTTCCTAGTTCATATAGAGATTTGCTTATTATTAGCTAGCTTTTGCTGTACCCAATCCAGGTGAAACGACACCAAGCTATTGCATTCCTCCACACTCTACCAACAAAGGAAGTTCAGCTTATGCATGAGTTCTGTGATGCTAAAGGAGTTCATGCTGGATGGGATAAAATCGTAATTACAACCGCTCATTCATATTATGTAAATCCCTGGTTGAGCTGATGGAAGAGGAGAAAAATCAGGCAATGGCCCTGTTCAAAAATGTAAACAATTTTGGCAATGTATTACTTAGACTTGGGATGCACCAAGTTTGTATTACATAATATAAACATTGCCAGCCATCTGCTGATACGCCTCCATCCCATCCTCCAGTCTAAGGCAGTGGACGAGGTCATCCACAAAGAAATTAATCAGCTAGTTTAGAAAGGGATGTCAGTAGTACTTAATTGTCCTAGGCATCACCAGTTTTAATTGTAAAGCAAAAGGATGGGTCTACTAAGTGGTAATTGACTTTTGGTAACTCATTAACGCAATAAAGAAGGATTTTATCCTCTTCCAAGGATTGACGATGCGCCTGACCATATTTCTAGATCTAAATACTTCTTAGCCATAAATATATTTTCTGGTTACAGGCAGATAGATATGCCTATGGCGGAACAAGAAAAATGCGCCATTATAATGATCCAAGGGCTGTTGCAACCAACTTAAATGCTGAAATGGTTTTTAATGCCCCTACCACATTCCAAAGAGCAATAAACAGCATGCATGGGGACTTGAAAACTTCTTGCGTCAAACTTTATTTAGTGATATAAACGTTTTCTCAAGGACTTTAAACAAACACTTGTAGCAGCTGGAGAAAGTGTTCCATTTACTTACTTCTGCCAACCTGAAAGTCAAGTAAAAAATGCAACTTTTTTCAAGAACAATTTAAGTACCTGGGTTTCATTATTGACAAGGGAGGCCTGAAGCCCCAACCAGCCAAGATAGAGCTGATCAAGGTGAGGACCCCCACCAGAAAATGAGGCATCCAGATGTTCCTCAGAATGGACAGTTACTATTGGCAGTTCATAGAGAATTTTAGTAAAACAAGGGAGCTGCTATTTCATCTATTTAAAAATGGAACCCCATTTGAATAATTGCTAATCAGCTGGCTTTTGACAAAATTCACACCTGTCTTACTACAGCGCTGGTACTCATGTACCTTTATTTTGATAAACCGTTCATAATTCAGATGGATGCCTCCCTCACTGCCATAGTAGCAATGTTATCTCAACTTGATGGCAAAAGAATGGAATAACTCATATCATACTGGAGCTGAATGCTAGATATAGATGAGCAGAATTACATTATTGCTGAAAAGGAATGTCTAGTGATGAGTTATGCATTCAAGTAATCCAGGGTTTATGTCCATGGAGTGCACTTTAAGGCAGTAACCAACCACTCCTCGCTATGTTGGCTGCAGAATTTCAAGAAGCTGGAGGGACGCCTAGCTTGCTGAGTGCTGGAGTTACAGGCGTACAACTTTGGGATTCAACACCAGCCTTACATGAAGCATCAGAATGTGGAAGGGCTAGCTAGAATCCTTAACGTCACATTGACTGCCAATATGGTAAGCAGCCTTTATGACATATGTTGCACAAGAGTATTACAAAAAAAGTACAGCACGCCCTGGACCAATTAATGAAAGACAACACCATAAGGGATAAAAACTTTTAAACTTATAGATGGCTGCAATTACATCATACCCTGACCGATTGAGCGTACAAACTTGATCATTGGTGCTCACAAAGCCACAATAATTGGCTGACTAAAAAAGACATACAAAGAGCTGAAACAGCACTACCACAGGGAATAAATGCACTTTAATATTCACAAAGCCCTTGGCTGCTACCACTAGTGTCAAGCAGAGGTGCTGTATCATAAAAGCACCTTATATCACCTGGTAAAACTGAACTTTACTTTTCACACCATGTCAATCAATGTCATGGGCCCATTGCTTGCCAGCAACAGATCTAAATATATTGTGGTGGTCATTGATCACCTACCAAAATGGGTTAAATCCAAATTGATCTGAGACTTGGGGCTGTGACAGTTGCCAAATTTATTTTGGAGAATACTATTTACAAACATGGTTGCTCATAATTTCTACTAACAGATAATTGTACTGACTTCACTTACCAAACTATCACTGAATTTAATGACATGATGGGGGCTCACAGGGTCCTGTCAACGCCATATCACCCCAAAACCAATGGCACGGCGGAGTGGGTCAGCAGCAATCTAGTTGGCATACTATGAAAATCAGCTTCAGGCAAACCAACCAGTTTAAATCTTTTCCTACCTCCCGCTGTCTTCACCTATAGCATTGTGTACCACTTGTCTATGGGAGGTCATGTTAGAGTTTCATTTCTAGTTGAGGTCAGCCTTGGCTAAGGATTAAGCTCAGCATTAACATCAGGGTTGAGTCAGAGATTAGATTTTGCTCACCCAGGTTTATAGCCTCAAATGCTTTAATTTTGTAGTTATGTGAAGTACAAGGGTGAAAGTTATATGAAGAGCAGAATCTATTCTATTTGGTCAAATTTTGTTTATTTTATATGTTTTTTGGGACGCCAATCTAAAGTAAAGTAGATTGTAGTTATTGGTATAATTTTACTATATGATGAATTTACCAATTGAATTACTTTTTTGAGAATTGAACCATTGCTGAAATTACAGCCCAAGAAAATCTATACATTGTAAATTCGATTGATTGCCAATCTGAGAACATTTTATTCAAGTTAGGAGGTGACAGTGAGCAAAGCAATTTCCACTTGGGGTTTAATTGTCCCACATCAAGCTAAAGCCTCACTAGTGTTATATAAATTATATTTTTAATGAATATAATTGATTACTCATAAGCTGATGAATGACATATGATATAGCCTTTTGAAACCAACCGCCACTGATGCAACCTTAAGCAGTAAATAACCTCCACACCCTTAATCCCCACCATATTCCTTGTTATAACTATACACAATTCTGATCACAATAATCATGTTTTGGCTACTTTATTTAAGGGTTAGCTTTTTATTTTAGTAAAAATATCTTCCTTTACCTACTTCTATCTGAGCTTTAAGAGTTGTAGTGACACTTGACATTTAAGAGTGGGTTAAAAGTCTCCCAAGGTTAAGTGCTGGGTTGATGCACCTAATAGTGGTCAGCGCTATCAACTTAAAACCTGTATCTACAAGGATTCCGCGTGGATTTGACCAGCCAGTGAACACAGTGAAGGACAAGTGGGGATCAACCATGAGCGTGGAGGAGCAAGGGATGAGGACCACTAGTGCCCATCCAAGAGGGTTAATCTGCCAAGGTGAAGTTGTGGTCTGCTAGATTGGAGAGTTTCCTGTGGACTTTTAGTGAAAGGTGAACCAATGAAGTCAAAAGAGTAAGAGCCAGCAGTCTTCATACTGTTTGGTTTGGCACACTAATGGAGTTCATATTGTAGTGAATTTCAAAATTTACAACAAGTCACCATTTCAACTCCTGTACAGGTGACAACCTGCCATTCCGTCAATCCTGGATTCCTGCGTTCACAGGGAAGGAATTACTCTTAGATGATACCTGGAGAATTTCTCCCAAAAGCTGATCTGACTTTAAACCAAGGCCTACTCTAATGTGGTGGTTTGAAAAATGAGATAAATGGAGTACAACAACCAGATTTGTCACCCCTTGCCCTGTCTAAGCGTAGGGTAGTGAGTGCTATACCATAATAACCACATGTTTGGTAGGATGGGTAAAGTGAAGCACATTTGGAAGAGGGCATTTGAAATTATAGAGAGTTACTTGACCAATATATATATGCTCAAAGATCCCATCAAAAAACATATTGTCAACCAAGAATATTTCAAGATTTTAAAATTGTTTCCAGCAAGGTGTGGAGATGTATGTTCCCTGCAATCAATAATTTGACTTACATTTGGCTGATAAGTCATCAATTCCTTATGCTTGTTCAAGTGGGGGCATATGTTGAGATTTGGGTTTGACCAACCATAGGAACTTGCTACCTGCACTATTACCCTAATGCCCTATAGACCTTGCCTTTACCCTTGCCCCACTATTTACATTTTTTGGTGGAACCAATCTTAATATGCCATCAGATATGTCCTAGCAATTTTAGACAAACATTAAGCTCTCATTTTAGTAGAATTTTTACAATCCTAAGTTTTGACAGATTGGACCTTGTGCGCTCACCCAGTCCTTCAAGCCAGTTCTTATCCCTAAATCAATGTTTATAAGAACTAAAGGGAAGGATACCCCAGTGGTATAATAGTGACCTCTACCGCTGCCTCCCCAAGTTCAATTCTGGTACAGGAACTTTTGTTAGGGGATGACTATGACTGTGTTGGCTTTGCGCACCGATGCCCCAAACTGAGATAGCAAATAGCAAAGGCGTTCCATGGAGTTCCTGACCTATCATATGCCACGCATGGAGGTTTTCTGGATTTTATCCTCCTTTCCCATTCATATGATTTCCCATTATTTGGTGCAGTATCATCCCCAGGTCGTCCCACCTCAAATAAAATAGAAAACTATTATCAGAACTATTCAGTCAAATTTATCTTGAGCATTGCTAATTGACTGATACCCATGTAAATGATACTGAGATTGACCAGTTTACACTAAGATGTGCCTAAACTTGTACAAACAGCGTTATTTTATGGACAACTTAATCCATCAGTATTAGCAGACCATAAAAGGGAAACTCTAGAATATTTAGAGGCTGGGGAGTAGGTTGGCTGACCAGACGTCTAGCTATAAAAAGGGTAGGGCCAGTACGTAAAAAATATATGTGATAATGCCCTTCTGAAAAAATAACATTAATGACAAATCTCCAAGATGGCAGTGCCTACTTGAAACTATATCAGATCTGGGGAATTTACTTTATATAATGTTTATATTTTATCAATAATGGCATTTGTTGGATGTACGCTGTCTTCACACAGCTATACATATTTGATGTGTGAACATACCTTTGCCTATATTGCCCAGTTGCAGTCAATAAATGCAACACCCAATCTCCCACATAATCCCACACATATGTGAATGCCCCAATCTGGGTTAATCAAAACCTATAGGCATCTGTCAGACAATTGCAATCTTGACTTTGACAGGAGAAAGTTTTAGGTAAAATTAATCCTGATTTAACAAATATGATTGGCTAATTACATGTCTGATCTCTTGTTAATATTGTTTTGAGCAAAAATAATGACAATATCAGCCAAAAGACCTTATATGATACTTGGTGGAAACCCGCAAATTGTGGCAACACTTCTCCAAAACCAAACTAGCTATTAGCTCAAAATCTGGCAATTGGATTGCTCCAACCATGCAGCATATTCCGGTGTGCCCATTGAATGGTTCTCCCCCAGCCACGTCTAGTTCCATTTTAACACCTAAGCGAGGACAACCCCCTTTTATAGGTGTAGTGGAGGTCCCCCAAGGTGCAATTATTTTATCAAATGGTGATTTTTTGAAATACATCAAATCATTACCACATGGGTACATTCTGCTTAAAACCACTTTCCCGTCAGTTGTTTCACCTAAGTAACCCAAATTTCTTGAGCTCCAATAGGCTAAATTACCATATTTACTATTTTGGATGTTACCAAGCTATTCCAAACGATTAACACTGTATTTCCCTTGACCCTCAATACATTTTGAATACTGGATGGTTTAATATTGAGATGGATCATTTTTTACCCTGCGTTGACACTAACAAACCTTTCTAAAAATCAACTTTTTGGTTATTTAGTGTTTTTATATTTTTATTATCTAAAACCCTTTTGTGGATCCAGCTCCCATCAGCACCAGCTAAAGAAAAACAGCTGGATTCCATAAGAATCTTTTGGATGAGATGACAAAATTGGTTGAACTTGTTCCTGATTCAGCTGACCCTGTTGAATTTGGTCAATTTTAAAATAAGGACTATGATACAAAATTCCCTTCTTACTATTATGCACCTAAGCTGTGCACCCTTACCAAAGTGACCATCAGCTTGTGATGATTTTGTTGACCTCACAAAATTCCGCCCACAGCATAAGGCAGTCACAAAATCTACATCTTTATTGTTGAACTGTGTGCCTTGCTAATTTTCCCATCTGACTTCCCCACTATCACCAAGGACAAACCCATTGCACTCCATACCAAAGTGACCTTAATAGGCTGCACTGTTGCAACAGCATTAAAATTTAATCAAAAATTGAAGGCAACACACTCCAGCCTTGCTGATTTTACCTCCCTTTCCTGGTATCCATATCTAGGTGGAATTTAATTTTGCCAAATTTATGGATTCAATGTTCATTGCCTTGCTGATCCCTGACAACCCACCATACAATGGACTCAAAGCTCACCTCATCAATGACTAACTCCATTGCTTTCCACCATTACTCATTTGTTCTCTGAGAATGTGGCAGCCAAGGAGGCGCTTGCCCCCCTCCCCTTCCCCATGGTTAGATAGTCGTTCCACCAATCCTGACCTGGTTGGAAGGTTTTGATTTTAATTTCCCTGTCCCTCACTTCCCCTCTCCTTGAGTGCATCATTTCCAGTTGCATACTCTCAAATAAATTCCAAAATCTATATACATTCATGCTATAAAAATTTGTTAAAATTATATAAGCTTAAGTGAAATTAATTAATTATAAGGTTATATCTTAGATCTGCAATCTGATCATATTCAATTTAATAAGTTTTTATTATGCCATATACCATTTTCCATCAGTGGAGCAATTTTGGTTTCAAATAGGTTTACCTTTAAGTGAGTAATTATAATAGAAATTTATTGAAGTCAATAGTCATAGTAGAAATTTTACATATGAAAATTAAAGCATTTTAAATATCTTCTTAGTTAGCACTTAAATACCAAAATATACGTATATCAGTTTTTAGAATTATAGTTTTTTTAGTTTTTGAGATGAGGCAGTCATTCAATCAGATAGTCAGCCAGGATACATCTGTTAGACAATTACAAGTTTTATATTATTATAAGAGTGATTCAGTTGATAATAATGACAAAATCAGCCAAAAAAAACCCCTGGCCAATTTTTGGTGGAACCCATAAAATTAGGGCAATTCAAAATCATCTAATTATCAGCCAAATCATCTGGCTCTTATAAATCAGGTTGTGCCAAAACTGTGGCTTAATACAGAAAGTTGTGCTAAGGCTCATCCATGGCCCCTCAATAATTCAGCTCAAATGCTTATGCAGAGATCACTTCCCTTTATAGGGGTGGAGGAGGACCCACAAGGTGAAGATATTTTTTCATCCATTGATTGGGTAAAATACTAAAACCTTTCCAAAAGGACTCGTCCTACCTACTATTGACCCTTCTTCAGTCGTTCCATTGAAGCAGATGATACTTAAAAGCTCTGATAGGTTATATCCCCATATTCATAAATCAGATGTTGCTAAGCAATCTGAATTTTGAATCTGGACATTTTAAATACTACCATTGACTTATTAAGAGGGTGCACTTCTTTACCCCCTCACAGCCACTAATAAAACTTATAAAAACTTTACTTTTTAGTATTCACTTTTAAGTATTTTTATTATAGCTAGTGGTGAATACCCCTTTATTTATTTTTTAAGTAGAGATTAAATTCCTCCTGCAAAATTGGTGAATTCTGGGGCAAAATTAACACCAGCGAGTCTACACCCAGCCCCAATTCCAACAAGTGGTGCTCACTACAGGGGGATAGTACACCACAAAAAACACTTAAAGTGGAGGCTGTTGTGGGGATTAACCCTTCTGGCTCTTTCGTTGCTTTTAAACCAAGGATAGCTGCATTGTAATAGCAGTTAGCCATTGCACTCTCTTGATTTAAATGAGTTGAACGGCTATCCCCTCTAGCCATCTCCAATACACCTTCTGAAACTAGTTTTTCTTGGTGAGGGTAGCATTGCCTCGATTCTCTTCATGTATGAGTTGGCGATGGAAGGCATGAAAGCCATCACAAAATTAAGTATATCCTTCTCTGTTTAAGTCTAACGGCCCAAAAGATGGTGGTTCCATACATGGACACCATTAATATCTGGGCAGAGGTTAAAGATATGCTTATGAATAAGTTCATCTCCCAACTGAGTATAAAAAGATGGAAACAGGCCTTTATGCGCTTTAGCCTGAAAAATGGTGGATCAGTTGTTTCATTTTCTGATTGGTATTACAATGAAGCTCAGCCATTGCTATTCACAAAAATGCTGCCTCTTGATGACGCCATTGTGACATTTTGAGTGGGTTAACTTCTCGTCCTTCCCTAGCAAGGCATCTTATATCAATCAAAAGGCATTTCAGAAGCTTATGGGATATTAAGGAGGCTTTATTGGAGGTTATAGACCTGTATGAAGTTGAGGGCCCCCAAAGGAGTGGGGTTGAAACCACAAGCCTTAGCCATTGAGGATCTCCCCCCTATAGCCTGGCAGGAGTCCACGCCAACTCTACGTACCCCTCCGATGTTGGCTACCATTTCAAAGCCAGTTCCCATAGGGCGTCCAAAACTAGGCGGCCCTCTTCCATTAGAGGTTGGCCAGAGGGAACCTGGGGAGACAAGGTCAGGCTCTCTCTTCAGCTGCACCTCAAGTCAACCCTATGAAACCAGTTGAGTTCTCATCCCACCCTGCACTGTCTCCTAAGTGGTCTTTCACCAAGGCTCCACTTTCACGTCACCCAGAGCAATCCTCCATAACAACCACGGCCTCACCTCTGCCCCTGCATCAAAAGACTTCTTCTCCTCAAGTGGCCCCAAAAAGTTAGTGCAGCTACAATGCTCCCTTAAAAATTCAAAAGGGTAGATGAGCGCCAAAAATCTCTACCCTGTCAGAAGAACAAGTGGGTTTCTCAGTCCCCTCTTAGCAACTCGTTTAGATGCATTGACAATCCCTCTGATGACAAGTCTGAAGGGGGTGTTGAATATGAAGGCTACTATGTCTTGGAAGCCTCAATGTAAGTGCAGATTCTGGATAGGTTGAGGGTTGAAAGAATAAATATAGCTATGATACATTATGAACCTATTGCCAACAGTTGTTTAGATTATAGAGGTGATCAATACCGCCAGTGATGCTGACCAGCTTATTGGTACAGTGATCCTATCTAAAAAGCAGGTTCATACCCTCCAATCTATTAAAGATAAATACCCTGCAATTGTTCAACGGCTTGCACTCTTTATTTGAAGGAGGTTCTAGCCTTCCTCCTACTTTTGGTAGTAAGTTAACGAAGGTAGAGGTTGTCATCAATTAAATGCACTTTTTAGCCATCTTTGATATGGGTGCTTAAATGAAAGTAGTCTTTTCAAAGCTCATCAATAAAACTAAATTGGCGCCTAACCTAGACTATTCACAATAGTTTGGAACTTCAGGGCCTAACAATATGAGAGCTATTAGAGCCTACTCTTCTCTACCCATACAATTTGGGAAATTCCTACTGTTTCCCCCGCTGTGGCATTATCCAATAAACGCATATGACCTATTCATTGGTACTCAATTGATGATTGAGTATGACGGAATCATCAATATGAAACAGGGATTTCTCTACCTTTTAAACTATGAAGTTCACCTATTCTTTACAAAATATGAGCCTAAGAAGAAAGAATATACCTGCGTTGTTGAGTACCCTTCATCCGCCCTCACCCTTACTTATACCACATCTGGCAAAAACACAAAAAAGCTGCATGACTCCGTGGATGCTTCAGAGGGCATTCCATTGTATGCGTCAGAGGAGGTAGTAGTCAAAGCGGGTGAACAAAAGGTGATAGACACCAAGATTTCTATACAAATCCTCTAAAAACTGCCTTCTGCACTTAACAAGCTATAATCAATTTTGCCCTTTGGAACCTTGGGTGTTGCAAGGTATCCTAGACCCTTCCTACCAGTGACCTATTAATCTTCTGCTGGGGAATATTACTAACAAGGACATGTTTGTAAAGAAGAATCAGGAGATTGAAAAAGCCCTGCTGAATCCAATTGAGGACATCCACTAAGTCTATCATACTGGGTCTATGCTATATATGGGACTACCCACTGACCAAATGATATGCACTATACCCAATGTTCAATGATCTAACTCCAACTGAGCTTAATAAAGTTCATTCTTTACTGGAGACTTATAGTGGCATTTTCTCTAAATCTGATACTAACTATGTGCATATGAAGGGCTGGAGCCACACCATTAATGTTGATGTTGCAAAGCCTATTTGATCCAAGCCTTATTGTAAATCAAAAGTTGAGGATCTTCAGATAAGAACGGATCTTAAACAGTTATTAGACGCAGGTCTACTGGTACCTTCTCAAAGCCCTTGGCCATTTCCGCTATTGCTCATAAAAATAAGGATGGTAAGCATCAGGTAGTTATGGACTACCGCAAGCTGTAACCTCACCAAGAAGGACAGCTACCCAATCCCCTGAATTGACGACGCTCTAACCCAACTCACTAAGTCCAAGTTTTTTCCACCATGGGCTTGTCTAGATGATACTGGCAGATGGACCTTTCTTCACAAGACCAGTAAAAGTGTTCTTTTATCTTTAGTGAGGGTCTCTTTAACCTACCCAACTATCACAAGAGTTGTGCATGCGCCCACAACTTTCTAGTGAGCCATGGACCACATCTTGCAGGATCTGAAGCTTAATTTCATAATTGTCTATCTTACCAATATCAACATCTTCTCCCAAACGTTCAATGAGCACCTTTCACACCTAAAGGAAGTTTTCCAACGCCTGTGGGCCTCTCACATTAAGCTGAAGCCCTCCAAATGTACATTCTTCCAGAATAAAATGGATTTTCTGAGCCACGCTATCTCCTCAGATGATATCCAACCTCTCCATGATAAGGTTGAGGCAATATCCAAAATGCTGGCTATCAAAATTCTCCGCATTATTCAGGTGTTCTTGGGTTGTTGGGGTACTACCATCAATTCATTCTCAAATTGCTCAGCTCAGTGAGCCCCTATTACGCCTTTTAGCTAAAAACACCCCTTTCCATTGGGGAACGGAACAGCAGGATGCTTTTTAACTGCTAAAAAAGCTTCTGCAGCTATGGCCAATCCTACACTACCCTAACTAAAGTAAAACCTTTATGCTGTTTACTTATTCTTAACTATGCTGTTGGAGCTAACTTGGCTCAACTGGATGAGCATGGATTGATTATCCCATCTCATACTTCATAAATATGCTTTCTGAGGCAGAACGCAACTATAGAATCACTGAAAAGGAGTTCCTTGCCATCTTACTCGCTGTTAAATATTATCGCCCCTTCTTATATGGAACCTCATATAAAGTGATCACTGACCACGCCTCCCTAAAGTGGTTACAGAATATGAAAGATCCCACCGAGCGGTTGTCACGCTAAGCTTTGAAGCTCCAGCACTATGATATGACCATTGAGCACCAAGCCAGGATGCGCCACATGAATTTCAATGGGCTGAAACGGCTGACCATCCTTCACTTAGATAATAGTGAAGAGGAGAGGCTAAATGACCATCTAATAACCCCTGACGCTTGAGAGGATGAGGATGAACCCAATTAAAAGATGCTAGCCTGACACTCCCATAACTCTAAGGTGAATAATGAGAATATTTACAAGAAATTAGGGGTGAACTGGTTATCTTACCTCTGACCATCTGAGTGACTACTTGTCATTATGGAGTCTCATGCCATCCTAGGGCATAGTGGAGTGCGGAACACCTATGAGTGGGTGAAAGAACGCAACTACTGGTAGGGAATCATAAAGACCATCATCAAAATTTAAGATGCCTGTCTGACATGTATAAAGCAAGTCAGTTTCAAGACCAAGTACCAATATCAACCTCCCACCCTTCAACAGCCTTTTTCACACAATAAGTCTCGATGTGGTTGGCCCTTTACCCCAAACTACACATGAAAATTTATATATTTTGTAGGAATTGATCACTTTACCAAATGGGTCAAGGCTATGGCTCTTCCAGCTCATATATTGTAAGGAGAGTGTCTAAAACTCTCTTATTCCCAGCGTGGCAGTGCTCAGTGCACAGGCCCAACGCCAGGGAACTAGCCGTTAGAATCAAAATCATTATTGCCCAGCAGAGGGTGCTGGAGCAATAATAAATCAAGCAAAGAAATGCTATAAATAACCAGCCAAAATATTGCAGTGCACACTGAGAAATGGGATAAATGACCCAGGTTGGAGGGGCCCTGGCCGAACCAACAGTGCATAAGGTGATAATCTTATAGTGTTTAAATTGCAAGTTTAACGGAGCGTGGGACCTCATCAAAGGGGTCCGCACACAAGATTGTTTGAAATAACATAAAAATGGCAAAACTGGGGGAATTTTATTTGAGAAGTTGACCAACAAGGAATGTTGGTTGGGGAAAAACATTTAAGTATCGATGGGGAATATGGGGTTTGCTGCAGTAGACCCAAGCACTGACCCACCAATAGGGCAACGCTACTATCCATTTTAGTTAAATAAGCTGAAACTGACTTCACATGAGTGATTGATTGAAGTTGGATTTAACCTAAATGCGTTGTTTTATAAATGAAACATGTTTTGAAACCCCGTTCCTTGATGAACCAAATGAAACCATCCACGTTAATTCAGTAGACTGTCTGTTTTAACACCTGGGCCAATGTGAGGGGCTGGGCATTTGGCACCCCACTAGTACCAACCTGGGCATATTTTCCCATACCTAGCATTGGTCTAGGGTATGCCTCAGGTCAGGGAGGGCCTGTAGCTTCACCTTTTGGGCCTCCTGGCGCCCAGCCTTATCTTTGGGGTTGGTCCCCACTATGATGTCATGTGCACATGACATTACCCTCTCCTCCCAACAGGGCCCAACCCTCCTCCAGGGGCTTGTGCAAGGGAAAAGTTCTTGTGGGCAGGGGCCAACTTCATGGTGGCAACAGTCGGTTTAGGTTGGGATCCAGCAGCCTGGGGGAAACGCTTGTGGAAGGCTTTGATCAGATCTTGGGCATACACACAGTTGCACGCTGGAACTCAACTGTTCTCTGCAGCATCAAAGCCCTTCCAGTATACTAGGTACTCGAGTCTTCTTTTAATGTGGTGGTAGGCAACTATTTCTTCCACCTTTCACTCTGGCGCCCCATCCACGAGATAGGCCTCAGGAGTCTCTGGGTGGGGGGCCCTTGAACAACGTCAGTTTGCTCTCATAAAACACAGAGAAGATCCAGAATGAGGGGGAGATCTAGCTGGTATGAGGCATGGCCCACCTTTCTAACAATGCGGTAGGGGCCAATCCTCTTTGGTCCCAGCTTCTTGCATGGCTGCTTGATAGGGATGTTACAAGCATCAAGAATCACGAGATCCCCCTCTTTATATGCAGGACCCACTTGGCGCTTCCCATCAGCTTTCTCCTTATATACCTGCATGGCCGCCTCCAAGCTTGTGGAAACCCCCTGGTGAACCTTCTTGATGGTCTTGGCAAAGTCCACCACCGCTTTAACCTTTGATCCACAGCTAGGCTCCATGTTAAAGGTGGGGTAAAGCCATGACTGGCAAAAAATGGGAAACAGCTAATTGAAGAGTGCAAGGTATTGTTGTAGCTAAACTGGGCCATGGAAAGGTGAGAAGCCCAATCTGAATGATCCGCGGCATTGTAACACCGCAGGAACTGCTCCAAGCACTGGTTCACTCATTCAGTTTGCCCATCTGATTGTGGGTGATAGGTAGTCAAACAGCAAGGGCGAATCTGAAGAGTCTTACACAACTTTTCCCAAAAGATAAAGGTAAATTGGGGTCCCCATTCACTGATAATCTCTTGGGGAACTCCATGAAGCGCAATCACATGTGTGACTAAGAGCCTGGCCATCTCAGCCGCGGTTATTGTGGTTCTGCAAGGAATGAAGTGGGAAACTTTGTAAACTGGTCCACCACCATGATGGCATCATAACCATCTGAGACAGGTAGTTCAACAATAAAATCCACTGATAGGGAAGTCCAGGACCCTTCAGCTTTCTGAACTGGTACCAACAACCCCGCTAAAGGTTGACGATTTGGCTTCAATTAGTTGCAGATTAAACATTCCTTACAATATTGCCCCACCTGATCAGGCAAGCCCTTCCAGTTGTATGTGCGCCAGATTAACTCTAATGTCTTCGCTTTACCAGGATGACCAATGGTGAGTCCATCATGATGGTCCTGGATGATTTCCAGGCGAAGTGGTCCAGCAGGAACCCATAGGCGCCCCTGAAACCACACCATCTCATCCTTCATGTGATATCCTCTGGAGCGATCCTCTTGTTTCAACTCGCACTTAGCAAATAACGTAGTATATTCAGATGCTAGCAGCTGAGAAAGGACTACCTTCCTGAACATACTATATTCCTCCGCGTTTTCCAGAGGTGCAAGCGCTGGCCCTTTGGCTAGGGGAGAGGGAAGTTGCGACAGAATTTTACCTGGAGGATTCTAACCTGTGTGTTATGCACTTCTACCTCCTTGGGATCAGGTGCTAAAGCAGGGTTGCGGCTCAAAGCATCCGCCTAACCATTATCCTTGCCCTTGGTGATCTCATATGTGAATGCAAATTGGGCAAGGGTCTCATGCCAACGGGTCTGCTGTGGGGTTAGGACATGAGGCGCGCGGTAGTACAGCAAGGCACGGTGGTCTGTCCATACACGGAATGGTTGGGTAGAGCCATGCAAGTGGTGACGCCAATATGTCAGCGCCTCCACCGCTGCTAGTAACTCCTTGTCGTAAATGGCGTAATTTAACTCTGGCAGAGACATTTCCTATAAAAATATCCCACTGGATGCTCTATCCCATCTTTGCCTACTTGTAACAAGGCGGCCGCTATGGTGAAGTTGAAGGCATCAGTAGACACAATGAACTCCTTTAAAGGTTTTACATGGCGAAGAACAGATGAGGACAACAGGGTGCACTTCACTGCTTGGAAAGCATCCTCCAAAATGGGGGACTACTGAAGCACCTTGTCACCGCTAGCTTTGTATAAGGGAGCTGCCACCTCAGACAGATTGGGATTGAACTTCTTAAGGAACGTACACGTCCTAAAAAAGCTTCCTAATTCCTTGACCAAGGTGGGGGTAGGCCACTCAAGAATAGACTTCTCCTTGTCTGGAGTTATCATGTGTCCCTGGTCAAACACAACGTTGCCCAGAAAAGTGATCTGGGACTTTAAAGAATTCACACTTGCTTATCTTCAGCGTAAGGCTGGCTGCCTTTAACTGCTCCACCACTTGCCGAAGGTGTACTGAATGGGACTCCTGATTTGGGGAAAACACTAGGATGTCATCCATATAGGCAACCGCACATACCCCTAACAGGTCCCCCAACGCTGCATCATTGTGGCGTTGTAAGATAGCAGGGGCATTCTTAAGCCCAAAGGGAATGACCCAAAACTGGAATAAACCTTTTCTGGTGTGGAAGGTGGTTAACCACTCCTGGACCCTCTTTATCCGGATCTGATTAAATGCATTGAGGCAATCCAGCTTGTAGAAGACCCTCGCCTTCTCCACATAGCGCAATCTGTGAATCCAAAGGGATGGGATGGAGGTCTGGTACAGTGATGTTGTTAAGGTTCCCGTAGTCCACACATGGGTGTAAAGTACCATCAGACTTCTCCACAAAGATAAAAAGGGAGCATACAGGGGAGGTACGCTGAAAAATCGCACATTTAGCTAAATGATCCTTCACCCACACATCCTACAGCTCTTCCTCCCGCACAGGCAATGGGTAAATGGGGGAAGATATACGCACTATATCCACGGTGAGCTTGAAGTCACAAATTAAATTCTGAGTGCTCAGGAAGCGTGTTAGCGGATGCTGCATTAAAAGAAGATTCCAACCCCTCCAAACAGGACGGTAGGTGAACCTCCACAGAGGGCTTCAGCAACGAGGCAAGACTGAGAGTGTGAATATTGGGCCAGTGGGGCAAATCGCCCTAAAAGTTGGCTTCAGCCAAAGGAACAATCAAGATGTGACCATAAGACAAAGACAAGGAGAGAGTGTTTATTTCAAATTAGTCCTGACATCAAACTTTCTCCACCACTCAACCCCCAAAATAATGGGGAACAAGGGGTGCTTAATAGCTTGAAAATGGTCAGACAGAAGATAGGCGCCCACATGGTAGTCCACCAACCCCATGACGCTCAGCGCAGGGATACCTTGAGAAACCCCACCTCTAACCATACTACCTTGCAAGTAACTCAGCTCAAGGTAGTCAGCAAAGTCTTAGTTAATAAAACTATTTAAGGCACTGGTATCCACTAAAATAGTTGTGCTGAACTTCCCAAAAGAGGATGTAAGGGTAGCAGTCAATAGGAAGTAATCATAGTGGGATTTATTCAAAGTAGATAATGCCCCCACCTCACCTAAAAATTCTTCTGGCTTAAGCAAACCATAAGGGTAGGTTTTGGAATCATAAAAGGGGGATAAATAGTTGGCCACTCTTACTAATGAGGCCACATACCCCTCCATACCTTCTGCAGGTGCATAAACATTTTCATATTGTAAGTGCAGTTCTTTTTCAACTTCCTGAGTGCTGCAAATCATGGAAGAGGTCTGTTAGATTTTGATGGTTGACTCAAAAATAAACCCTTTGAGAAAACCATCAATG
Source organism: Massospora cicadina (assembly GCA_022478985.1). Lineage (NCBI taxonomy): Eukaryota > Fungi > Entomophthoromycota > Entomophthoromycetes > Entomophthorales > Entomophthoraceae > Massospora > Massospora cicadina. The sequence goes on along the minus strand of JAKSZP010010628.1, from coordinate 29,849 downwards.
CTGATAGATTACTTTCATTGATGGATCCTTTGATTCTCCCAATTCATCTTCATAATTTGATAAATCAGATTCACCTCATAACCACTCTAATTGCATCTGAGGTGCCCAATTATTGTAGCTAATAATAGCTATGATATTATTATATTATGGCTGATTATGGGTACACTTGGGTGCAAAGTGGTCCCACGGCATTAACTAAATTGCACCTCCTAAATTAGTACATTAATCTTAATGCACTAAGGTGGAAGTTGGGTTCAATTTAATGAAATCAATAATTAAGCACTTAAACATAGATGTCCCAATTTTGGGCATACTTAGTGCTATTGAGAGGCCTGCCAACATCCTGAATTGGGGTGCATCATCTTTTATGATCATATATTTTTTATTCCCCATTTATTGTTAGATGTCGAGCTATGATGTAGCTCTAATTGGGAAGATTTTGATGTTGAGTTCAAAACCCAAAGTCGTCCCAATTATGGGCATAATTAGTGCTATTGAGAGGCCTGCCAACGTCCCAAATTGGGGTGCATCATCTTTTATGATCATGTATTTTTTATTCCCCATTTATTGTTAGACGTTGAGTTATGATGTAGCTCTAATTGGGAAGATTTTGATGTTGAGTTCAAAACCCAAAGTCATCCCAATTATGAGAGTAAAGTTGCCTCCAATCGAGCTGAAACAATTGTTATTTTTAGTCAATTCATGGGCTGAATTGACTTGGGGATTTTTCATAATTATTGCCATGACCAGCAGAGGATTGGCATAATATGAATGAACTCATCTAATAGATGAGTTTGGCCAGGAGATGCCTGAGAGGTATATAATACCCGCGCCTAGCCAATTAATAAAATATCAATTAAATCAATTAATCATCATTTACTAGTTTATTGATCAAAAATAACTACTATTGCTTATTTTATTAATTATTATCCATCTGTCATCTGTTGGATACTTGTATCTGTCACCATTACATCTATATTAGATAGTTGTGTGTGTTTATCCTTCCCTAAGAGAAGTACATAGTTGCCTGCTAGAGAAGTAGTCCTGATTATAGAGGAACAATTTCCTGATTTTGTACAAAGACAGAAGGTCTTGTATTTGTTGGTGCCAGTAGACTTAAGAATGGTGAGTATACTGGAGTTACTTGGCTGTTATCAAGAATTATTGGAGAATCTACTTCCCAATTATGAGCAGGAGTTTATTTGAAAAGTGAGTTTATATCCTCAATTTCACTGTTAAGTTATTTTAGCTTGCACCATCAGCTGAAAACTTAACAAGGTCAAACAGGGCTTTTCTGGTGTAATTCCATACACAGGAATAGGTTCCAGATCTGAGCCATGGGAGGGCCATTATGGTTCAGAGGTATATATCAGGTTTTCTTTATAAAACGCGTTTTTAGATGCAAATGACCCTATTCCTTTAACCTCAATGGAATGCCCAATGTTATCCAAGGCCAACATCCCCAGACCCATCTGTGCCAATTTTACTGGCATCAACTGAATGTGCTGTCAAAAGAAAACTTGTTTATTGGAATGGAAATTGATTATTTTGGCGGAAAGTCAGGGAATCATGACTTTTGGACATCAAAGCATCTGTATCCACCAGATATGAGCATGAAGAGTGGATACTTTCCAGTTGGAAGCAACCATAATAATGCCAATTTGCTCCAACCTTTGGGAAAAAGAGGAAACAGCAGTGTGGCTAATGACATCTGAAGCCCACAGCTGGCGCCCACTGTTTCCACTTTGGAAGAGTTCCGCATGTAAAAAATTTGTGCACATAAGAAAAAGTGGATGGTCAACTAATGTAAGGAGAGTGTCTATAACTCTCCTGTTCCCAGTGTGGCAGTGCTTAGTGCACAGGCCCAACGCCAGGGAACTAGCCATTAGAATCAAAATCATTATTGTCCAGCAGAGGTGTGTTGAGAATTTTACATTCTCAATACTAGGTGACTTCATTAGTGTGCCAGGCCAAACAGTATGAATACTGCTGGCCCTTGCTTTTTCACTATCATTGGTGACCTTTCCTTACAGGGCTGCAGGCAACTCCCCAATCCAGCTGGACACCAACTTTTCCCTAGCAGATCAACCCTTCTTGGTGTGCACCAGTGGTTCACCCCCATCCTGGGCAGTCTGACTCCTTGCTCCTTCACCTCATGTCTAATCCCAACTCATCCATCGCTGGCTCCACTGATTGAGCTAGTTCCCACAGTTGATCTGTAATTTCAGGTTGGGAGTTGGTTGCGCCAACCACTCCAGGTGTTTTAACCCAGCACCTAACCTCTGGGGATCTTCAGTCCCACTTCTACAAGCTAAGCTAACTACTGTTAACTAAAAACTTAATAAATATGTGAAGACAGAAGATATTTTTCTTAAGAGGGAGATCAAAAAATATAGTCATTTCTTGCCTGTCCATATCATCGGTATTTATTGCCAGCATCATCAGCACTCACTGGTGATTCTCCCTGCTTAGTATTCATCAGCACTCTCACTGGCAATACTCGTCATCCTCAAATGTACATGATTATGTCAATCCTTGATTTGTCATAATCTGAATTAATTAAATATATTTTTTAGTATTAGATGGTTTAATTAAATATTGACATCCTCAGAATAAGTCGCCAGTGTCAAATTAAACCTAAAATACTGTCAGGGATTCTGCCCAATACTCTCACAAAGTCAAAACGCAAAGACTTTATTTATTTGATTTAAATGGTTTGGCATCCTTAGCATAAGTTATCAGTCCTCTGAGATTTGACTTTCTGCTGGAAATCCCACAATCATTTTTATATGGAGCTGATGCGGGGATAAAAGCCAAGCTTAAACGATTACTATTAATAGTTTAACATCCTTGCATAAGTTGCCGTTGTCAAAATTAACCAAAAACTATTGGGATCAACTCCAGATATTTTTGATGTCGAATTTAAGTAATTCATCATCTTAATTGATAATACCAAATATCTAAACATCCTCAGCCTCAGCTGCCAGTGTTAAGAACCACCAATTTTCTATTGGGCATCATCATGCCCAATAATTTCTTAGTCCTGCAGATCAAGACAGCTCAACTCAACCAAAATGGGGAGCACAAATTGAGGTTCTATCATTAAATAATGAATCAAAATTAGCTAACTAATCAGCAATCATTCCTGATTTATTATTATACTATTTTTGTTAATATGTGAGGAATATCACCTGGTTAAAAATCTGACAGGGTGCTGGAGCAATAATAATTCAAGCAAAGAAATGCTATAAATAACCAGTCAAAAACATTGTAGTGCACACTGAGAAATGGGGTAAATGACCCAGGTTGGAGGGAACCTGGATGAACCAATGGTGCATGAGGTGATAATCTTATAGTGTTCAAAATGGCAAGTTAAACAGAGCGTGGGACCTCCTCAAAGGGGTCCGCGCATAAGATTGTTTGGAATAACATAAAAATGGCAAAACTGGGGGAATTTTATTTTAGAAGTTGACCAACAAGGAATGTTGGTTGGGGAAAACACATTTAAGCGTTGATGGGGAATATGGGGTTTTCTGCAGTAGACCCAAGCACTGACCCACCAATAGGGCAACGCTACTATCCATTTTAGTTAAATAAGCTGAAACTGACTTCACATGAGTGATTGATTGAAGTTGGATTCAACCTAAATGCGTTGTTTTGTAAATGAAACATGTTTTGAAACCCCGTTCCTTGCTGAACCAAATGAAACCATCCATGTTAATTCAGTAGACTGTCTATTTTAACACCTGAGCCAATGTGAGGGGCTGGGCATTTGGCACCCCACTAGTACCAACCTGGGCATATTTTCCCATACCCAGCGTTAGTCTAGGGTATGCCTCAGGTCAGGGAGGGCCTTTAGCTTCACCTTCTTGGTCTCCTGGTGCCCAGCCTTATCTTTGGGGTTGATCCCCACTATTATATCATGTACACATGACGATAGCCAAAGCCACTGCCACTTTCCTCCATCAGCATATCTTTGCTTGACTTGGTTGCCCCCAAGTTTTGCTCTGTGATAATTTAACCTTCACCTCTCAAATGATGAAGATCCTCACTACCTCCATGGGCACGCAACAGCTCTTTTCTGCTCCCTACAACCCCTTGACCAATGGTACCATGGAAAGAGAAAATGGGACCCTGGTCCCCATAATATGAGAATAGCCACTTCAGACCACCTTCACTGGGATTTGTACTTACCAAGTACCCTCATGGCCTACCATATCAGTTAACGTAGATTCCTCAAATGTCTCCTTTCCATGTATTGTATGGATGAGAACCTGGAGTGCTGGCCTTATTATCCAAAAATATTTTTACTGATAGGACTGATCCTGAGCAATCCATGAAGAATTTGGCCCAGCACATCATTCAGCTACAATCAGAGACTATGTCTAATTTGGACAAAATGGTCATAAAGGAGGGTCAAGCCGCTAATGAGCTTCATTCCCCTCTACCTTCCTTCCAAGTATCTTACTTGATACTGTACTATCATAATCAGATCACTCCTATTATGGAGAAGCTCAGTTCTATATGATAGGGACCCTTTGTAGTCACATACAAGTGAGGGGATGAGTATTCCATCAGATCCCTTGCTACTGGAGTAACTGTTGACTGAGTTCATGTTTGGTTCTTGAGGCCTTATTCTCACTCTAATACTCTTGAAAGGGGTTATTTCAAACAATTACACATCTGATATTGTAATAAGAGTGATTTGGTTGATAATTATGAAAAGATCAGCCAAAAGGCCTTGGAAGATTCTTGGTGGAACCCATCAAATCAGGGCAATTCAAAATCATCTAATTCCCAAACAAATCATCCAGATTTTATAAATTGGGTTGTGCCAAAGCTGCAGCCAAATACAGAAAGTTGTGCAGAGGCTCATCCACGGCCCCTCATTAATTCAGCTCAAATGCTTAGGTGGAGACCACCCCCTTTATAGGGGTTGAGGGTCCCACAATGTGAAGATATTTTCTCATTCATTGATTGGGTAAAATACTAAAACCTTGCCAAACGAACTAAGTTTAACTAGTATTGACCCTTCTTTGGTCATTCCATTGAAGCAAATTAGACTTAAAAGTTCCAATAGGTTGAATCCTTATATTCCCTAATTCAGACATTACTAAGCTTTCTGAATTTAAATCTGGACATTTTAAATACTACCAATGACTTATTAAGAGGATGCACTTCTTTACCCCTTGCAACCGCTAATTTTATTTAACTGAGGAAAGCTGACCAGGTGATAGAAAATACTGAAACTGAAACTTCAAAACTAAACAAATCAAAAAATCATGTGCCTACTGCACTTATCAAGCAGCAGAAAACACAAAAGAAATGAGAAAATAACCTACCAGATAGCACAGCAGTGAGCCGCTTATTGCATCATGGTGGAGGGAGAGGGGGATCAGGCGGATCATCATCCAACTCAGCATTGTAGAGGTGGATCATTGGTGAGAGCAAGGGGGTTGAGGCATCTGCAGGAGGAGGGTCGAGGTGTAGTAGATAGTTGTTGAGATTGACAATTTGTGCCTGGATCAAAGCCTCTATGAGTTCAGCAACATGGTGTTTGGCCTGGATATGGGCATCGAGAAGTTGTTATAATTTTGCAGTATTGGCTCTTGTGGTGCATGTGGCTGGGGAAAATCTGCCAGTTCAGCAACATGCTTGACAGCGGTGGTGGCAGTTTATAAGGGCGTTGGATTTCCTCTTTTTTCAGTAGGAGGAAAATTGGAGGGGAACAAGGGGGTGCAGCCATTTTTTAAATTCTGCAACAGATTTTGCACACAATTTGCAAAAATGGGGATAAGTGGGTGAGGTCCCTGCAACCTCGGCAAGCTTGTGGCCATTTTGGAAAAGGGTAGCATTGGGTTTGGGGACATATCAGTTGGTCAGGGCTGGGGCATAAAAAGCAGAATTCATATAAGGTACTAAATCAACTGGATAACCTGGTGGTGGGATAATTTCACCAGATTTGGTTACTTCATCCAATAAGTTCCAGGGATTTTGGTTGATTTGGAAAGAAGTGGTGGTAGGTGACTTTGGTTGGGTAGGTTTTGGGGTGGGAGATTTTCTGGATTAAACATTGGTCCAAACCTGCTCCTGATTGGTAGACCTGGGTGTGCATTGCCAGCTTAGGTTTTACCAGTTTGGATTCAGCCAGCTTGGATTTGGGTTGCTCAATTTTGTTGCTGATTCATTGAATGCTTCACCTGAGGGGTGGGGGCAGCCAAAACCCCCACTTGAATGCTGTTGATGTGGCCTCATGGGTGGAGTTGGCCATGTTTACAGGGTTTGAATTAAATTAACATGTTTTTTGTATGGTCCAACTTTTGGCAAAGGGGACATATTGTGCAACCATTGTCAGTGCAAGCCTAAAAGAAATGCTCAGATATGGATGGGATATAGACATGTGGTGGGATGTGCTGTGCCATATTCAGCTGGTGGGGGGCAATGGTAGCCATTGCCTGAGGTGCTGCAAGGCGTTCAGCACCACTTGGGACAATGAATTGGAGGATAGGGTTTTCTCATTAAGTGGACAGCCCCAACATTAACTCCTCATAAAGTGTTTGGGGGAAGATGTGAGGGGAGGTTTTCAAAGGTTACCACAAGTGTGGTATCATCTGGGAAATGTGTTCAGGTGGTGGTAATGGGGGTGTTTTTGTATATTAAGGGTATAGCTGATGGACCATCTAGTACTAAAAAAAAGGGTGTAGCATGCAGCGGCTGCATCCTCTTTGGTGGGAAATCCAATATGAAAATAGCCCTTGTAAGGGCAGAAGTCGATAAACCCTGCTGGTGCAAAGGTGGCTATTGCCAGCTCAATTATCGCTTTGTCAGTGTAACGCACAGGCTCTTGCCAAAATGAGACAAATGAGTTGGGCAGCACAAGCCATGTCACCAACCACATGACTGATAATCCCGCTGAAAACCACCCTCTCACCCAAGCGCCATTTCATAAAATTTTGTGACATATTTGCAGACCAAGGTTCCAGTGATGCTGCAAGCAAGCAGCATAGCCTGTCCCCACGTTAGGGCTTCAAATGAGGCCAATGCCTGGCCTAGCTCACTTGCTGAGCTCATTATTCTGGCTTCCAATTGAAATAAACTTTTAAATAAATTTTAAGCAAGCAATGTGATTTCTATTTTGATAAATTGTGTTTGAGAAATCGAAATTGTATTTCCAGTTGCCATTTCCTCATTTTAAGGCATTTCTGATAGTTTAAGGTATTGCTAAAACCCCTAAAGTTGGCTTTCAAGAGACATCCAAATTGTGGCTCAGGAAAGTCCTGTATCCCACATAACGACCATTTAAGGATTTGGGATGCCATTCACTCAATATGCTGGATCATTCCTCATTTGTGGGTCCTCAAACTCTTACCTACCATCGCCTTATTTAAAGATTTTTCTAAATGGTCCGATTTCCCAAATTCAACCTCCAAATTCATACGTGAATTCAATTCAATATTCACGAGGTTGATGTGCAGATCAGGCTGACCCTGATCCGTCACATCACCCCCTCATGAGTCCAGGAACTCTCAGATCTTTTGGGGCATCACTCGCACTCTTCTGGAGTTTTCCAGGTCGCTTCCTCTACTGGGCATCCCTTCCATTTCACCAGGAACTGCTGGTGACCCCTGACCCAACGCTCCCCCAAAATCTGCTCAACCTCATACTCTTGGTTATACTCCTCCCGTGGATTCAGTGGACCAGGTCATTCAGGTCCCTGTCCTCAAAATCCTCAGAGTTGAGACCCATGAATCACCAGATGGGCCTTCAACTCTTCCAGGAGGTCCAGTTTGAACGCCACCTTGTTAATGATCTGGATCACCTTATAAGGGCCTAGGAACTTCAGTCCAAGTTTCTGGCTCTTCACTGATACCGTGTATTTTTTTGCCGCCACTAATACCCACTCCCCTGGAGCAAACGATGGGTCTGGTGCTCTCCACTGACCTACATATTGTTTTTATTGTGCTGTGGCGCGCTCCAGGTTATTCTGCGACTTTTTCCCAATTTCTGTCATTTTTCAGGATAATTTGTCTTCCCCCTGACATACTCCACTGTTTGATCCTCCACCCAGCATTGGATTTGATCCATGATTAGCAAAGAACGGAGACATCCCTATTGATGATTGGTGGTGGTTGTTATAAGTGAACTGAGCAAGTCTGATCCAAGAGACCCAATCATTCTGTCGATCTGAAATGTAACATTGGAGGTATTGCTCCAGTATTTGGTTTACTCTTTCTATTTGGCCATCAGATTGAGGGTGGTAATCCAAAGCCCTACATGGCCAGATCTTCAAATTACTGAGAAAACTTGACCAGAATTTCAATGTGAATTGTGAACCATGGTCCAAGATGATTTCTGCCGGTAAGCCATGATGGGCAAAGATCTTTTCAATGAAAATCTTCATGGTGTTGTTGGCTGAGAATTTGAAGTACACAGGAAAAATTTAGTATTTTGTTAACCGGTCAACCACAACCATTATTGCATCCTTCCCCTGGCTCTTAGGTAATCCTGTGATAAAATCCACACTAATTGAGCCCCACAGCTGACTCAGAATTTGGAGTGGAACTAACTTACCCGCTGGCTGCTTTCTTGAAGGCTTCAAACGTGCACAAACCAAGCATTCTGCTACATAATTCTTTATATCCTTTTGCAAGCTGGCCCATGAATATTTCTGCCACACCAGGTCAATCATATTCGCCACCCCCAGATGACCTGCCAACAGATGGTCATGCGACGCCCACAGAACTTCCCGCTGCAGCGATGGGTTTGGTACCCATATCCACGAATCATGGCATAGAACCCCATTTTTCTTTCTGTATGTCTGATGATAGCTATGCTGCTGACCTTCAGCCATTTCCTCCCATACTTGCCTTCCAAATAGTGTCCTCCTCTGCATACTACGGATCTCCCTTTACAACTCATCCTCCTCACTTACCATCATTGCAAATTGGTCTTCCCAGAACATGGTTGCCATCTTGTATTTTTCTAACTTGGACTTCTTGTACGCCAGCCCCGCATCCTGACTCAACCAATCCACTATGGTGTCACTCACTCCCAGATGGTATTCTACTTGGAAGTCATACTGGGCCAGCTCCACATGCCAACGGGCTTGGCGCTGACTCATTCTCCTTGGCTCCCCATAGTATTCCAGCACCTGATGATCAGTACGGACTACAAAAGGGTGACAAGCATACAACAAGTGGTGCTGCCACTCCTGCAGTGCCGCGACCACCACCAGAAGCTCCTTGTCATAGATTGAGTAATTTGTTTTCTCTGGAATCATTTTCCAGCTGAAATAACACACTGGGTATTCTAGCCCATCTTTCCCCTTCTGTAGGAGTACCGCTCCTACAGCGAAATTCAATTCATCCATTTTGACCATGTAAGGTTTCCCCAGATTGGGGTAGGTGAGGACTGGCGCCAAGATGAGTTTTTCTTTAATAAATTGAACGCCCACTCTCTTCCTCCCCCATATGAATGGTACATTCCGCACAAATTGCGTAAGAGACAAGGCCATCTTTGATAGGTCTTTGATGAACCGCCGGAGAACATTTATGGTCCACAAAAAACTTTGAACACCCATCTGATCCGTTGGCGCCTTCCAGGTGCGTACCGCCTGAATTATATCTAAACATATCCTTAGGCCTTCTCCAAATACCACATTCTCCAGGAACTTGACTGACGCTTGATTAAATTCAATTTTTGATGGTTTCAGCTGCAACCCCACCCCAGCTAGCGCCTTTAGGACTTCTCACACATCCCATACATGAGCCTCCTTGGAACGAGAGAACACCAGGATTTTATCCATATACACAATACAGCACTGGCCAATCAATTGACTGAGTACCTGGTCAATCATTTGTTGGAAGACTTCTGGGGCATTATGCAGTCCAAAGGGCATTACTCGGTATTGGAACATCCCCAGGTGGCACTTAAATGCCGTGTACCTTTGATGCTCCAGCCTCACAGGCACCTGGTTGAACGCATTGGCCAAATCAAGCTTGGTAAAGATGTTGCATCCTGTGACCATTGGTAGAATATCTTTCATAAGTGGCATTGGGTAAGGATCCAGTTCAGTAACTGCATTTAATCTCTGGTAATCCACGCATGGCTGTAACTCGCCGCTTGCCTTGGGCACTAGTAGCACTGGAGATACCACGGCAGATTTTGATGGCTCAATCAAGCCTTTGCTCAACATGGATTGTATGTTATCCTCTAATGTGGCTTTGGCTTGTTTGTTCAGCGGGTACACTGGGCATCCGTGGGGAAGCTCCAACCCTTCTTTTGAAATGAAAAGAAAATGTGAATGGCCCAGTAGGGGAAAACGGAAAATCCCTTTTGGGACCAAAGACCCCCACAAAGACTTGGTATTCCACAGGTAAGCCCTCCTCCTGCATAGCCCCCAGAGTTCGAGGTCCTACTCCCTTCTGGTCACCCACCAGCAACCTCCACCTCATTGGTGGACCCCTTCTTGAGTACAAGGTTATGGTATTGGAAGGCATGTCGATCTGTGGTCTGAACTGATGGCACCACCACATCCCAAACACTACAGGGTGGGTCAGGTTCTCAATTGTGCAAAACTGCGTCCAAAACCCAAATGGGGCCTGCTGTATTCTCACTGAAAGGCTTACACGCCATGATGGCACCCTTCATGTGGCATCAGCAAAAACTACCACTGGAACTTCCTGCACCTGCAACTTCAAACGCTCCACTAGTGCCAGTTCAATATAATTTTCTTCTGCACCAGTATCAATTAGGGCCATGGCCCTCTCTATTCCCCCATCTGTATGCATCTCTATGGGAATAAACAGATGAGAATAAAGTGAATTAGGCAATTTATTTTTATATGAGTCTTTCATTTGCAAATTGGAGGATGGAGGTCTCAGCATATAGCTTGGACATCCTCCCCCTTGAACATTTCCCATGTTTCTCAGGGCTGGGTGCCACCCCCTTGACTGGAATGGTTGCTTACCATATATTGTCCCTTCTCTGGTGACATTGACTTCTCCTGCCAGTCTCATGCCAGTGTTAATTGTTTCTTGACTTGAATTGCTAAAGCTAGTTCTTCCCCCAGCGTGGCTTGGACCTTCACTGCTGCCAAGGCTGCCAGCAAATCTGGTTACAACCCCTGGTGGAACATTTGTGAGGATTGGGAATCTGTAACCTGAGCCACTTTTGCCAGTGGCTGGAAGACCTGCACATACTCCTCTACTGAACTACAGCCTTGGCTGACCATTAATAACGCTGACCAGGCCTCATCTTTGGCTTCATCTGGGCATGCCAACCAGTTGACCAACTCTACACACTTCTCCATTGAACTGGGAAAGTTTTCCTGTTCCTTGATGAGTTCTTGGAACCATCCTTCCAGTTCTGGAGGTAAGGCATCCACCACCTGGGTGATTTGGAGCATGAGAGGGGATCCCCCTATTGCTTGTGCCAACCGCGCCTGGAAGTGGACCTGTGCTATTACCTGGTGAAGTTTATCCAGCGCCTCCATGGATAATGCCACCTGGCCGGTGGTAGATTTGGGTTTCGCTTGGTTCATTATAGTTTGCTGAGCGGACGCCCCCCAAAATCTTCCTATTTCATGCAGCAAAAATGCCAACAAAAATCCTACCATAACCATGGTCAAGACATGTCAGTTCCATCTTCTCTGTTGGCAACTACCGCTTCTTCCCAGGGCCCCCACAAAATGGAGAGAAATGTATTTGAGTTTTGTTTTATGTAATGCATGGGCTCTTGCCAATATGAGACAAATGAGTTGGGCAGCACCAGCCATGTCACCAACCACATGACTGATAATCCCGCTGAAAACCACCCTCTCACCCATGCGCCATTTCTTGAATTTGCAACATATTTTCAGACCAAGGTTCCAGTGATGCTGCAAGCAAGCAGCATAGCCTGTCCCCACGTTAGGGCTACAAATGAGGCCAATGCCTGGCCTAGCTCACTTGCTGAGCTCATTATTCTGGCTTCCAATTGAAATAAACTTTTAAATAAATTTTAAGCAAGCAATGTGATTTCTATTTTGATAAATTGTGTTTGAGAAAATGAAACTGTATTTCCAGTTGCCATTTCCTCATTTTAAGGCATTTCTGATAGTTTAAAGTATTTCAATAAAACCCTAATTTTGGCTCTCAAGAAACAACCAAATTGTGGTTTGGGAAAGTCCTGTATCCCATATAATGATGATTCAGATGATTCAGGATGCCGGTCATTCAATATGCTGGATCAGTCCTCAATCATGGGTCCTCAAACTCTTACCTACCATCGCATTATTTAAAGATTTTTCTAATTGGTCTGATTTCCCAAATTTGGCCTCCAAATTTGTACACAAATTTTATTCAATATTCATGAGGTTGATGTGCAGATCAGACTGACCCTGATCTGTCACAGTCAGCATATGGGAAGAGATGTCCATACATAATGTGGAGGCAAAAGCAAATATTGGATCAGGGTAGGGCTAAGGGGTGGAGGCAGGTTGGGAGGGTTCATGAAAGGTGCAGTGATAGGTCGCTTGGAGGGACTTAGCAGCCAGATGTATTTGGTGGGTGGATGAGTCAGTCTGCATGCATTTGCCTGCTGGGCAGTAAATGCTAGTGGGTAGATCACCGCTGCCCCATACTGGGGCAGCAAGTGGTGGATCTGAGGACATAAATTTGGAAATTGGTGCTGTGAGGTGGTGGTGGAAAATTGACTTTTTTTCAAAAAACGCTTGAAATTGATGGCAAGTGGAAAGAAAAGTTCCCCTTGCAACCACTAATAAAAACTTAAAACCCTACCTTTTAGTATTCACTTTTAAGCATTTTTATTGTAACTAGTGGTGGAAATCCTCCTTTATTTATTTTGGTAGTAGAGATTAAATTCCTCCTGCAAAATTGTTGAACTCTGGGGCATAATTAGCACCAGCAAGCCTACACTCAGCCCCAATTCCAACAACGTCCTTTTATATATATATTATTGAGTTATGCAAAATTTTCTATAATAATAGAAGATTTATGGTAGAATTTAAAACAACTTATGATTTTGTTGTAAAAATATAATGCTGGCCATACCTACATCTAATGTTGCAATAGCTATTGCTTTAAAAAAGCCAATAATCTTTCTAAGAGATATATATATTACTCTATACCCTAATTGTTTTGGCAACCTTTGTTTCTGAATTACTGAGAAACGCTTTACTATAAAGAGTGGTAGTATTCAAAAAATTTAGAGTGATAGCCTGCATTAAATATTCTATTTACCCAACTAAATATGCCCCTGCTAGTAATACTTAAGCATATAGCTTAGACATCCATTTAATTTGAGCATTTTATTGGTCCAAATTTTATAGATACATCCAGTATGTACTAACTATCCTAAATAGCCTAAGTTTATATCTTCATATTAATATACTAGACAATGCAAATAGTAAGTTAAAATATCAATATTAATATATTTATTTGAGGTGGCCCAACCTGGAGACAATACTGCATCAATTAATGGGAATATAGAGAAAATAAAAATCAATGGGAAAGGAAGATAAATCCTGATAAACCATCATGCATAGTATATTAATAATATATATAGGTTAATTTTTATGGATAAATATATTACTAGTATTACTTTATAATAATATTATATTCTGATTTCTTCATTTATCTTTTACTTCTTTAACTTCTCTTCTGGCATGATCATTTATGTTAAAATTATCAATTAAGTAATTTGTTGACATCGATGGGCAGCTTATGTAGCTTCTGCAAAAGTAAATTAAAACATTGCTAATCATCAATAATACAGTGAAACTTGTCTAAGCTGGACGTCCTATATACTTAAACCTGGATAGACGTAAAAAATGGAATGGAGTTACAATGAAACCTGCCAAAGCTGGATGCCCTATAAACCAGAAACCTGGACAAACAAAAAATGAGACAATCGCATTCCGTTTTAGGCAGGTTTCAATGTATTAATAACCGACAACTTTATATATATTAGTATCAAATATATTTTAAAAATAGCATTTAGTAGTCTGTTTCCCCTTTGCAAGTTATAACCTCAATCATGTACAACTTCTTTGGCTTCTACCCCAATAAAATCCTAACGCCAAAGCAAGACTTAGATATAATATAACGCTATTTTAAATTGCCTTATATATTAAATATTATCTTTGATTCAGTCAAACATAAAGAATAGCAGTGGTATCAGACTTGATAAAATCTATAAAGCTTTAAAACTAGATATTTGGATGTTTATAGCCAGATGCTAAAAATCACTAAAATAATGTGGGTGATTACAATAAATAGAGAGGTTTGTTTTGCCAATACTAGATTAACCAATTTTAGTAATTCTAAATTTTCCAAGAAAAATATTCTTGTAGCCTGAATTGTACTATTTCATTTTGGTAATCAAAAGACTGTATTATACATCTAGGAAGTTGCAACGTCAGTAAAGGCTACAAAAAAGCCAGAACTGGAGCTAATAAATGTAAATATTTAATTGAAGCAACAAAAGTATATTTAAGGTATTAAAGGCAACAATATAAACTATCTTGACTTAAATTATGGATCCAAATGGATATCCCTGCCTGATATGGGCATGAAAAAGCAAAATCAAGAGGAATGACTTAATATTCAATAAAGGTAACAAAATTAAATAAATTTAATTAAATAAAAGTGAGGGCAACTAATGATGAGCCTATGCAACAGAGACAAAACTCAAGATGCTAAAGAGTGAGGTTAGTAAGCACATTAAAAATTATTTCTTGCTAAATAGAGATATATCAAAAAACAACATTGATTTCTTTTGTAGAACTCAAAACATACATTCTGAGATATTGAGCTAGCAACTGGTAAGATAGCAGAATTTATTATTTCACTGGATTTCTGCAGCTAATAAAGACATAAAGCAAAAGCAAAAATGTGCTTTAATGAAAAGGTATTATATAAACTTTGAGTGAACTTTATCTTTTGCTTTACAAAGAAAAAAAGCCAATATTTTTTTCGAAATTCATATAATTACTGAATTGAAAAGTCTTAAATCTATGGGGTAGTTTTCAGAATTGATGCAAGCTTAGCCACCTTGACTTGAGAAGTTTATATTTTATTAGGATTTTAGGAAAAAAATTACAATTATACTAAATTGTAATGTATACATGATATTAGTATTTATTAAATTATATATTCAAATTAGCAGCAATTAAGACTGTTGAGATTATAAATAAAAATGTTATACTTACTCAACTTTTCATAGTATAAAAGGTAAACTCATAACAAAATTGGTTGAATGGGTCTTTAAAATATATAATTCTAAAAAGAAGGTTATATAGATAAAAGAAACCGTTTGCTGTTACCAAATATAAGAGAGCAAAATTAGATGAGTTTTATCTTTAAGAATGGATATGATAGTCTAAAACAAATTTACATAAAGTTGGTTAGTGCATTTTACTCCCAACTAGATTTGAAAGTTTAAAAGGCAAATGATAATTAAGAAAATTTATGATCTGTCTATATAAGTTTCAGCTGTGCTTGTAATCCTCACAACCAACCCTTCCCCAGCTTTCATACTAGCAGCAGCGGCACCTTTCCAGATTCAAGTTTTGTTCTAAAGCCTATATCTTTGCAAAGAATGTATATCCTTAAGTCAACATTCATAAAATATTAAGCAACTAGCAGGTAGCGCAGCTTCGCTTGCGTTTATAAATCCAATCGTTAGACCGAGTTACATAGCATTGCTCAGGTTTATAATTTACCTGATTCGAATTGATTTTAGATTTTTACTAGCATCCAGATATCCGTGCTTCGCTAAGGTGTTTAGAGTTTATCAGATAACTAGTAGAATTCTTGTGCTTCGCTACGGTGTTTATAAATTACCAGATGATTCTAAATTATTTTAGTTTTTTATATTGGTAGATAGTATCAATATGTTCAGAAACCATTAAACTATTAAAGATTCCAACCTCCAACCACTTAGCCAAAATCAATTAAGCCTGCAAAATTAACTAACCATCAATCACTTAACTGAAACATTGAGCCTATTGAATCAACCAAAAATTAAACCACCACTCAGCAAAAACCAATTATTGAACTTACAAACCAGCTAAAAACTGCCAACCCCTTATCAAAACCTATGAAAAAATCGAATTAAATAAATATGAAATACGCAGCCAAATTGCTATATAATTACCATTAGAAATATATATGTTTTAGATCTTATATAGAGCTGATTTTAAAATTTATATGATTATACTAAAAAAGTATACATTAGCATTCCGTTCCCAAACTTTGTAGAATACTTGTGCTAAGTTTGGTGATTTTTGGTTATTTACTAATGAGATAATGCATCCTATATGTGAACAAATAAGCAGAATGATAGTTTTGTAAAGAAAAGTTTAAGCAAATCCTAGTTGATACCCAGTTTAACAGATTTGTTTGGGAGTTTAAAGTTTACCAGATGATCCTATCGATTCTTTTTTATATTGGTAGATAGCTACCGATAAAATTAAGAAAACAAATTTATTAAATCAATATAAAATTACCATCCACTCATCCAAAACCAATTAAACCTATCGAATTAACTAAACCACTAAACCACTTAGCTAAAGCCATTAGATTAAAAATCAACCAATCACCAACCACTTACCAAAACCAATTAACTTATCGATTCAACCAATCACTAACGGCTTTATTAAAACAGTTAAGCTTATAATCAACCCATAACCATCAACCGCTTGCCAAAACCATTTAGACTATCGAATCAACCGAATATCAAACTTTTCAGCCGTAACAATATATCGATTTTCATTAAAAACATGTAAGATTTTCACTTGTTACATATAAAACTTTTTATTTACTAAGAAAATTAAAAAAGCCTTTATTATTGCACATCTACAGTATATAGTGAATACATATGTAAAGTTTCATCTTTCTAGGCCTTGTCATTGTTGAGATACAGTGATGAATAAATGAGTGTGAGTAGGCTCTGGTAAATATATTTTAAATTTGCTAATTTTCACCCACTCGCCCAAATAGATTGAACCTGTCAGACTTGATAGTTTCAGACTCGATAATATTCGCCAATTCACTCACTACTTAAATTGATTGAGCCTATCAGACTCGAAGGTTTCAGACTTCAGTCATTACGTCAATGAATGTGTTTTATTAAGTAGATAATATAAAATTCAAACTAAAACTAAATCTTAACGCTTTGAATGGATAGGCTTAATTTATTTTTGTTGAGTGGTTGGT
Source organism: Massospora cicadina (assembly GCA_022478985.1). NCBI lineage: Eukaryota > Fungi > Entomophthoromycota > Entomophthoromycetes > Entomophthorales > Entomophthoraceae > Massospora > Massospora cicadina. The sequence continues at coordinate 12,630 of JAKSZP010010628.1, read as the reverse complement.
GGTTATTATCTATTATATATTTAATATCTAAAATCTAAACTAATCACTTAAAATTGTTAGGTTACACAGTTTTAGCCAAGTAGTTTGTGGTTTACTTAATCCTTGAAGCTAATAGAATGGTGGCTTGAGTCGAGATTTCCTCGATCTCAATAATAATACTGTAGCTAGCACAGGCAATTTTGCTAGCTTGATAAAATACAACGAAAGGTACAGAGGGCAACTTGTTTTATCAACAACTAGTAAAATTTATACCAAAGGTATTTGAATATCTGAATGTTTGTTATTTTTTATTATATCAGTTCAAGTTAATTCAGAGTTAGATTTAGATAAGGTTATATTTAAGTTTTTTAGTGTTAGTTAATCTTGATCAAATTGTCTGGTGATTAAAGTTGCTCTCCTTTTTATTTTTACCTTTTTGCTGCTAATCAATTCCTTTTATTTCAGAGTTAGCTTTAGTTAAGTTTATACTTTAGTTTCTAGAGTTTGTTTATTCTTGATCATATTTTTTGATCCGGTGTTTAAAGCTGCTTTCTATCATTTACTATTTTCTTTATTAATTCACTATAAATTCAGAGTTTAGTTTAGATACTGTTTTTATAGTATTCACTGTATCAGCGATCCAGTGCTATACCACCCCACATGGGGTTCTAGTAGATGCGGGTAAAGCTGAGTTACCTGCTAGTATTAAGTTCTTAAATCACCAGCTAAAAACTGCCTGATTTCAAACTAATTCCATTAAATTTTAGATCTACCAGCATCCGCCTGCTATCGCTCACAATTTTAATTTTGGCTGATCCAACCAATTACTTAAGTAATCTATCTATCTTAATTACCTTTCTTTAAAAGTTAAATGATAAAACACTGAGATGATATTGCAGCTTAGTGGTAAATAAATTTTAATGATATCACAGCATGATAGTAAATCATTTTTACTTAAAGGCTTTGTTTATCTGCCCATAAAGCATATATTACTTCCTTGTGCTTTTTACCTCTAGGTATAAGTTTATAATCTTTTTTATATACTTTCCAAACAAACTACTAGGCTGACTAGCTTTTATTCTAGTATGATTAACTGTTTAAACTTTATCATTGGATTGGTGCTACCAATTTCTGCCTTATTATTTAAAATCAAACTTTGATAAGCCTTGCTCAACTAAATTTATTAAAATTTCCCATATCTAAAACTACCATTCCCATTTACTTAATTTCCTTGAAATTAATTATATTTTTAGGTTCACTTTGATAATGTGATTGTTTTCTGGCAATAGCTGTCTGTAGGCTATATGCCACTAATCTTTCTGTTGAGCCCAAATATGATGAACTCATCCTGTACAGATCACCCCTCTTTGCATCAAACTATATAACAGGAGCCATGGTGACTAGTTGTAAGTGTAATAAAAAATTACCAAAAATCAACTTGAGTGCTATCTTTTTCACAACTCTCGATACTTTTTAAACTGTTACTATTCTTACTTATAATAGCTTGAGCTTCTGGTTTGATAAATAATGCATTGATACTTATCCTTTTGCTGTTCAAAGGTTCCAGTCATAGTGAATACTAATAATTGACTCTTGTGGAACCTTTGAACAGCAAAAAGGACAAGTATCAAGGTGATTTTTATAGAGCCAGATGCTCAAGCTATTACAAATAAGTAGAGTAAGAGATTGAAAAGTACCAAGAGTAGTGAAAAAGATGGCCACCTAAGTTGATTTTAGCAATTATTTTATTATTGCACTTACAACTAGTTGTCATGCTCCTGTTATATAGTTTTACACAAAGAAGGGTGTTCTATATGAGATAAATTTATTATATATGGGTTAAAAAACTTTAGGTGCTGCTGAAAAGGAAATAACTGGTCTCAATAAAAGCTTTCCATTGAGAAGAAGTTGTCTTTAGAATATAGAAAATCTTTATAATAAAAGTGAAATCACTTTTAAAACTTTTAATAAATATATGATTCAATTGCAGTCTTGCCCTAAACAGATCTCAACTGTTATTAACTAATCGGTACCTTTTTTGGGGAGCATTCCAGCTATCTACTTCAGCACATATGATAACTCTGCATAGATCTGTTCTCCAAAGTGTTGAAGTTTGTAAGATAAATACTTATCACCATCTAGTACTAAAAAAGATAAATACTTATCTGAGTCAAAGTATTAAATTTATATTGTTCACTAACTATATTTGAGACTGTGTGATGAGTTCCATGACGTGCATCTCTCAAAAGTAGCTGTTCACTATATAACTCAAAAACAAGGGTATCTTTCAAACAGCTCTTGAATAAATTTTTTAGGCTTTCTCTCCCTCAGTTTCTATTCTAACAGTAAATTTTAGTTTGAGATAACTGCTTTAAAAGAACCTACTTTTTATCCATGAATTGCTTATAATTATAATCATTTATTGGGCAAAGGTAGTTTTATTTTATCCTTATAAGAAGATATGATCTAGGATTAACTTGTGACTTTATTAATTTAGATGCCCTACAATGGTTTCATTTTAAAATAACAGTAATTTTTAACTATTATTTATATATTTTATTATGATTGTAAAGGTATGGTCTAGGCTGATATTTTAGAACTACTTGAATTTTAATTGCAATGATAAATAACTTTTTAAGTAAACTTTATTTGAGATATGCTGACTAGGGGACAGACATTACCAATACTTAATGAGCAAAAGAACTGAACAAAAGAATCAAATGGATCAAAACTTAAACAAAATAAAATTTTAACCAGGCAGGGAGTGGAATAATGCTAAACCACCATGGCAGAGGGTGAGGGAGGGTCAGGCAGCGCTTCTACAGACATATTCAACTGGTCATCCATATTGGAATTGTAGAAATGGACAAAAGTGGAGAGCCAGAGTGTGGGGGCATCAGCATGGTGGGGGTGTAGGTGGTAGAAACTTTGTTACCTTCCTCAAGATCAGCTTGGTAGACAGCTTCAACAAATTTCATGATGTTGTGTTCAGTTTGAATGTGGACTTTGGAAAGTTGGGAAAATTTGATGAGACTTTATCAGGTAAATTTTGCAGATGGGTCAAAATCTGTGTTATAATTTGGCAGAATCCTTGAGATACACCATAAGGGGTTTGCACAGGGTTTAGCCCACTAAGCAATAGGACCAATGATATGACAATTGTAGCTCTTGGTAACAACAGAATAAATGTTAATATAATAACTATGGGGCACCTGCTCCCACTATAATACTTTATTTTAATATAATAAACTCTGCAGATCCTCTCTGTCTTGCTCACTTTATCCTAAAAACAACAACCACTCTTAATCGCCCATCCTGCTCATATACAGCAGCTTCAGATAGTACCACGCTTGTTGCTTGGACTATTTGGTTCCACCAATTTCTCCTTATTTTGGCTAGTTATTCTTTAGTTCCCTATTGCCTAAATTGTAGGCTATTTAATTTGTATTCATCGAATTTCAACATCACCCAATCACCTTTTTTTGAGGCAATCCAATAATTAACCTGTTATATCCCAATATCACCTCATCTTGAGGCACTCAAATAATCATAACTAATCTTATTTTGGAAGATTCATCTCAAACCACCCTAACTATCCCAGGATTATTGTCCAGTCATATTGGAATTGTGACATTACCCCCTCCTTGACTGGACAATAAGAATATTATTGTTTGTATGGTCAAAGGAACTTCACATGTACCCAGTTAATAATTTGATCCCCCGCAGGTTCCTTAATGGTGTAGGCATCAGCTTCAGTTTTCTCAATGATCTTGAATGGTCTGCTCCATATGCTGGCAAGCTTGTTCCTTCTTCTGAACTCATGTTGGTCATAAAACAGGACCAATTCCCCTACCCCAAACTGTGAAAGACTGCTGCATCTATATTGGTCAACTGCATGATCCCAAATTTTCTTGGCAAGACTAGTAGAATATTCCTTGGTTTGGAGCTTAATCAGTGTATTCATTAAGGTAGACAAATAGCAGTGGGGCTCGACTCCACTACTATCCTCTATGCAGGAGTAAAGCAATGCAGGTAGTGCTGGATGTCATCCATAAAGCAATTGGAATGGGCTCTTACTGGTTGCTAAGTGGTAACTGATATTGTACATGAAGACAGCTGTGGATAAAAAGGTGCTCCAGTCTGATGGCTGCTCATTTACAAGCTTGTGTAGAATATTTACCAAAGCCCCATTAACCCGTTTCACCATACCATTAGATTCAGGGTGGTAGGGGGTAGTTAAGTCCCCGCGGATTGCCATGAGCTCATTCAACTTGGCCAATATATGTGATGTGAAATTGGTTCCGTTGTCCATTAGAATAAATTGCAGACAACCATGGCGCTGTATGACGCACTCCAGAATGAACTTGGTGGTAGTGACAGCCCCCAAATCCTTGATAGCCCTCACTTCCACCCATCTTGTCAAATGGTCAATGACTACTATTATATATTTGGAGTGGTTTGCGCCAATTGGCAGTGGCCACATCATGTCTAACAAAACTGTATGCCATGTGAACTGAGGCTTAACTAGCTGGTGGATGGTCTTCCAGTGGTATAGTTTCTCCACTTGGCACTGATGGTAATAACCAACCATCTCAAGTACATCGTAGTGCAAACTCTCCCAATAATAGTGGGGTTACAAGAACTCCAGCATCTTTTTTCACCCATCCATGACCTACCGCTTTATGGGCATCCATACTTATCGCAGGCTGGGCAGAGGGTTTTGGGAAACTCAGCGTTGATTCCCTAATCTGCTTATATAATTCCCCATTGCGCAAGAAGGTATCCTGCCAAAGCCCATCTAACACTTTGATCACAGGCAGCGGCTCATCTTGATATTTGCCCACAATCATCTTTTTGTACATTATGTTGGCCACATATGCTGTAATGGTGATCATGGGTAATTGAGAAAGACAGTCTGCATTCTGATGCTTTTCCCCAGGTCAATGCATGATCTCAAAATCATATGCTTGGAGCTTCAAAGCCCATCGTGCAAGCCGCCCTTCAGGTTCCTGCAGATTCTGTAGCCAGTGCAAGGAGGCATGATCTGTTACCATTTGTATTTTACCCTGTGAAGGTAGACCTGGAATTGCTTATATGCATATATTACTGCTAAACACTCCCAATCAGTCACAGTGTAATTCTGTTCAGGTCCATTTAAACTGAAGCTACAATATGCAATGGGGTGCTCCACATTGACATCATCCTTTTGGGATAACACAGCCCCTACAGCAGAAAGTGAAGTGTCCATTTGCAAATTTTTTTTTAAAAATTGGGGTATTGCAAAACAGGTGAGCTAGCTAACGCGGTTTGTAATACATCAAAAGCGGTTTGACATAGATCTGCCCAGTTGAAGACAGCGTTTTTCTTAAGTAGCTCAAAGAGTGGAGCCCCAATGCAGCTAAAAGTTGGTAATGAACCTCCGGTAGTAACTGATTATCCCCAAAAACACCTGGATATCCCGCTTATTGAATGGCTGATTCATCTTGCGGATGGCTTCCACCTTGGCTGGTTGAGGGCTAAGCCCTTTGGAGTCTACCATAAAGCTGAGATATTCCAATTGTTCCTTAAAAAGTGGCACTTTCGGGGCTTAATCTTGATATTAGCATCAGCCAGGTGGCGGAACACTTGCTATAGGTGTCCAGGTTGCTCTGTGAACATCTGCAAAACACATTGATATTGTCAAGGTAGACAAGAACGCAGGAAAGCTTTAGGTCACCCAATAGTATCCATAGCCCGCTGGAACATAGTGGGAGCATTGCACAAACCCTGTGGCATACATGTAGTCTGGAACAATCCTTTTGAGGTGATTATAGCGCACTTTTCTTGTTCCACCGCTGGCAACTCAATCTTCCAGTACCCCAATATCAAATCCATAGCAGAGAAATACTTGGCCCCATTTAACCAATCTAACGTGTCATCAATTCATGGAAGCAGGTACGAATCTTTTTTTGTAATGCTGTTAAGCCTCCAATAATCAATTACTACTCAATTGGAGACATCTTTCTTTTTGACAATTAGTACTAGGGATGCCCAAGGACTTTTTGATGGATCCAACATTCCTTGTTCCACCAATGTATTTATTTCTGCAGAGACAACTTCTCCGCTGCCTTTGAGTGATGGATAGGCCATGACCTGATAGGGGGTGGTCTCCCATGTCCACCTGATGCACAACCCCACAAGCGCAACCCAAGTTATGATCATCAGTTGCAAAGATGCAATGATACTTTTCAAACAGATCCATTACCCTATCCTTCTGATCCTCTGATAGACCAGTTAGAGCCTCACAAGGAACCACAGTCATTACACCAAAGGTAGTTTATAAGGGCAAGCCAAGATCTTCCCAAGAACCAAAGTCATGTATCTGGTGGACCTCATCGATAGGGATCAAATGTAGGTAAGCCACCACTTGGTGCCGCTGAACCTTCATCACCTCCCTCTGTAGATTCGCTACCAACACTTTTACTTCCCCCTGCCCAGGTAAAAGTAACCCAGGAGCCACATAAGGTTCAAGTCATGATTGTTGATAGGGCCCCACAACCTCTCCGTACAGACCGCCCAGTATATCAATTTCAAGCTCTGTCCCAATTATGACCTGATGCTCTGAAGGGATAGTTAAAGCGTTTGCAGCTTTTAACAGAATCCCTTTGTAATCATAAGTCTTTTTTGGGGGCATTCAGGTCTTCCGCTTCATCCATCAATATATACAGGTACTACACCATCGCTATAGGCAATATTAATTTGACTAGAGAGAATTTGGTCATCTGGAATTCCGCTGGAAGTAAAATAGATGGGGATCCGTTGTCCCAGGATGGCTAGAGTCTCTTCCATCATGTCAACGACAGCCTCATAGTGTTGCATAAAAGCAGTTTCAATCAGCAGATCATAGTTGCTATTTGGTAATACTACTGCCAGTACTATAATAACAATGGATCCAAACCGCAAAGGAAGTGCGCTATACGCTTCCTCAGAGACCGTGGTTTCCATTACCGTGGTCCCATACACCATCTTGTGTTCTATGTCAGGTTTTAAAGCCAACTTCACCACCAACTTAGTGGAGACAATGTTAACAGGAGCGCCTATATCAATTATAGCTCGTACTCAGGTTTTGGCTATCACCACATCACAGTAAGTGCACTCTGAGTAAGATGAATGCCAGTTATTTACTATGTGTACATTCAGAAGTTCAAGTTTTTCCAGGAAAACTATAATACCCGCACTGACTTTAGGGTATCCTGTTACAATAGCATCTACTGGAAAGGGGACCTCTATTTCTCTTAGAGACAATGTATCCATGAATGGTTCTAGGTGGTCTGACGGATTTTGGTCAAACATTTGGCGAGTGTGAGGCTTTGGCTGCTCCAGAAACCCTGTGTCAGCCATATTTTTGAATTGTGCTTGGGTCAGCACATTTACTTCCCCAACTGGCTGTTGGTAGAGGAATGTATTATAATACTGGGAGGCTTCTACTGCCTTCAATACAATAGATTCAGGGAGGACGTATGACTTCAAGATAACAGAAGTAAAGAGTCCCATCTCTACTCCGCTCTGACTTTTCTCTGATAACTTTGATCCTGTTGTATGCGAGGGATATGTCAATAGGGGCACCATCATCCCATGTGCCCAGTGCAACCGCAATTAAAGCAAATTACTCCATAGAGCCTACATCTGTGCTTAATATAAGTTGGCCCACTTGGAAAGTTATTCCAAAGATGATTGGTGTAACCAGACCCACATTGGTAGACTGCCTGCTGTTGATCAGCATAGTTAGGGCCAAAGCGGTAGTTGAACTGTGAAAAGTAGCTTGGCATGATCTGCATCAACTGGTTGCTTCCCTCCCCATGGCTAGGGTGGGACCCGGCAATAGTGTGAATATGCTCAATATTGGGTGGAGGGAAAGTTACAGCTAACCAATGTACAAAATGAACAAGTTTAAATGAGGTACATCGTCCTTCAACAATGAGGCCATGACATTGTAAAGCTCAGGATATGGCTTCACTGCAGAGGCCATTGTAATGCATACATCAGCTTCAGCTAGAATCCCAGCCCTAATCAACACATGTGCTTCTGCCATAAACTGCTCAGCAAATGCGGTGAGAGTCTCATTTCGTTGAAACTAATGGTCAGGAACTCAGCTTTCCGCTGTGACATCTTTTCTTTTCCATCAAAAAAATGTATCACCGTCTCCTTGACTTCTTGGTATGTAACAGATTGTCTGAAAGGTAACAAACAACTTGATCAGCACTTCTGACATCCAATGTGGCGATCAACAGTTTTGCCCTGCGCCTGTATGAGGCATCTTCAGTTGCAAACTCAAATTATCAAAAGAACCCATGAATATTTCCTTCATGATCAAATGGCGGCAGCTTAGCACAGCAGACTTCCTGGAGCAGCTCATCTTGTCTTTTGAGCACAGTGTCCAATGTAAGTTTCAACTCCTCATATGCAATGGTCCTATTGTGTCATGCAGATTTCTTATCAAAGCAACCTAGGTGAGACATAGCAGGTGACTGAGTTTTTATTATTTTATTACTGATCAATGGGCCCCCTGTAGTGAGCACCACTGTTATAATTTGGCGAAATCTCTTGAGATACGCCATAAGGGGTTTGCACAGGGTTTAGCCTACTGAGCAATAGGACCAACAATATGACAATCGTGGCCCTTGGTAACAACAGAAAAAACGTAAATATAATAAATATGGGGCACTTGCTCCCACTATAATACTTTATTTTAATATAATAAGCTCCACGGATCCTCTCTGTCATGCTCATTTTATCCAAAAACAACAACCACTTTTAATCGCCCATCCCACTCATATACAGCGGCTTCAGACAATACCACACTCATTGCTTGGACTATTTGGTTCCACCGATTCTCCTTATTTTGGCTAGTAATTCTTTAGTTCCCTATCACCTAAATTGTAGGCGATTTAATTTGTATTCATCAAATGTCAACATTACCCAATTGTCTTATTTTGAGGCAATCCAATAATGAACCTGTTATACTCAATATCGCCTCATCTTGAGGCACTTGAATAATTGTAACTAATCTCATTTTGGCGGATTCTTCTCAAACCACCCTAACTATCCCAGGATTATCATCCAGTCATATTGGAACTGTGACAATCTGCTAATTGTGCCACATGCATGACCACATTATTGGCTTCAGTGGCCAATTTTGTGATTTTCTCCTGTGCTGTTTTGGGGTAATCAAGGGGAACTCAACTATGTTTAGCCCCTGGTGGAATTGAGAGATAAATTGGGCCACAACTTTTTGTAAGGTTGGGCAATGGGGTGAGGCTACCACTGCTAAGGCAAGCTGGTGGTCACTTTGGTAGGGGATGGCATTAGGTTTAGGAGTGAATTGCTTAGGGGATGGGAATTTGTCAAAATCAGAATTGTAAAATATAGCCCAAATGCAATCAAATGGGCTGAGAGGTTCACCAGTGTCCTCATTGGTGACAATGTTACCTGATTTATCAATCTCAGCCAATAATTCCCATGGACTTTGGTTTACAGGAATGGTGGATGGATATTTTGGGTGGGCAAAAGTTGAATGGGCTGCTTGGGTTTAGATGGTGGTCCAGGCCTAGTTCTGATTGGTGTGGATAAAATTGGGTGGAATAGTGTGAGTAGGTTTGGTAGAGGCTGATTTTCACTCTGGCCCATCAAAAAAGAATGTTGAGCAGGAGGGAGCAACAAAATGCTCCATTCAGAAACCACCAAATATAGCTCAGAAGCCACACATCAGAGGAAGTAGCTTGGGGCAGGAATTTTAGGAAAATGGTTGAGTCTGAAACTGTGGGGAAAAATTTGGTGACCATTATCTACCCTAGCCCAAAAGAAATGTTCAGGCGCCACGGTGATATGAGCATGGGGAATTTGTTGGTCTATGGAAGGGTGATAGGAGCGATATGGTGGCAGTGGTGCAAGGTGCAGCAAGACTCTCTGCTTTATAAGGAATGGTGAAGATAAGGTTGGGCTGTGTCCCATATGCCAGAATCCCCACCATTAACTGATCATATAATAAATGGGTTGGTAGGTGAGATGGGAGAGATGCAAAGGACACCACCAATGTGGTGTCTAAAGAAAGGCAAGTATAGTGGTAGGGATAGGAGTGTTTTTGTAAAATATTGGAGTAAAAGCTGCTGTTGCAGCATTCTCCTCCATTTGGAAGACAACATCATGATAGCTCTTAAATAGGTGGAAATTGATAAAGTCAGCTGGTGAAAATGCAGCTGTGACTACTTTGATAATGGCCTTGTTGGCATATGGGAACAAACGCCTATAGTTAACATTTAGGCCTAATTGGATGTTGGAATGAGGTAGGGCAAGATGATGGGGTTGAGAAGGGTGGATGCATGCCAGATGGAGTGCTAAGTCCCATGGGGGGACAAAATAGCCTGAAGATGATGGTGAGCTATCTGACCCCATGTGTATGCATTTGCCCACAGAATGGAAAATGCTAGGTGGTGGAGCACTGCTACCCCACATTGGAGTAGCAGGCGGTGGATCCATGAACATGTTTTGAAAAATGGTCATGGCCTGATGGCAGTGGAAAATTAAATGCTTTTTCTCAATAATATTTTCTCAAAGCGAGATCAAGTGGAAAGAAAACCGAATAATATTTTTTTCACTATTATTAGTTTTATAACATATTTTAACTTACCCTAAATTTATTTATAGCTATTAGTCCAGTAATTTAGATTATATAGTTGATGGGGATATATAAACTCATCAAAGTAAAAAAGAATTTAAATAGCTATAGAACTGTGATGTGCTAGATTTATTTAAATTGATAATCAAATTGAATCAGCTGTATAAAAGTGTTACAATAAAAGAACAAGATTTTAAGACTTTCTAGTAGTATCACAAGTAAACCCTTTTTGTTATGAAATACTCTTTATTTTATAGAAAGCTAATATTTATGATTTTACAAATTGGCTTGAGATCTATGCCCAACTATATGAGCTATGGAAATGATATACGTTGAAGTAGGATTTACTTTATGATCTAAAAGCTGCTGGTACCAGTTAAGGTTAAGTATTGGAAGATTAAAGTGCAATTGAATGATATAGTTTATACCTTATCTCTTCACTTTTTGTGAATCTATACCCAGTGAGGTTTCTATATTAAGAGGATTCTTAACTGTTAGATAGTCAAAAAGTGTTTATATGGTTTGGAATATAAGTTTATACCCCTCTATGTTTTTTAAGAATAATGTATGGCATGACAACGTATCATATAAGGATACTGTCATTCTGGTACATGATAAGGCTTGAGTTCACTAGAGGAGCCCTTCAAGAAAGTTTAGAAAAGTCTATCAAAAAGGGTATAAAAGGGTTTACTTCTTAGATTAATAAAGTTGTGTCATGGTTCTACTGGAAATACTACTGGTAATTCCTTGTCTAGGAAAGCTAGCCAGCATTAGGGACAGACAAACCTTATTATGAACTGAACAACCTTAGTAACAGCAATACACTGAGATCTAACAAATGTTATGAGGATGATAACTGTTTAAATGGTATAAAATTTGGTGAATTAAAATGTAAAAGAATTGATATTGGTAAATGGTCAACCACATAAAAATATCAAATAACTAACCTGAAGCAGTAGGTTGAATGAGAAAACATTTTTATACAATTTGATGACTAGAATATAAAAAGGGTCATACCATTATTGACCCTAATGAGCTTTTCACTGTGCATTTAGATGATGTTAGTGCAATCAATTAGAAATCTAAATAGCTAACAGCAAGCAAGGAATAGAGTCATATATTGGTACTAAAGATGCTTATAGAGATTTTAAAAATGGTATTCAATTGTGCTAGTTGCAGCCACATAATAGCTGTGCAAAAGATAATTTTTTAGCACTAGGTGGTCCCAACTTAATGGGGGGATACACCGATTTTTATTTAATCACGCCTGATCTCCTAAGAGCTTGAGGCAAAGGCAGGGGTAAGAGGAGGTGTTAAGAAAGAGTGAAGGGAAGTTTCGCCAGAGCCATATGTCCACTTGAACTGTCCAATTGGCCCATGCTGACATGGTAAATACTCTCAGGGCCACCTCAAAATGAACCTGAAAGTGGGTGATCTTATGGGGCGCATCCACAGGGTGGAGTTAAAAGTGGCGCAAAGATATGAGCTATGAATAGTCCATATCATTATACCAAATGCCAATACCCTTAGTGACTGGGAGCAATTGGGAAGTGAGAGGTTGAACATGAAGTCCTGAAGTGGGTGCCCTACCCAGGGTTCTGCTCACAGGAGTTTGAGGACCTTGTTCCAGAAAATAGCTATGAGGGATCTAGTAAAGAAGCGGTGGAGGTGCATGTTTATCAGCTCTGCGCATTGCGGGCAGCTTTTGTGCTGGAAGGTGGGACCAGTTTGATCCCTGTCCTGTATGAGCAGTGTAGAACTCACCACAGTGTATTTGGCAATTTTTCTGAAAGAACAGGGTGGGTAATGTTCTTCCAAAGCGCCTTGAGATTCCATTCCACAGTGGGGGTAGGAGTTCAAGGAGATGAGGCCGCATTGGGGGTCTGTCCAATGAGTGGAGGCGGGAGATAACAATCCTCCCATTATGCACCAGGGTGTGATGAAGAGGGCTGATTTCAAGGCCCCTCCTTTTATAAGGGAAGGCGTTTTACACCCAT
>JAKSZP010010627.1:0-187803 GCA_022478985.1 Massospora cicadina | reverse complement strand
TATGATTCTCGCTCTTGAAACAGGCGCAAGTATTGAGCTTTAGTGAAGCCTCCTTGGGACATGTGTACAGAGGAGTTATAGTCCTCAAAGGTAGCAGGGGATACTCGCAGGGCTTGACAAATGTTTCCAACGCTGGGAGAAATTCCAGGAGGGATCTATTATTCTCACTCGTTGAGATTAACCATTGTTGAGCTCGCTCTGAATTCTCCTGAAGCAGCAGCTGGAGGAAGGAGACATTAGCTAAGTCCTTGCCTTGAGACTTCTGGCGGGCCCTAAGGCTGGACAACGTGTTGAAGATTTCATTTTTAAATTTGGAATCAATGAAAAGTGGAGAGTGAGACCGGTAGTGGCAGGTACTGCACACTTTATGAGCGTCTTGAGTGAGGGGAGCCACGCAACGCCCTCATCACACCCTTTGAGGAAGGTAACAACCAAAACTAGAAGGGATATAAATGTTCCAGCCCAGTGGACCGCTCCAACGGGTGACAACTCTGAGAGCATTGGCTAACTCTAGCCACCCAACAGTGTAAGAAACTCACAAAAAGTCCAGGTTTTTATAAGATAATGTCAGGAAACTAGAGCTCAGGAGGTCTCTGGAGGGAAAGACACAGGCCAAAGGTGTGCTAACAAGGCCATGTGACCCAACAAAATGAAGAGACGTCCTAAACGTTCATTATTGTGTTTCCACTTAGATCTGTGGAACAAAACGCACACCAAACTGACTACAATCATCAGGGACATTAGGCCCTGAGAGCTGGGAAGGGTGGAGAAAAATCTAGGGCAAAAGGCAGCATAATAGGAGGAGGTGGAGCTGGCGGAATAGGTGGTAGAGTAGGCGGAGGACTCAGTTACAACAGTAGGGGCAAAGCAGAGCGAAAACGGACTCCAGCCATTGCAGAACTTTGCAGAGTTGTATTTTTTTTGGAAAAAGCCAAATACAGGAAATGTGCCCAAAATCCTAAACTTTATTAAAACGATTTTTGTATCCAAGAAAAGCAAAGCCTTTCTCATCTTGGGACTTAATTTATAGGGGGTTGCTTCATGAAGATTCCATTGGTTGTTTGAATCTGATATGAGATACAAATTCGTCATTTTTCAACAAAATTAAATTTTTTTGAATTCAGCCAGATTTTGTAACCTCATATCTTGTGATATTCTGGGCCTTGAGTTCGATTTCTGCTTGGGCTTTTGCCTCAAATAAGCCATTTTCCTCAGCCCTGGCTGGCAAAGCCAAAACCCATTTTTTGTCAATGACCTTAGATAGGTCATTGGTGACCCTTAGGGGTTCTGGTCTCTGCCCTAAGGACTTGTTGGACTTGGCTTTAGAAAGGCGGTTAATTCCAGGAAATGTCACTAGCTGTGACAATCACAAGCTTATCTCACTATATTGGATGAGCAAGTAACAAAAGCTGAGGAGGATTTCTTACAAGTCAGAAGGGTTGTTAATAATATTTTGGAAGGTAACCTCATTAAAGTGAAAGAAAAATTGGATTAATCAAGGAATTATTATTTCTGAAAAGTGAATGAGAAGCGGATGAAGAACTTTCACTGGATTCAGGGGGAGATGTTAAAGATGTTAAAATGCTTAGAAGAATTTAAAAAATCTCAAATGTGATTGCACTCAAATGTAGGCGGTTGAGCTGACAACAAGAAGTATGAAAATCTAGTTAGGAAAGAACAAACCTGAGAGAGATATGATTGGATTTTTTACTGCAATAATTAGAGATGATTCACAAAGTTACACCTATTGTTGATCAAGTTTCCAGGAAGGCATTCCCTGCAAGTGGAGTGACAGAAGAATTTATGAATAGGCCAAATTACCAAAATTCACCAGGATAATGTACTGACCTTTTTCCATATTTTAAAATTAACAATGTTTAGATATGGGGACTGACAGAAAGCAGTAACTGTAAATAAATTGATTAAACACTAATTGTCAAAATCTGGTGTTGTCCCAACTTAACTGGGAAATAGATGTACAGTGATGCCAAGAAGGCGAATCTTACTGAGTTCAGTAGTCCTACTCGCCTTTTGGATGGCAAACTGTAAACAGGAGTTTTATAATTCAGTTTAGAAAGGACAAACATTGGCAGCTTTCATCGGCCAATTTTACCAGGAATCGCAGAACCTAGATTAATTAAAAAATAGTATCAGATTTTTGAACGAATAGAAATTCAAGAGGTGCTTTGCCCTACATAGAGTTGGATTGCATTATGGCATTGGCGCTTGTAAGCCAGATCTCTACATCGCAGATGGTAGATCAACTCAAAGTTTAAGGAGCAACATTTAGAGTACCTTATTGATCCTTTAAAATCATACCTTACAGAACTCAGGATATCGTGAAATTTACTGAGACTAATAAGAAACCACAGAATTGAGTTGTAACGTAAAAATAAGCATGAAGGACTAAAATGAGTGGAAAAAACCAAAATCTGCTGCTACCAATGTGGGAAGCTTAATGATGCAGTCACAGGATATCAGGATAAGAAGCCTAGAGAGCAAGTTACTCTGGTGCATACTAAAGAAAAGAAAACTGGTCAAGACTTGGGAAAAGGACCAGCAGTCTAGACATGTGTCATGGATGAGGCTGCAACTTTTGCAACTAGTCTTTTATTGACCAGTTGAATGAGTGAAAACAACTCTCAAACTGGTGTAGGTACTGGCGACCAGCACACTGCAGATGGAGATAATAAAGGCCCTTAAATAGGTGAAAGAGAGTAAAGGAATTTTCAATTAATTTGAGATGAAATCATGAGAAATTTGAAACAAGGATGAGATGACATCATGTAAAATTATTTTGCCTTGAGGAATCAGAATTCCAATTGATGAAGACAGAATTGCCGCCAAAATTCCATATGAAAATTGACCCCCTTATATCCCTCAGGGGCCAAAATAATTTGCATTATGCTAGTGATGAAACAATGAGCAAACCGAATTATGCAATGTAAGCGTCTGAGTATTAATGGTGAATTTTAACAAATGGGCAAACATCCAATTTTGAAAGGTGTTGAAGCTACAGTTTGAGGCACATTATAGGATCGCCATCACTCACGCCAAAATTCAACAAGGATACTATTAAACTTGGTATCAACCAATATTTCAAGAAGGTACAATGATAAAACACCCAGAAGAGCAACTAGTACAAAGGACCATGGACATATAGATTCAGGGATGACCATGAGATGGAGCTTGCAGCTACAGGAATTGTCCCAAATGGATGAGGCCACCAAAGCAGTTGTCAGACGCCATTTGACTTAAGGATCTTGAAAAATTCTCATATCAAAACCCTAACCAGATACTTTTAAATATTCGATTTAATTTTGTATATTGAATATCCCTTTGAAGTATAAAATAATTCATATTTTATTTTATAATGAAACCCTTCTACAGAATCTCAAATTTATTTTTTTGTTTGCACTTACGTTGTGTTAAGTGCAGTAATCACCAGTAACCAGTCTGGTAGTAACGAAAAATTTCTGTGTCCAGTAACTAGTCTGAGACCTGCCTTGTTTAGAAAAAGACACTCTCTTTAGTGGATACCATGGTGCTGATAACGCCATGAGAAAGGTTGGAAAGGTTCACGTTGATTCCTAAGGGCCAACGTATGTTAAAAATATTAAGATTGTTAAGAAGTTCACCTGGGCGGGAACAGTTTGTACTTTTGATTTATGCTATAAGGGGCAGAATCAAAGGAAGACTTGTTTAGTAATAGTGATTGTGATGTTAGCGAAGGTTGTCTGGTGCCTAATCTGCGCGGAGTAGACCTCATGAGCAGTATGTCAGTCTTTAAAGTTAATTTTGCTGAGGTAAGCGCTCTGACTTTGGTGCTCACTACAGGGGTGGCACCATCAGGGCCCGCGATGATCATGATAGTTATCCTGAGCAAGTTGATAATGATGCAGCTATGGAGGTGTAACATGGAGAGGTTTCCTATGAACCCTTGGTGATGAGGAAAATACACTCCATACTAGACTCTGTATTTTTGGAATTGAAGTGCATGATCTATGCATCAATCTCGAGCGTGTCAAGGAAACTGCTAGAAGAGGCCGAATTTCCTCACTACCTGTTCTGAGATGACCAACATCTATTGTCAAATTGAAAGCTTCACTCAAGAACTTCTAGGAAATAGTTGTATTTCTCAAATAGAGAATGGCAAAACTTTTACCGCTATGAATAATTATAAAGATTGATTGAAGCAGCAAAACAATACGATGTTTGCAATGAATAAGAGTATAGAAGATCTGAAGGCACAGATTCATACTGTAATGAAGCCTACCTCTAATCGCTTTATAACTTGATAAAGGCACCTAAGTGGACTGCTCAAAAGAATATATTACAACTGGTCAGAACTTAAACTCAATTAACCATGATGCACACCAATTCTGTTGAAGAGGATCCCAACTTTAAACCATACTTGAAAACCATGTATACCCTAGAGAGGGGACAATTGTGGGTTTCCTAAAGATGTATGAAAATAGCATGGATGGCGCTAGCAATTGCCAGAAGGCTCGCATGTACAAGGATGATGAGCTACAAGGCTCAAGAAATCCTCAGCACGAGCTTGAGACCTAGATTATCTTGTATTGATGTCAAGAACATCTTACTCTCCGAGTTCAGTAATGAACAGGATTTCAAGAATATAAACAAGGGTTCCTGTTGATAAATTTGGGAAAATTAGTCAATTGTAAATTACTCTTATGATACTACCTCAAGGATCAGCAGTTATGGACCACAGGAACAATGGATCTGCCTACCAACAAAACCGTTTTACTAAGCTCCTTAGAATGCATCAAAAATTGAAGATGTACATGATTCTAGAGGTCAAGAGCGCAACGTCCCTTAAAGTGCTTAAGAAGGCGCTTCTCAACATCCAAGGGATGTACAAATTTTATTATAAGGCCATGACAACTACACCACCCCTTGATGTGTTAATAAGGCCATTTAATTCACCAATGTTAAGAGTGACAAGCCAAAAGAGTTGAGTAACAAAGTGCCTGAACGCTTACCACGTTGATAGTTTAAATGCCACAAGTGCCACCTTTATGAGCACTTTTATAAATCCTTTCCACTAGTTACCGCTGAAACAAAGGAACCAACCCCTAAAGAGGATTCACCAAATACCTTAAATTGGATGGATCTTCACACTGAGGGTGAGGGCGACCATGATGATGAAGAATTAGCTATTGCGGGCTATCATGTGTTAGGGACACCTAGCGCATTGGCTATACTGGATGGATTGAGAGTTCAAGATACTGATGGATCTGCATTGAGCAATACCTATTCAACTCAAGTAAACAAGACTATCTAAGTGATCAATTATGTTAGGAAGGAATGCAGTTGGTCGCATCTACCTTTTCAGTTGTGGCACTAGATGGTGAAGACACTATTAAGGCTAATACAAGCAACGTTGCTTTAAGAAAGTTTGAGGAATCTGCCACCAATGCCCTGACCACTGGAAACCTCCTCTTGAAAGCGTAATAAAAGTGAAAGTAATTATACAGAAGGTGCATGTTCTGGCAGTGCTAGGTACTGGGGCTCCAGTTAACATTATCTACTCCAAACTTATGAAGAAATTCAAGTTTATGGCTGACATTGACTACAATGTGAAATACTTCACTGCAGGACCAGACGTTACCTGGATCTTAAGAACTCATTCTGCGGTGCCTTTACGCTTTGGACATATGGTCCTGACGGCATCTTCAGTAGTATTGGACAACGACCACTATGATTTCCTAAACGGGACACAGTTTTGACTGAACTTTGGGGCGAAGATCAACTTCACCACTAGCACAGTTATCATCTTGAGCTAGTAAATCCCCTTGGTTTCAAGGACGAGGATGTTAAACTATGCAAACAACATATGTGTTTTGCTGAAATAGACTAATCTATCTAGTTTATTCATTACACCTTGACGGAGAAAGGTTTAAAGCAACTATTGCCTACCATTAGTGAAGAGGAATGGCTTTCTCTGAGTATCAGTAAATCCATAGAGATTTGACCAGGTGACTAATGCAGAATGACCTTGTCAATCAGTTTAAAGATTCCATCTAACAGCTATTGGAAGTGTAAAGTTGAGACGGGATCTGAGAGCAAGAGCTCAGAGTACTACCAGTATCTTATAATTATACCTACTCTAGATAGCTAAACCTTGTTTTGGGGAACATTACTACTCAAACAATCTGAGTTAAAAAATTAGAACTGTCCTGACTGACCAGTTCCTTGATACTGGTTCCATTAAAGCAGTAGGAGGCTTTGACGAGCTAAGGTTTGGGGATGTGACTCCTAAAAAGCAAAAAGGGTTGAACGAACTTTTGGACAAATTTAATGACATCTTCAGCACCGGCCTCAATGACTATCGCCTGTGCAAAGGGAAGGCCCATAAGACGTACTCTGGTTAGTTATCTCCTTCAAGTCCAAACCTTACTGCCATTCAAAGACAGAGGACGCAGTCATCACACAAGAGCTCAACCAATAAGCCAAAGCCAGGATAATCCATCCGTTGAAGAGCCCGTGGGCATCTCCTTTGTTTCTGGTGCACAAGAAGTATGTGACCCTTATGATAGACATAACTACACACGCCTAAACAAGATAATCAATTAGGACTCATACCCGCTGCTACATATTGATGATGCTTTAAAATTCCTGGGCAGCTCAATATACTTTTTGGCAATGAACCTAGTCAGCAGCTACTCGCAAATGTAGCACTCGACCAAGGACCAGGAGAAATGCGCCTTAAACAGCAATTAAGAGTTTTTAAACCCACTAGGATGCCGCAGGGGTTCTGTAACTCCCCTGAAATCTTCCAACAAGAAATGGATCGCATCTTTGGTGACCTTAGGTTATTGAGCGTGTTAAATACCTTCAAGACATCATGGTGTTCAGTTTACGTTCCATGAGCACTTGCAGAACCTCTAGGAGGTCTTTACGTGGCTGTGCGCATCCATCCTGAAACTGAAGAGAAGCAAGTGTACTTTTCTGAAGAGATATCTAGAGTTCCTGGGCGCAAGATTAGCCCATACTGTGGGTTCTGCTAATGGAGGCCAAGAATAATTTCTCAGAGTGAGAAACTTACTTTTTTAATAAATGTATAAAATAATATTTTATTATAGTTTTTATATTTTTTATTATTTATAGCAGGCAAAACCAGGAAAGGTCCCTTTGTCGCTACTAGCTTTTCCTATTTAAACTAGTTCAATTTTTGAGACCAGGGGTATTTGAGGCAAAAGAATGCAAAGCTCAGTCTTCCAAATTAGGGAATATAGGCTTTTGGCCTATCAGATCGAAGATAAAAATTTTTTGGAGGTAAAACTGACCCATGTGGTAACGATTTGATATATTGTATATAATCACCAGTGAGTAAAATCTTTTCACCTTGGTGGTGGTCTGACTCAGATGGTAATGATTGGGTATTTCAGTGGTAGTTGGACTCAGATGGTAATGATTGGCTAATGTTTACCCTATCATCCTCGAGTAAAATCTTTGCACCTTGGTGGTGGTTAAAGTTGGATAATAATGATTGGTTTACTCATACCCAATCAATGATAAGTAAAATCTTCTTGCCTTGCAGTGGTTCCAATCCATGCGATATTATACTCCTCATATTCAACTGAGGAGTCAGAGTATTTCTATTAAGAATATTTACCTTTTTAAGCCGATTTTTGTGATAGATCATATTTTTCCATTGGTTAGGATTCCACCAAGAATTCGCCAAGGTCTTTTTGCCATGGATACTCATATCATCGATATCCATAATACTTTTTGTTGATCAGGCAGGAGATGGGCCAATCATAATAGCAGAATTGGGAACACTGATACCTCCAACATCCTTTTCCTTAGATCAAAAAGGAGAATGTCTGACATTGCTCCCCTCAAGAATGTTGGTAGGGGTGTTGCAGTTATGGTAGAGTAATTCCTTAATATCCACTTGAGAGTTAGGAAGGGGGGTTCAGAGCTTATTGGCAGCCTTCCCTTTTTTTGTCGCGGTTTTAGTGGGGTTAGTGTACATGCAAGAGTAATCCTTCTTGCTGGGTTCAGTATTGGCTAAAACTAAGGGTACTTCGTAATTGAGTAATGACAAGATCCCTTGCTTCATATTGATGATGCCATCATACTCAATTATAAATTGAGTTCCTATAAGCATCTCATACTTATTATTCTCCAAAGCCACTGCAGGGGCCAATAGGATAAGCTTCCTAATTCAGATGGGAAGCGACGAGTAAGCACCAAGTGCTTGGGTGTTGTTAGGACCAGCGGTTCCAAAGTCTTGGTTGTACTCCAATTCAGGTGTAAACTTGATTTTTTTCATCAGATTGGAGGAAATTACATTCACCGGGGAGCCAGTATCTAGGATGGACATCACTTAAACTTTTTGAATCACCACTTCGACCTTTGTGAGTATCCCCCCAAAAGTGGGCGATAGTGCTAAGACCTCCCTAAGATGAAAATTGGAGGTTATTTACATGCAGTCTCAGGGTAATTTTCTTTAATGGACTTCATGTTGTGGCTATGCTGGATAGGGCGTATAAGATGAGACACCACCTCATCTGCATCGCTAGCAGTATCAATAGCAATTGGTTCCCCCAGAACTTGGCTGAGATACATTTCTTCGGGTATAGTGGCTTCATCCACTCCTTTAGCATTTAAGCAATCAGGGACTTCCACCTCAGCAGGTGCTCCAACAATGTAATAGCCAACCTCATCCGTATCCCCCTCAGAATCATCCCCTGGGGTATTTGTAGCGCGAGGTAATGGCATTAGTTGGTTAAATGAGTTAGGCACATGAGGTTTGTCAGCAATAGGTGTGTCCTTCCCTACACTGACATTTCTTTTCCCTGCTCCTGTTCCTTGGCATCAGCTTTCTTTTTCCAGCACCTAGCCTCCATGTGGCTGAACTTGTCACAGTATTTGCACCGTGGCGTTCAGGACAGTTTGCTTTGGGGTTTTGTTCTAGAGGACCCATTATCTGAAGGGGCTCCTTCTTGTCCTCAATAGCTAGGGCTCGAGGCTTAGGCTTTTGATCATCAATGGTTAAAACGCGAGGAGGAGATACTGTTCCTTGTGGAATTTCGAGTTTATGGAAATCAGCAACATCTATTGACGCTTCCTTGATGTCTTGGACATTATGGAAATAATGTTTAACAGAGGTGATGTGCATTGCTAGCGATGGGTAGGAAGCCACTCCAATCAAAGCGGCAGCTATAGCATCATACAAAGTCAACATTTTTGAGATTAACAGCATCTGTGCCTCCATATAGAATCATTCCGCGAAAGCAGCCACTGACTCCCCTTTTCAAATGCTCATATGCATAAAGGCTTGTTTTTTCATGCTTAAAGCCTGTTTTGAGCCAAACGTGTTTATGAGGGCCTCTTTAACCTCGGGCCAGGTGCTAAGAGCATCCATATGTGGGACCATCACCTCTTGTGCCATGCGGCCCAAACAGGAAAGAATGTGCTTAGCCTTCTGACAATCAGTCGCCCCTTCCATAGCTGCTTCATAAACGTATAAAAACGAAGCAATGCTACCCTCACCGGGGATAAAATTGTCTTTGAACGTTGGTTTGAATGAACTAGATTCACCCCTGGTAAGGGTATGAATATCTGGAGCTTCTGTTATTGGGGTTTCAGAGCGGTAGCTCAACTGATCAAAGGTCTGTGAAAGGCAATCAAACTGATTTTGCATGGCTTTGAGCTGGGTTTCCATTTTAGAGAGGGCTTCTAGAGGCCCAGATTTGCACAGTCTTAATTGAGCTTCAATCCCTGATTTATGAGTTTTGAAGTCTTCCACTTGGTTTTCCATTTCAGAGACTTGAAAACGGAGTTGTGATACCATGGAGCTTAGGCTTAATTGAGCAGTTTCCACGGCTTTCACGCGTTTCTTCAGCTCTTCTTTCATTTGTTTACACCCTTCATCGTCATGAGGGTGTGAGCTTGGGCCTAGGGCTTCATTCTTGATCTGCTCATACTTTTGCTCGACCTGCATTAGTCAGCTGTATACTTCCTTCAACAGCTCAGGGCTTTCCAGAGAAGTTTTTATTTCTTTTGCTTCGATTTCACATGCAGTCAAATGATGTGCCAGATATTTGGTATTTTCCAACGAAGCTTTGAGAGCTAGCTCCTTTCCTAGCTGAACAACCTTGGCCGTGAGGATGGTGGTGGTGCTAGATGGTTCAAGCAACAGATGGCGTTCAAGCTCATCCACACGCGAAAATGCCTGAATTAACTGTCGCTCCACCACAGCCACCCGCTGTTCATATTTCTCTTGAAGGGCGGAGTCATGAGCTGAAAGGTCATGACACGTTTGCTCATTTTGCTTTTCAAGTTCTTTAGCAAACTCTTCCAACAACAAGCAGGTGTTAGTGGAGGATGCATTCAGCTCATCCTGGAATTTCTTCATGGCCTCCTCGACATACTTTACAATCCCAAGGTCCATAATAGTAAGTTGGTCATGCAGCTATATGATGAAGTTGCAATTAGCTTCCACACCAGATTTAACTGCCCCAAGATGTTTGGAGGTCAGTTGATACAACTTTTCATATGCTGAATTCAGAGCTGCATGGGTATCTAGGTGTCAATGAAGTTCTTCATGATGGCCAGCTAAGAGATGCATCATATGGACCAAAGCAGGGTGAGCAAACTTGTGGACATAGTTGGACAAATTTGTAAGCTGACCATAGGTCTCTGGGAGGACACTAGTCTTATAGAGAAACAAGTGGCGTTCCTCTACCAATGACGCTCATTCACGAGATGAAAGGTCGCCTGGGTTAAGGATGCCATGAGTGAGGTCTCTTACAGCTTCAGTGGCTGGCCAAGTGATGCGATGAGACTCAGGTATTAATATGGGCTCAACTTGTTCTTCTTCAAATATTAAGGCAGTAGGGCTATCCATTTGATCATCTTCTTCAGTTCCTTCCTTATTTTGCACCCAATGGGTGACACTATCCATTTCTTTTTTAATACTTATCAAAGTATGCAGGGGGCTTGACCCCTGTAGTGAGCATCAATTTGTGGGTTCTGCTAATGGAGGCCACAAATAATTTCTCAGAGTGAGAAACTTACTTTTTAATAAATGTATAAAATAATATTTTATTATAGTTTTTATATTTTTTATTATTATTAGCAGGCAAAACCAGGAAATGTCCCTTTATTGATACTAGCTTTTCCTATTTAAACTAGTTCAATTTTTGAGACCAGGGGTATTTGAGGCAAAAGAATGCAAAGCTCAGTCTTCCAAATTAGGGAATATAGGCTTTTGGCCTATCAGATCAAAGATAAAAATTTTTTGGAGGTAAAACTGACCCATGCAGTAATGATTTGATGAATTTTATCCAATCACCAGCGAGTAAAATCTTTTCACCTCAGCAATGGTCTGACTCAGATGGTAATGATTGGCTAATGTTTACCCTATCATCCTTGAGTAAAATCTTTGCACCTCGGCGGTGGTTAGATTTGGATGATAATGATTGGTTTACTCAATCATTGATGGGTAAAATCTTCTTGCCTTACATAGGTTCCAATCCATGCGATATTATACTCCTCATATTTGACCAAGGAGTTGGAGTATTTCTATTAAGAATATTTACCTTTTTAAGCCGATTTTTGTGATAGATCATATTTTTCCATTGGTTAGGATTCCACCGAGAATCTGCCAAGGTCTTTTCGCTGTGGATACTCATATCATCGATATCCATAATATTATTTGTTGATTGGGCAGGAGATGGGCCAATCATAAAAGCAGAATCAGGAACACTGATACCTCGAACATTCTTTTCCTTAGATTGAGAAGGAGAATGTCTGACACATACATAAAAACTTTAGAGATTAGAAAATGAACGAAATCATGGCAATGGAGGCACCAAAGAGTATGATGGACTTCAAATGGTTTAGGAATGGTGGGGTATTATAAGCAGTTTATCCCCCATTATATGGACTTGTTGGTGCCCCTTATCTACCTGCTTACTAAAGAGACATAGTTTGAATGGATTCTGGAGCAGGAGCAAGCGTTTGCAGAGTTGAAGGAAAATTTTTAAAAGCACAGTTCTGGTTATCCAAAATTCACCAAGACCTTCTACCTTTACACCAACGCCAAAGATGTGGGACTTGATGCCATCTTAGCACAGCTGGATGAATATGGGGTGGACCACTTGGTTGAGTATTATCCTAAAGTATCCAGAAAATCCAAAAAAAATTTCACAGTTACTAAACAAAAATGTCTGTCAGTAATAAGAGAATTCAATCACTTTAGGCCTTTATTTCTATGGAGTACATTTCAAAGAGGTTACAGATCATGCGTCGCTCCACTGGTAAGAAACATGAAAGATTTAGATAAACTCCTTGCCCGTTGGGTTGTCCTGCTCCAAGGGTATACTTTATAAATCATGTATCATACAGGATACAAAAACATCAACACTGAAGGCTTGTTAAGATTATTGGTTTCTCACCTACAGCCCACAGAGAGCGATCACCTGTACGACTTGATTGAACTATCTGAAGAAACCTGGCAGGCAGAAAATAAGAAAGAGAAGAGTTTTATGCGCAGATGTATTAAAGACACCCAGTGTGTCATTGGAAATATGCAAAAGAAGATCCAAAATATGTGGTATACATACAAAATGCCAAGTGATTGCATGCAGATAGTGATGGAGGCTCACAAGCATGTAGGCCATAGACGATTTCAATTGACATTAGTATACCTCAAGGAGAGTTAACTGGGAGTACATGTCTGACGAAGTACACTAAGCCTTGGAGTTGTGTGTACCTTGTGCCAGTTTTCACTTGCTGAAGAAACAATCTAAGTTTATGCCAATTACCACACTGCACCATTCAATAATGTCTCAGTTGACGTGGTGGGATCATTGGCAAGTACATCCAGCAGAGAAAAGTTTATTCTAGTAGCAATTGAACACTTCACTAATTGGGTCAAATCTTACACGGTCAAGATGTATACCATGTATTCCACTGCCCGTTTCTTGTACAATCAAGTGACCACAAGACACGGATGTCCTCAAATTCTATTGTCAGACAATCAAAAGGACTTTATCTTGGACTTAGTGAATTAATTGATGAATTTGGTGGGGGTGAAGAAGCATTTTATACCCCCTACAGTCCATACTTTAATAAAAGCGTCAAAAGAGTAGGTGACCCTAAGGATGAATTTTAAAGGTGATGGCTCTCAACTACAAATTGAAGTGGGACCAACTGTTGCCATCAGTGTCGTTGGCTTACTGGTCAAGCCAGCATAAAGTGATGAATTTCCCTCTTGAAAGCCCTGTATGGGCGAGAGGCCGCGCTGCCTACCAATCTAGTACCTATCATATTAGCGCATAAAAAACTTGCCAACCAGAAGTTACCAACAGGATTTAATGAAGAGCTTTTAAGAATACAGTTAAAGGCTTCAAGCAATATTAAAACAAGCCTCCCCCAATCAAATATGAGAGTCAGAGAACAACTATTTTACCCAAGCTTATAATAGAAGACAAGCTTTTGTTCTTAAACTTGCAGGGAACAAAATCAAAGAAATTTCAGGCCACTTGTACTGGGCCTGCTAATGTGTTAACAAAGAGAGGAACGGAGTACTCTATCAGGGATTATGATACTAATGTTGTCACTAATAGGATGCACACCTGGCACCATTATAATTTACCAAATCTTGTCTTGGAAGGGGAAGTGTCTCAGATGAGGCTGTGACTGGTGCAACTAGTCATTCTTTAACCAGTGGAATGAGTGGAAAAAACCCAAACTGGTGGAGGTATTGTTGACCAACTCACTGCAAATGGGGGTGATAAAGGCATTTTATAGGCGAAGGTGAGAAATTGAACTTTCAGTTAATTAAAGATGACATTATGAGAAATAATTCTCAACAAGGGCGAGATGACATCATGTAAAATATTTTTTCCCTGAAAAAAGTCAGATGAATTAATTAGAGACGACGTTGCTGCCAGATTTCCACATGAAATTGACCCCCTTATATGCCTTCAGGGACTAAAATAATTTGCATTCTGCCAATAATTAAGCAACGAGCAAACTAAATTATGCAATGCAAGTGTCTGAGCTTTAAAGGTGAATTTTAATAAATGGGCGAAATATCCAATTTTGAAATTTATTGAAGCCACAGTGTGAGGCGCATTATAGGAGCACCATCACTCAAACCCAAATTCAACAAGGATATTACTAAACTTGTAATCAACCAATATTGCAAGAAGGCATAATGATACAACACCCTGAAGTGACAACTAGTACAAAGGCCCCTGCTCATCTGGGTTAAGAATAACCACCAAAATATGAAAACCAGATATCAATACCTCTAATCCCAAGTACTTTTGAATATTACTTCTATTTTTATATCTTGAATTTCCCTTAAGTATAAAATACTTCACACTTTAACTCAATATAAAACCCTTCTATAAAATCTCATGATTATCTTTCTAATTGCTTTATTGTTGTTTGAAGTGTAATAATTGCCAGTAACCAATCTGGGATTAACCACATACTCTGTGCCCTGTACTCATTATGAGACCTTCCCTGTTTAATAGAAGACACTCTCTGAATTGGATAACTTGATGATG
Source organism: Massospora cicadina (assembly GCA_022478985.1). Lineage (NCBI taxonomy): Eukaryota > Fungi > Entomophthoromycota > Entomophthoromycetes > Entomophthorales > Entomophthoraceae > Massospora > Massospora cicadina. The sequence continues at coordinate 173,242 of JAKSZP010010627.1, read as the reverse complement.
ATAATACCAAGGGATGCGTTGAAAAGATTCCCGTTGATTCCCAAAGGCCAACGCATGTTGAAAATGTCTAAGAGTTTCAATAAGTTCTCTGTGGGAGAAAACAGTTTATATAAGTGAATGATGCTACAAGGAGTTGCATCAAAAAAGAATTTCCTAATAAGAGCGTTTGAAAGTTAGCAAAGGTTTTCTAGTGCCTAATCTGCATGGAGTAAACCCCAGGAGCAGTTAGTCAGCCTCTTAAGCGAGCCAAGGTTAGTGCGCTGACTACATATAACAAGCTAGTTTTGCAATCAAGCCTCTCCCCACTGACTTATTGGATAAATTGTGTTAAAATCACTGATCTATTTTTGGATCAAGACGCACCTGATCCACTTGTCAGACAATTGCCTGTTAGGCTACTAATAAGAAAAGTATGGGGAACAATAGTATCAAGTTTTACATGTAATGGCTGGCCTATTTTCTGTGGAATTGTACCAAATTGTAGTAATGATTTTACTCTTTTATTTATTTCCAAAAAATTTAGCTCAAATGGATGAGGTTACTTCAAGATCCATCATGATAGGCCAACTGACATGGAAGTTTGTCCAAGAGCCAGCTTAATTTGGTACAAGTTACTAAGAGTGAACCCCCTATTTTTAGACCTGAAGTGGGTTACAGGAGGTGCAAAAACTTTTACTAGACAATCAGTCCTTGAGAATTATGATAATTGGCTGTTGGGATTTTTGCCCATATTCACAGCATGATAGATTACCTGGTATTGCTAGGAGAAAATTCCCTAAGGCGAAGTGAATCAGAAATCGGTTGGCCCAAGTTTTGGAGTAGCTACGTTCAGGGCTTTTGGGATATTCGCCTGGTCATATCTATTGAGGATTATCCATCAAATACTTAAGATTTATTAGATGGATTTGTCGACAAAATAGGGGCATCTGATAGTGATTAAGTATCAGGGGCACCAATTGGGATCAGTCAAGTTTCATCACCAACTGATTGGGAATGAATAGCAAGTTGCGAGGCGAGTGATGCTGCCTGCATCTAACGAATTGATTGATTAGTGAGTGACCCACCTTAATGGGTAATAAGTCCCATTACCTAAGCAGATTGCTAGCCAAATATGGTTGATCAATTGGTTTGAGAGAAAAACGTTAGAGACACGTTTTATGACTCTTTCCATTTAGGTCTCAAGGATGTTCAATGACAGAATCCTAGCCATGATGGGGAAGACCATTGCTGCCAAGATGAGGATGGTTGATTCAATGGCAACAGCTGCCGCTTCATCGAAGAGGTATCAACTAAGGGTTAGACAGCCAACTTTCCCACTATATATATTCCCTAGTGTTCACTATAATAAAAAACAGCATTTAGTAAAACAGTAATAAATAGAGTTAGTACTGAGAGTTATTTAGTTCTAAGTTTATCCATTCAGTATATAGTTAACCTATCATAAGCTTCCATTGTGCAGTTCTGTCTCAAGGATATTATTGCTGAGGGCATTAATTGGAAGACTCTAAGAGAGAAGAGTAAAGATCTGAGTGGGGATCTAGAAAAGAAGGAGCCACAATTGGGGATAGCTTCTGACTGTGTGTTGAACAGAAGAAGAATTAACCAGGGTATCTCAGCGAATATTGGGCGGACAAGAGCAAGGGAACAAATCCCTATGAGTAAAACATCATGAGTATTAATTGGGAATACTGGCTGAGCGTTGGGCAAGATATGATTATACTCAAATATGGATAATAGTCTCCATACTATAATCGCTTAATAATTCATTCTACTATACAACGTGAAAAAGTGCATGAGGAAACTGAACCTGTGCAGTAAAAAGATTACTACGTTACTTGCCAATAACAACCACCAGTAAATTTTTACAAGTTGGTGCTCACTACGGGGGTAGTTGAGTTAAAGAATCTATAATGATGTCCTATGAAGATACTTCCAATTTTAGAAATAAGTTACTGAAGGAAGTAATGAAGTTAGAACATGAAGAGGATCACGCTCATTGGCTTTCACCCAGCTCAGCAGTGGAGCTCCAAGTGAAGCAAAATGAAAATACTCAAGTTCAGGGAAAAGGACTTGCAGCCTAAATATGGAACTATCTAGAGCTGCAAGGAAACCAGTTACACCTGACATCTACTTGAGATGAAGAGTAACAGCAGGGCCAACTTTGGTTGGAATTGGGCCCGCTGGAAATAGTCGTAAAGGTCAGCAGAGCCAACTCAGGTTGAAATTGGGTCCTCTGGAAATAGTCCCAAGGAGCAGCAGGATCAGCTCAGGATTTAATTGGGTCTGTTAAAATAGTCCTGAGGAGAGAGTGTTTAGATGAGGCATTGGATGAAATAGGAAGCAATCAATCTGGTGAATTTGATTGCTATACCAATGGAGATACAAAGGCAAAACAGGAAACGTTTAATTCAATATAGTGGGCTAATACGTTTGACTCAATAACGCTCAACCAATGATCAGAAGTTACTGGAGACGAGTTCATCAATTCAGGAGAAATTGGATGAAGCTAACAAAGCCAGAACGACCTGTGTAATTAAGGATAGCCACGAAGGCTGAAAATCATTTTCAGGAGAAAAATGATATGAATAATCGGACAAAACTGTTGGCTAATGAGATACGAGGATCCAAAGCATCAGCTGCCAAAATAAGAGATGAAATTAGGACCTGTTGGATGAATAACCAGTCGGGATTAAGCCTAATTTAAGAGAATTGCCAAAAGTTGGCAAGTGTAGCCTATACGTGAAGAAACAGTGCTGCTGGTCATATAGGGAGAAAGGATAATACTAATTGGTAGTATTGAGCCTAAGAGAAAATAGTTGCAATGTTCCAAGAGGACCTCTAAACCATTAAATGGTTATGTCCTGAGATTTTGGTCAAGTCCTAGAAGAGGACTACTAACCAAAATGGTTGGTTAAATCTTAAAAGATAAGATTTTGAACCATGATAAATGGTAGGTTTAAGTACCTAGGACCCGGTTTGGATGAAGGGGAAAAGAAGGACCTATGAGCCTTTTTGTAGGTTGCAAGTCCCATTGCAAGATGAAAAATACAAAAAAATATTTAAAATATTGATTTTTATGGTCTATGAGTTTTGGACCTAAGAAATGATGAGAAATCCTGATGGCTGAATTGAGGAAATTCCACTCTTGATGAGATGAAATTATCAGCCAGGGTAAATGAAAGCATCAACCTATTGGTTGATTGAGAGCAGCTTGATGATCTGTCAGAAGGCCAGCAAGAGGAGGTGCTTGAATTGTTGAAAAGTATTGGAGAGTATTCGCCCAAAAATGACCATGATTCAGGATGCACAAGAGATGTGATTCATAAGGTCAATACTGGGGAAAATCTGCTGATCAGGACGAAAAGAGATTGCTGGCATGAGTTGCCAAGAGAATCAATCTATTAGAAGATTTATTTGGGACTTCTCCCGAATAGAAGAGCCATTATTCCATTTATTAAAGGATCCAAAAAAAGGATTTTTATGGAATGAAGAGGCCCAGGACTCCTTCGATGAGTTACACCAGTATTTGATAGATTTGTCAATTCTGAAATATCCAAATTTCAATTAACAGTTTATTATTCAAACTGATGCTTCATTGATGGCGATTGGCGCCTTACTGAGCCAAGTAGATGAACTTGGGGACGAATATCTGGTGGCGTATGTGAGCTGGACACTCTCAGCTGCTGAGAGGAACTACACCGTGACTGAGCATGAATGCTTTGTGGTCATTTACGCATGCAAGCAGTTTTAGGTGTACATCCACAGAACGCACTTTAGGGTGGTGATGAACCACTCTTTGCTGCTTTGGGTGCACAATTTGAGAGAGCCAGAATGACAACTGGTCCAATGGGCACTTAAGCTCTAGGCTTATGATTATGAGATTGTCCACCAAGTGAGGGCTTCTCACCAGAACATGGATGGCTTATCATGGTTATCAATGGTCCAGATGATATACCTGCAGGCAGATGAGCTATTCCAGAGAATGATCAATGGAAAAATTGGGGACAAGCCCTGTGAAATCCAAGGTGCACTACAGAAAGCGATGGAAAACACTGAGACCATTAATGGACAAGTATTTGTGATGATCAATGGGAAGCGGTTATTATTTTCAAAACTGGCAGAAAGAGCAGAGATAGTGCAAGCAGCTCACAAGGTTGTTGGGCATGGAGGCCTGAGGAAAACAACCAACCATATTCGCCAGTATTATTACTGGGAATCAATCAACTACAATGTCGCAGATTATCTAGCTTATTGTGTGGAGTACCAGCTGCACAAACCACATAAGAATACAACTTGTATTGACTGGTACGCCTTGAATTTGCTTGGCACACAGTGTCCATCAATGTGATGGGACTGCTGACAATGAGAACGGGGGGAGTCAAGAACATTATAGTTGCCATTGACCATCTGATGAGATAAGTTGAGATGAAGGCCCTAATGAGAGTAGATGCTACCAGTACTGCGAGGTTCATCCTGGATTAAGTGGTATAGCATTGATGTCTGCAGGTCCTAATTAGTGAAAATGGGACCAACTTCACATCTCATGTGTTCCCAAGATTAAATGAGATTATGGGGATCTGAGGAGTCGTGTTAGTACCATATCAGCTAGAGATGAACAGACTGGTAGAATGGGTGAATGGAACGCTGGCTGTGACACTGAGGAAGCTGGTCACAGGAAGAACTTCCGTGTGGGGAATGTACCTGAGTTCAGTGACATTTGCCACAATATTAGTCATCATACGGCGACGGGAAAAATGCCGTTTGATTTATTATATTGAAGAAAGGCCGCGTTGCCGCCAATTTTATATTTGGTGGTGGAACCTACATTGAAATGAGTACCGAGCAATACCTGAACCAACTGACAAGTATCCTGATCAATACGAAATCACAAGCATTTAATACAACCTTGAAGAAAAGGATATGAGCAAAATTGATGGACAACAAGAACTGACTGGCCTTAGCAGAATATCGTGTAGGGGAAAGAGTTGCCTATTGCGATATGCATGGTTTTGGACTAAGAAACAAATTAGATGCATTGTGGTCAGGTCTGTTTGAAGTGATCATCAAGATGGCGACTGATACCTACTCCATCAAGAATTTCTTGGATGGAAGAGTTGTGAATTGAGTCCATGCTAAGTATCTAAAGCATTAGATCGAAGAAAAAAAATAAAAGAGTTCCAGAAGGACCAATGAACCATTAAGTGGTCATGTCCCGATGATTAGGTCAAGTCCAAAAAAAGGACCTCTGAACCAATCTAGATGGTAAAGTCCGAAAAAAGGACCTCTGAACCAATCTAGATTGTTAAGTCCGAAAAAAGGACCTCTGAACCATAGAAAACTGGCAGGTTTAAGTACCCATGACCCAGTTTGGGGAAGAAAAATAAAAAAGATGGACCACTGAACCGAAACAAGGTCAAGTGCCATAGGAAAAAAGAATAATAAAGATAAAAACTTAATAAAAGATATTGGGAAAAAAAGATTATAAACTGCACAGAGAAAAAGCCAATATAATTTTATAATTTTTATTTTATTACTTGTCCTCATTATGGGGATAATTTCGCCTATGTCACCTCTTGGGGGAGGGAGGATGGATTGCAGTAGGAACAACCCATCGAAATCAATATGAGATTGGATGCTAGCAAGGGCTAGACCTACACAGAACCATGTTCTTTGAGTGGACGCAGAGCCCTGCGAGAAAGCAACTAGGGGAAGAGAAATTGAGATGTCAGATGAATCCAAAAGTGAAACCTTGGAGCAGGAAGGAAAGTAACAGTATAAGAAGAGGCAATTGATGAATAACCCCTAAGTAGTCCCAATATGGTACTGGAGCCGGAAGATTAGTCCTGAGCGCCTGACAATGGGCTTCATCAAGAACACTAGACATGTGGGCTGGCAACAAACAAGGGATGCTGATGGGGGTTGCCAAATTATGCCCCCTATCAATGCCATCAGTGGAAGATACTGATGGGAAGCGCCAGAGAAGAGATAGTCATGCAGGGAGCGGATTGTGTCCTGAAAGAAACAACTAAGGGATTATCAGAAACTAAAGCTGAACAAAAAATGGAACCCAGGCGAGGCTGGAAGCTTTGTGGACCAACTTCGAAGAACTTGGCCAGAAAAGCAAAGGGCATAAGCGGCGGTATCCCTTCTAGAATGTTATCAAGATCAGAGGGATTCAGCACTAGAGTCAAATTCTTGGTGACTTGGGCCCAAAATTCAGCATAGGGGAGCTTGGAGTGAATACTGTTACTGATGGTGAGCTCAGAGACCAGAACAGTGGGTTTGTAATATTGTCTGAGTTGAAATAGGAACTCAGGGAGCAGGTCTGACCTGATAAAAATTGAACAATCAAGATCAACTGGCATAATCTCTAGAGCATCTATGACAATGGTTGGAGCATAAGCAAAAGGAGCTGAGTTCAGAAGAGCTTCAAAATCTAACTCTGGAATTGATGGCAGAGGAAGAATCAGCTGAGAGTTATTCAAAACGATAGCCAGACTAGTTTTGGAGGGATTAGTTACCATTTGAGTAATTCAATGGAAGGACTAGCCGCTAGTGCCAGAATAGGCGTATGAGTCCTGGAAGAACATAGAAGAGGTTCCGCTGAGCATTCAACTCATCTGCCTGAAGAGACGGAGGTCTTTATCAGACAAACGTTCAGAAGCTGCTGGTATCGCAACTCATAATTCAACATATGAGCTGGACAAGAGGGGGATGTTTGCCTTATATGGAATTTGACATTATGCACTCTACAATCCATTAAGCTCCAATTTCGGAGAAATTAATCTCAAAATTAATGGGATAATCTCTCCAAGGGTAGAACTAGGAATGGCTTTAGCCAAGAGTTTATGAAAGAAATAACAAGGGCAAATAGAAATAAGTATTCTTATTTGAGCTGTTAAAGGAACATTGACAGCAAAAGTCTCCTGTCTAGGATGAGGAGAAAATCAGGAAATCAAGGACGCTGGACCAAGAATCCTGAATATGACAGCGGTTCATATACCCTGATGGGGGAAAACTGGATCCCAAGACTAATATCATCACAAGTAAATTGATCAGCCCAGCACAACAGTAGATTGTGGGGACCACGCTCTGAGAAGGTAGTAGCGAGGAGGAAGAGGAAAAACGCCATATGCCAAAGGTCATCCTGAGCAGCTGTGAGTATTGATGAGTGTACTCCGCTTGAACTAATGTTGTATTTGACCAAGTATCTAAAGTGGTGCTCTCATGCCCTAGTACTTTTATCACTGCAAATATAGGCAAGAGGGGGGATGTGTTTAGATTTTTGCCCATATTTCCAGCCTGCTAGATTACCTGGTATTGCTAGGGGAAAATTCCCTAAGACGAAGTGAATTGGAAATTGATTGGCCCAAGTTTTGGAGTAGCTACGTTCAGGGCTTTTGGGATATTCGCCTGGTCATATCTATTGAGGATTGATCCATCAAATACTTAAGATCTATTAGGTGGATTTTCCGACGAAATAGGGGCATCTGATAGTGATTAACTATCAGGGGTACCAATTGGGATCAGTCAGGTTTCATCACCAACTGATTGGGAATGAATAGCAAGTTGCGAGGCGAGTGATGCTGCCTGCAACTAACGAATTGATTGTTTAGTGAGTGACCCACCTTAATGGGTAATAAGTCCCATTACCTAAGCAGATTTCTAGCCAAATATGGTTGATTCACTTGGTTTGAGAGGAAAACGTTAGAGACACGTTTTCTGACTCTTTCCATTTAGGTATCAAGGATGTCCAATGACAGAATCCTAGCCATGATGGGGAAGACCATTGCTGCCAAGATGAGGATGGGTGATTCAATGGCAACAGCTGACGCTTCATCGAAGAGGTATCAACTAAGGGTTAGACAGCCAACTTCCCCACTATATATATTCCCTAGTGTTCACTATAATAAAAAACAGCATTTAGTAAAACAGTAATAAATAGAGTTAGATACTGAGAGCAATTTAGTTCTAAGTTTATCCATTCAGTATATAGTTAACCTATCATAAGCTTCCATTGTGCAGTTCTGCCTCAAGGATATTATTGCTGAGGGCATTAATTAAAAGACTCTCAGAGAGAAGAGTAAAGATCTGAGTGGGGATCTAGAAAAGAAGGAGCCACAATTGGGGATAGCTGCCGACTGTGTGTTGGACAGAAGAAGAATTCACCAGGGTATCTCAGCGAAGATTGGGCGGACAAGAGCAAGGGAACAAATCCCTACGAGTAAAACATCATGAGTATTAATTGGGAATACTGGCTGAGCGTTGGGCAAAATATAATTATACTCAACTATTGATAATAGTCTCCATACTATAATCGCTTAATAATTCATTCTACTATACAATGCAAAAAATGCACGAGGAAACCAGACCTGTGCAGTAAAAAGATTACTAGGTTGCTTGCCAATAACAACCACCAGTTTATTTTTACATTGGCTGAAGTGAAAGTACTTTACTGATAGCTGATTGACGAGATACACAAAAAGGCTTTCCCATAATTACATCATTCCAGCTACTGTATACTATCAAGTTTCAAGCCTTACCAAACTGGAAACCTTCTCAAGAAAGGTGATAAACTAAATAAAATTTTAGCCAAATTGAGATATTGGCCACCTAACCTGAATTCCATCACATCCCACTATTAGCCTTGATTTAAGCGTTTCTATTAGGTTGTATCATTTTTTATAGGGGTTCTTTCTTCCTGATTCATAAAGTTTCTTATACTAATAAAACTATTTGAAAAATCAAAATCTTTCTGTGGTGCATAATATTCCCTTCTCTAACTTAAGCAGCTATCATGTGTTTTGATACTCTTGTGAATGCTGTATTGTTGAACTCATGTGCAAATAGCACCTGCAAGCACTTAACCAAGTAAGGATTCCAATAAGTCGTGCTCACTACAAGGGAACCTTTACACCACAATCTTTTTAACAAAATGGAGGCCAATCAAGTGATTAACCATCCTACTCATTCCTCACATATGGACACCAGGATAGTTGCCCTAGAACAGCAACTAGCCAGCGCCCTACCACGCCTTAAAAAGATTGAACAGTGCTCTTCCACTACTCCACAAGGGGCCACCCCTGTTATCTCCTTTAAACACCCGTTTAAAGATAAGTTCACTTTAGGTGAGGGTAGCTTTGCCTCATTTGTATATGTCTATGAATCTGCCATGGAAGGCACAACTTCCAACAAAAATCCACCATGTGTTCCCCCACTTAACTCGCTTGAAACAAGAGGTGATGGTTCCATATATGGACACTTTGCGTACTTGAGCAGAGGATAAGGAAGCGCTTCTAGCTGTATTTGGCTCAAAACAGAGTTTAAGAAGTAAAAGCAAGCCTTTATGCGCTTTAGTATGTATGAAGGAGAACTGGTTAACAACTTCATGGAGTGTTATACTTAGCCGCTCAAATGCTCATAATGTATAACATGCTTATGCTCAAGGACGCAATTGCTGCTGTGCTAACAGGTCTGGCTTCTCACCTTATTTATCCAAGCATATAATCTCTGTGAAACGCAACTTTAAGAATGTTCACAACATTAAGGAGACTTTATAAGACGTGACAGATTTGCATAAAGTCTAGACTACTAGAAAAGCTGTGGTGAAACCCCAAGTCTTGAATAATGAGAATCTTCCACCTTTAGACCAGAGGATGAAGGCCACAGTGACCCCCTGGGAGCCCCTTTTCCTGTTCTCCACTAAACCCAGCCTCTCCAGTGCGACTAAAATTGGACACTACTCCACCCCACAGGTCTGAAACCCCTATGTCAGACAATAAAATACCCACGCCCAAGCTCATTGAAGCTTTAAGGCCTCTTCTCCTGGCAAAAATAGTAGTTGCGCGCCTTAAGGGCATCCTTTGTAAAACAGAAGGGGCCGTTGTCAAGGCATATTGTAGGGAAATAGCCCAATCTGAAGTGTCTGGCTTTAACTCCTATCCTATTGCTCTTCTGATATGTATAGTCAATCCTTGGATGATGAACTGAAGGGGGTTGTGAGAACGTTGGACGTTATGTTTTTGGAGCCCCAGTGGAGGTAGGAATACTGGATCAGCTAAATCCTGAAGGAGTAAACAAGATCGTGATACCTGAAGACACCTATCTCAGCTAAGTTCTGGGCTTCCTGGAGGTTATTGACACTGATAGTGATGCTGACCAGTTCCTTGCATTGTTGATCCGCCTTATTCAGCATATTCACGCCCTACATACCATGCAAGATTAATACCTTGAGACCTCTAAAAATTTGCTTTTACCTTACGTTTATGATGCTTTAGCTCTCCCTTCTAAAATTTGATGGGACTGTAACCAAGGTGGATGTTGTCATCAATAAGGTACGGGTTATGGTCACCCTTGATACTTGATCCCCAGTGAATGTATCTTATCGAAGATTAATACTTGATTAAGCTGGCGCCTAACTTGGAGTACGCTCAAGAGTTTGGAACTGTAGGTCCTAGTAACACTCGCGCCAATGTGGCTTAATCATCCCTTCACATTCGAATTAGGAAGCTTATCTTATCAGCCCCCACAATGACATTGTACAATAACGATTATAATATGCTCATAGGTACTGAATTCTTGATTGAATACAATGGAATCCTTAACCTGAAAAAGGTTTATCTCTATTTTCTCAACTATGAGGTTCCTTTGGTTCTAATTAATAAATATCATAAAAAGAGTACTCCTGCTCAATTGATCACCGATCTTCTGCATTATCCATGCATTACACCACATTCAGGCGCCATACAAAAATGTTACTAGAGTTAGTGGACGCCTCATAAGGAGTTCCTTTTTATGTCTCTTAGGAGATGATTATACAATTTGGGAACAACGGGTGGTTGATACCAAAATTACTTTACAAATCCCCCAGAACTGCTTATTCCACATAACGAGTATTGATGAAGTAAGTCAACTAGAACCCCAAGTACTGACTGGAATTCTAAATCCTGCCTACCAACGATATTTAATATCCTGATGAGGAAATTAATAAGCAGGACATGATCAAGAAAAAAAGCACCAGGAGATAGGAAAAGAACTCTAATCCTCCATGATGACATTAAGAAAGTTCACTGCAATGGGTCTATGCTAGAAATGGGCCTACCTAGTGAAAACTGTTATATACAATTCCTGAATTTCATATCTTGGATGACTAAACTCAGATGAGTTTAAAGGAGTTCACTCCCTATTAGATGCTGACAGTGATATCTTCTCTAAGTTAAATAATAATTATGGGTATATGAAGAACTGGAGCTATACCATTTACGTGGTGATGTCAGTCTTAAACAATCTAAACTCTACCATAAGTCAGAGGGTGAAGAGCAATATATGAAGATATGGTTGAAGCAGCTGCTTGACGCGGGGCTACATGTTTCCTCCCAAAGCCCTTGGGCGTCTCCTTTATTACACATCAAAAGGAATATTGGAGGTCATTGGGTGGTTTTGGACTACCAAAAATTGAACAACCTAGCATAAAGGATAGTTATTCTATCCCCCACATTAATGACGCTCTAGCCTAACATTCTAGGTCCAGATTCATTTCTGCTTTGGACCTGGCTAGAGGATACTAACAAATGGACCTTTCTCCCCAAGGTCAGGAGAAATGTGCTCTTATTTGCAGTGAAGACCTATTCAAACCCACTTGACTACCAAAAGGGTTGTGCAATGATTCTGCAACTTTCCAATGAGCCATTAAATATATTATACAGAACTTCAAGTTATTTTTTGTGATATCTTGATACCATCACAGTCTTCAAGAAAACTTTCAACGAGCTCTATACTCATCTGAAGGAAGTTTTACAGCGCCTGCAGGCATCTTACATTCGGTTAAAGCCATTGAAGTTTACTTCCAAAAAATTAGATTTCCTTAAACACTCCATCTCACAGGATGGGATTCAACCCCTATAGAACAAGTTTAAGACTATATCCAAAATACCTGCACCCAAAAATCTACACAATATCCAGGAGATCTTGAATATGATGGAGTTTTACCATCAATTCTTCCTCAAGTTTGCTTGGCTGAGTGGCTTCTCTTTATATTGTTGGATAATAACTCCCCTTTCTATTGGGGTGCTGAACAAAAGGCCACCTTTGAGATACTAAATCAGTCGCTACAACATAGTCCAATCTTGCGCCACCCAGACTATGGTAAACCTTTCCTATTGTTTAATGATGCTTCTGACTATGCTGTTGGAGCCATTCATGCCCAATTGGATGACGATGGTGTGGATCACCCTGTTTCATATTTCAGCAAGATGCTATCCTAAGATGAACGCAATGAAAGCTTTACTGAGAAGAAGTGCTTTGCTGTCCTGCTGGCTATAAAATATTACCGCCACTTTTATAAGGAACTTTCTCCACTATAGTTATGACAACGCCTCCTTAAAGTGGTACAGAATATGAAGGATCCCACTGGACGGTTGGCTTATTGAGCAGTAAAGCTTCAACACTTTGACATAAAAAAGTGAACAACAAGCTGTAACCCATCATATGAATGTCTATTGGTTGACTCGCTGCCAGTCCTTCACCTGGATAATAGTACTTCTGAGAGCTGCATGATCTCCTCATGAGCACTAATGACTGGGACTATGAAGATGTTCCTGTTAAGAAGATGTTATTAAGACACTTCTGCAATACTATGTTAGAGAGAGGTAAGCATACAAAATTGTAGGGGACACCTAGCTGCCCAACTTTCATCACTCAGAATTAGTCCCACCGTCATAAATCCCACTCTACCCTTGGGCGTGGCGGGAGAAGAAAACTTTTGTGTGGATTAAATACCATTATAATGGGCGGGAAACATGGCTCATTATGAAGTTCTGAATACTTGTCTGACCTTCAAAAAGGTAATCCCTCTTAAAGATCAACTATCTATACCAGCCTGCTACCACTCAGCGACCTTTTCACATGATAAGTCTAGATGTGGTTGGTCCCATCCCCCATCCTACAGTGGGAACCGGTATATACCAGTAAGAATCGACCACTTTACCAAAATAGATCAAAGCTGTGGCTCTCTCAGATCAAACTGCTAAGGCTACCGCCACTTTCCTCCATCAATGTATCTTCATTCACCATGGTTGCTGTCAGGATCTGCTCAGTGACAAAGGAAAAGACTTACTTCCACTTTGATTAAGATCCTATCTACCTCCTTTGTAGTGCAACAACTCTTCCTTGCCCTCTAAAAACCTTCTACAAATGGTACCTAGAAAGAGAAAAAAGAACCCTGGTCTCTATTCTACAAAAACGGTTACTTCAAACCCTCTCCATTCGGATCAGCTTTGTCTTGTGCCATCATAGCTTATCATTTAGCTACCACCAGATTCTCAAAATGTCATTTATTTCAAGCGTTGCATGGGCATAAACCTGGGGTGCCTGCCTTATTAAATTAAAAAGTTTTCTCTGCGAAGACTGATCCTGAACAGGCCATGCAAAAGTTGGCCAGCACATCATCCATCTGAAATCTGAAGCTATGACTAAAATAGCTAAAACTGTTACTAAGGAGGGCCAAGCATCTAATGAGTTCATGAAACCTCTTCCATCATTTCAAGTATCAGAACTGGTACTATACTATCACAATCGCATCATTCCCAGAATTGAGAATCTAAGGTCAATATGGGAAGGACCTTTTGTTATCACTTATAAGAGAGGCGATGAAAACTCCATAAAATCTTTTGCCACTGGTATCAAAATCACCCTAGTCAATGGACTATTTTTACGCCCTTATTCTCCCCCAACATTCTTGAAGGGGTAATTTTAGACAATTAACCATTTGACTAGTTAACAAAAGTATGATGAATAATAGTCCCAATTTTACAAGTAATGTGCAACCTAATGCTCAGCGGAATTTTACCAACTGGAGTAATGATTTTACTCCCAGTATTTTCTCAAAAATCTCAGTTCAAGCGGATGACGTCACATCAAGCTCTGGCAAGGTAGGTGAACTGACCTGGAAGTCTGCTCAAGCACCAGCTTATTTGGTGCAAGTTACTAAGAGAGAACCCCCTATTTATAGAACTGAAGGGAGTTCTAGGAGGTGCAAAAATTTATTAGCCAAGCCCTTAAAAACTGTGGTAATTGGCTGAAGTGAAGTACTTTCCTGATGTTTGATTGGCGGTATTACATTAAATGCTTTTCCATAATTAATCATTCCAGTAGTGTTAATTATCAAATTCAAGCCTTACCAAAGTAAAAACCTTCTCAAGGACGGCGATAATATAAATCAACTTTTAGCCAAATTGAGATCTTGGTTACCTTACTAACAACCATCGCATCCCACTAAACGTTTTAATTTAAGTGTAAATAATAGGAGGTATTTTTATTTATAGGGGTTCTTTCTTCCTGATTCCTAAATTTTATTATAAATAAAATATCCGAAAAATCAAAACTTTCTGTGTTGTAAAATATCCCCCTTAGTTAAATAAAACAGCTATTGTGAGTTTTGATACTCCTAAGACTGCTATATTGATGCATAATTGTGCAAATAGCACCTGCAAGCACTTACCAAAGCCAGGACTCTAACACTGCTCTACCAGGTAGTTGATTTGTATTTAAATGCAACAACCCAAGCAAAGGCAAAGGGGATGGGCTCTAAAATTGTGAAGAAGCTGCTCATCTATATGCTCATCAGAGGGTGGAAAAGATCATGTATTTCTAAAAGCAGAGACAAACTACTCAAGGTGATTTTTGATAAAGTAAATGTTTCTCTCCCCATTAGCGCAATTAAGGAACATTTTTCTGATTTATACATGCATTTAATTCATATTTGAATCTGTTAAATAATGCAGTGAGTCACTCAGTAAACATATCATTGCAATACTTTGAGTGGATGTATGCAAATATTAGAGTCAATTGCGTGAAAGTATGAGTGATAATTGACAGTAGCCCCATTAATATCATTATGACCAAATTAGTGAAATAATAAAGATTTTGTCAGATTTAGAGCACCGGAAAGAATATGGAACCACTGGACTGGATATCACAACGTCTTGTAAAGCATACAGTGCATTAACGCTTCAGTTTGGATCTCTGGTGGTATCAGCTCCCGTCATAATGTTAGAAAATCAAAAACATGCCATAATTATAAGGATGGAATCCCTGATAAAGTATGGTGTAAGGCGTGACTTTTAAGAGAATACCCTAAAAACTTTGGAGCAAACATTGCCCTTTAGTCTATCAGCAGAGAGTATTAACTCTGCTGACAAAGAAGATTACTTTTGTAATATGATTTACAATTTCAGTATCATTATCATTCAATATTAGTTGGTTGGATGCAAAAGTAGGGAAATACTGGAAGTAGATTCTAGAAACCGTGATATACCATTGTGGACAAAAATGATGAAAACTATTCCTCTGGGAATACAAATCATAGTTAACACAGAGTTAACATTACAAATCCTACATTAAATATATAGAAGTCGTTGTCCCATTAGAATAGATTGAGACTGAAGCCATAGGTAGCACCAGGGATTATAATGCCAGACAACAGCAAAGTATGATTGCAACTAGCCAATATGGGCAAAATCTGATGAAAATAGGGATAAAAATCAAGTTATCTAACCTGCAAAATTAATCTTGAAAAGGAAATCAAGGAAAATTATGACTTTTTAACATTAATAGTGCTTGGATTACTAGTGGATATTGCCAAAAGCATTAATATACTAGTCAACCTTGAGCAACTAACTAATTTATTAGAGCAACAGCAAGAAGAGGTGCTCCGGTTATTTGAGAAATATCAGGCGTTATTTACCCAGAATGACCATGACTTGGATGCACTAAAAATATAATACATAAGGGTGATATTGGGGAATATCTGTTGATATAAATGCGACCTGTCCACCAGTCTAAGGCTGCTGAAGCTGTAGTCAGTGAGGAAATCAGTAAGCTGTTAAGCATGGGCTCCTTATTACATTATCAAGTCGTGGGCAGGTATGATCTCAATTGTAAAGAAAAAGGAAAGATCAAATCATGTGTTGATCAATTTTCACCGGTATAATAAAGCCACCAAAAAGAAAAAAATATCTGCCACCAAGGAACAATGATATACTCAATCGCCCATGGGAAGTTGTTGAATATTTTTTTCTCAATAATAGCTGACTCTGGTACTTTGCCAGGCCTAACAATATGAAGACTGTAGGACCTTGCTTTTTCATATTATTGGTGACCTTTCCTTAAAGGGCCGCAGGCAACTCCCCAATCCAACTGGACACCAACTTCACCTTAGAAGATTAGCCTTCTTGGTGGGCACTGGCGGTTCTTCCCCCATTATGGATGACTTGACCCCTTGCTCCTCCACCTCATGGCTAATCTCCGCTTGTCCATAGATGACTCCACTGATTGGGCCAGTTCCAACAGTTGTTCTGTAAATCCAGTTTGGAAACTGGTTGCGCTACCATTCCAGGTGTGTTCATCCAGCACCTAATCTCTGGGATCTTTTTTTACTCTACCACTAATCAAGCTGATCTACATCCACTTAAAAACTAACTGAGGTAGGTATCCACAATTAATTAAATAAAACGAAGATTGGATTTAAAGATATTTTTATTAAGAAAGAGATCAAACTATTTATAGGAATTTCTTGCCTATCCACGTCATTGGCATTCATTTACAGCATTGTCTGCAATCTCACTGGCAACTCTCCCTGATTAGCATTTGTCAGCACTCTCATTGGCGATTATATCTCTTCTTAACTCATCATCCTTAAATTTCTATGATTTTGGTGATCCTTGATTTGTCATAATCAAATCAAATATATTGACATCCTCAGCATTAGTTGCCGGTGTCAAATTTGACTGAAAATTCTAGCAGGATCCTTTCCCAAAACTTTTGACATCAAATCTAAGCAATACACTGACTTGATTGATGATATTAATAATCTTAACATCCTCAGCCTCAGTTGCCAGTGTCAAGACCCACCAGTTCCTTATTAGGGACAATCCATGATACTTTCTTGATCTGGCAGATCAAGGAAGCTCAACTCAACAAAAAGGGGAGCACAAATTGGGGTTATTATCATTAAATAAAATTAAGACTAGTAATACAGTCAGCAATTGTCCTCAACTAATTAGCACACTAATTTCGTTAATTTATGAAGAATATCGCCTGGTTAATATACCAACTGAAGCCAAGTATTTCTCAGTGATGGAGTTGATCTTGGGACATTGGCAGATAGACTTTCCAAAGGAAGATTTAGAGAAACGTGCGATAATCATGACACAAGGATTATACAAGCTGATATGGATTCCCCAGGGATTGTGAAATATTCCAGCAACATTTCAGAGGGCAATAGATTCAATATTGAGTAATTTAAAGTTTTGTTGCATTTTGATATACAGATATTATTAACATTCTCAAAAAGAACATTCAAGAATCACTTGGAGCACTTGGAGGAAGAGTTTATGTGTCTAGAAATGGCAAATATGAAAATTAAGCTGAGGATATGTCAGTCCTTTTAAAAAAGAGCTTGTATATTTGGGTTTGTGATAGACTCCAGCAGATTGTAACTGCACCACAAAAAATGTTCATCAAGTGGATGTCAATTACATATAGAGTTTGAGATAGCTGAGTTTTTTGGGATGGTTGGCTACAGTTGTTGATTTATTAAACATTTTCTGGAATAACTAAACCACTATTTCACCAGTTAAATGATACAAAAAAGAATTTATGTGGGTTTGAGGAGGCCCAAGAATTATTTGATGAGTTACAATGATACTTAATGAATAGCCTGTGATGAATTACCCAGATTTCAATTGGGAAGTCATTATTCAGACATATGGCTCAATAACGGTGATTGGCGGCATTTTAAGCCAAAGTAGAAGATGATGGGGAAGAGCAGTCAGTGACATATGTGAGCAGAAAATTGATGCCAGTGAAACAGAATTATATCATGATAAACCATAAGTGCCTTGTAATAATTTAAACCTGAAAAAGATTTTGAGTGTATTTTTATGGGACATACTTCAAGGTTGTGATTGGCCAATCATCTTGACGCTGGTTTCATAAACTTGAGGAACCCGAGAATAAATGGCAGAATGGGCTCTGAAACTGCAAGCTTATGATTTCAAAATTATACACTGGGCAGGAGCAGCATATCATATTGCTTTTAGACTATCAAGATTACCTGACGCTAGTACTAAAAAAAGATTACCTGACGCTCAAATTGTGTCATCTAGATAATGAACTATTATAGCGGTGATCAAGGGAATAACTGGGATGAGCCCCAAGAAAGTTTAAGGGGCGCTGAAAGAAGCATTGTAAATTACTTAAATGAAGAACGGACAGCAACTATTTAAATGACAGAAAATGGTTCTATTTCACTAAAATGTTGGATTGAGTGGTAATCATTTAAGCTATGCATAAAGTCATTGACAATGGTGGCTCAAGAAAAACCATGGACCATTTGTTAAAGTATTATTTTATTGGGAATCAATTTGATTATTATGTTGCAGATTATCTGACCTGTTGCATGGAATGACAACTCCACAAGCTGCACAATAATGTGATGAGATACAAGTTAGTATGGCCTGAGTATGCTTGCAAATAGTGTTAATAGATGTGATAGGACACTTGAGTGTCAGTACTTGGGAAATAAAGTACATTGTAGTCATGATAGACCAACTAACTAGATGGGGCGAGACAAAGGCTTTTAACAGAAAGGATTCTACAACCCCAGCGAGATTCATAATGGACCAAATATTGTACCATCATGGATGTCAGCAAGTATTATTGTGTGACAATGAAACAAACTTTACGTTCTACATGATCCCAAAACTGAATGAAAAATGATTATCTTAGGAGTGGTGTCCATTAACTACTGCCCATAAATGAATGGAATGGTAGAAATAGTTAAAAGAACTCTTGCTGTGACGCTACAAAAAAGTGTAGTGGTAAAAACTTCTGCTTATGGATCTTATCTGAATTCATTTACCTTTATATATAATATTAATCAGGATATAGTGACAGTGATTATTCTGTTCAAATCCTTATATGGATAAAAGGCCTCACTACTACTGATATTATTAATCAGTGGTGAAACCAGCTTTAGGGATGAGTGCAGAGCAATGCTTGACCCAAATGTCAAATATTATGATCAATTTGCAATCACAGGCATTCAATATGATGCTAAAAATTAGCGCAAAGAAAGAAGATGACCTGAATTAACCAGCGCTGAAAGAGCACCATATGGGAGATAAGGTAGCTTGTTATGATAACGATGGATTTAGAAGAAGAAACAGGTTAAACGCCCTATATTAAGGTCCGTTTGAGATTATTGCCAAGTCAGCAAATAATGCCTATATATGATAAAGAACGCCATGGATAGTGTATAGTGAACCAATTCCATGCCAAGCACTTGAAGTTTTGGACTCAAGAGAAAAAATATAGGAAAAAATAAAAAGAGTATGTAAGATAAAAACATAGTGAACAAAAGATAAAAAATAAAATACAAAAGATATATCTATATATAGGAAAATTATCCTAAAGAGAAAGATAGAAAATTGAAGATATATTAGAAATAAAAATGATTAAATTTTGTTGCCATGATTGAGAGGAACTGTTGGTGATCCCACCTTTTATTGTTCAGTGGGGAGAAGGAGTGTCGGGATCAAGGGTTTTTGACCACTTACCCCTTTTTTAATTAAAGGCCAGGAAATCTGAAAATCCTGGGTGCTGTATTTACCTTTTTTGTTTAACTTGGTTGAGAAGTCTTATTACAGATATTTTGTCTGGAGATGCAATTCCTGATAATTATATACCCACTGTTACTTAAATTGAGAAAAGAAAAGAGTAAACTTTATTGCTTATAAAACATGGTTATATGAGAGTTAGGCTTGGTCAATCTCCATGCATACCAAGCCAAGTTCTACTTCTCATTTCTTAATTGGGATTCATTCAACTCATGATTGGATTTGAACCCCAATTTTAGGGCTGGAATTTGTTGAAAATTATCCCCAATACTGATTTTAGCTACTTTGACGTCTCAGGTTCAATTCCTGACATCAACCTCATCCAAATCTCCGATTTGACAAGAATCCTGACAATGCCCCCCTCTAGAACTTGAGTAGAGGGGAAAACAGATGGAGAAAATGGCTATGTACACAATTTACCACATTACCATGAATGACTTCACCAATTGAGCGTTTGTTGCACGCCTGTAATTAACTTTGTAGGGCCCAAGCAGTTGGTGCCCACTTGTTATCACAACCTCCCAACCAATAGTGGTAAAAAAGGACTAGGTCAATGTTGGGATTTTTGCCCATATTCTCAGCTGGCTAGATTACCAGGAATCGTTAGGGGATAATTGCCTAATGTGAGGTGAATTGGAAATCAGTTGACCCTGATTTTGGGGTAAGTATTTTTGGGAGACTTTAGGCTTATCGCCTGGTCAGATCTTCCAGGGATCAATCTGGACAAATGCTTAAGGTATCTTTGGGCAGAGTTGCTGACAAAATAGGGGCATCTGATAGTTGATTGACTATCAGGTGTACCAATCGGGATTGGTTGGGTTTCATCACTTACTGATTGGGAATGTAAGGAATAAGTTGAAGGCGAGTTATGCCATCTGCAACTAGCAAATTGATCAGTTGGTTCACGACATGCCTTTATGGGTAACAAGTCTTAAAACCTAAGCAGGTCGCTTGCCAAATATGGTTGGTTTGCTTGGATCAAGAAGATTTTAGGGACATGTTTTCTGACTCTTTCCATTTTAGGAATCAAGGATGTCCAATGACAGAATCCTAGACAGGATAGGGAAGACCATCGCTACTGAGACAAGGATGAGTGATTCAATGGCAATGACTGCCATTTATTCAAAGAGGTGTCAACCAAGGGTTGAGTGCCAATTCGCCACTATAAACTCCCTAGAATTCACCAATAAAGATATAGTTTATAGTTTAAACCAAAGTTTAGTACAGAGTATAAAGTAGATATACCAGTTTAGTACACTTTATCAGCATTCATTTGTTCTATTATTTCTCAGGAATATTATTGCAGTGTGCAATAATTGGGAGACTCTTTAAGTAAAAGAGTAAGGATCTGAGCGGAGTTCCAGAGAAGAAGCAGAAACAAATCAGGTATTGCTGCAAACTTTGTGTCAAACCAGAGAAAATGTAAATGGGAATCTAAGAGAAGATTGGGTAAGATGGTACAAGGGAACAAATCCCTACCTCAAGACATCACAAGTATTTTGAGTGGAAATACTGGCTGAGCGTTGGGACGGGATCTAGGAATTCCATTCAACTAGGGATAATAGTCATCATACTATTATCAACTGATTATATCAACTATTATACAACATGGACATATTGCACAAAACCCAAAACTTTGCAACTAATAAGTTTTTAGGGTTTATTTGCCAATAATAATCAAAACCCATATATTTTTACAGTCACCCATCTATAAGGTGTGCAGAGGATCATGTTTGTCATTAAAACAATTTGTCTCTCTACTAGTTGTATCAGATAAGTTCTCAGAAGCTAGAGAATGAAGTCAGATTATTTTATTTGCAATGCTTTTCGTATTAACTTCAAAGGCATCAGGTAAATCTTGATCCAATATTGTCAAGGTTACATGACAACATAGTGGGGACCAACCCCAAGGATAAGGATGGGTGCCAGGTGGCCCAGAAAGTGAAGTTACAGGCCCTCTCTGACCTTAGGCATGCACTAGACCAATTCTGGGTACAGGAAATATATGCCCAAGTTGGTACTAGTGAGGTGCCAAATGCCCAGCCCCTTACATCAGCCCAGGCATTAAAATGGACAGTCTACATTGTTAACGTGGATGGTTCCATTTGGTTAGTTGAGGAATGGGGTTTCAATACCCGTTCCATTTCAAAAACAATGCGTTTGAATTTGATCCAACTTCAATCAATTACTCAAGTGAAGTCAGTTTCAGCATATTTGACCAATTTGGATGGAAGTGTCTGCCTATTGGTGGGTCAGTGCTTGGGCCCACTTCAGTAATCCCACATTTTCCCAACTTCGTTTAATTATGTTTCCCATGACCAACACTCCTTGTTGTTCAACTTCACAATAATCATTTTCCCCATTTTACCATTTTTATTTATGTTTTTATAATGATCCTGTGTGCAAACCTCTTTGAGGAGGTCTCGCACTCTGTTAAACTTGCCATTTTGGACACAATAAGATTATTACCTTGTGCACCGTTGGTTCGCCCAGGCACCCTCCAAACTGGGTTTTTTACCCCTTCTCTCCGTGTGCACTGCGACGTTTTTGGCTGGTTACTTCTCACATTCCTTTTTCTTGAGTTATTATTGCTCCAGCACCCTTTGCTGGGTACTAGTAGCTTGAGTATTAATGGCTAGTTTCCTTACGTTGTTTTTGTGCACCGTGCACCACCACACTGAAAACAGGAGAGCTATAGACACTCTCCTTACATCAGTCAACCAAACACCTAGAATTATGTGCATGAAATTTTTCCATGTGGGACTTTTCTTGAAGTGTAACCAGTGGGTGCCGGCTGAGGGCCTTGGCTGTGGTCATCTGCACCACTGTTTTCTAGTTTTTTTTCAAACGTTGGAGCAACTTGGCGTTATTATGGTTGACTCCAACTGAAAAGTGTCCACCATTTGTGCTCGTACCTAGTGGATATGGACGTTTTTGGGTCCAGAAGTTGTGATTCCCCAACTTTCCACCAAAATTACCAATTTTAATTATATTAAATGGAGTTTATTTTGACAGCATGTTCATATGATGCCGGAAGAATTGGTGCAGATGGCCTTGGGGGTGTTGGTCTTGGATAACGTCAGGCATTCCGTTGCTGTTAAGGGAATTAGGTCATTTACATCTAAAAACACGTTTTATAATGGAAACCTGATTTATACCTTGAACCATATTTGCTCTCTCATGGCTCAAATATGGAACTTATTCATGTGTATGAAATCAACTCTGAAAATCCCTGTTTGACCTCTTCCAAGATTCGCAGCACTCAGGATTTTGAAAAAGTACTGCGCTTACAATATGAAAATGTTTATGCCCCTACTGAAGATATGGTGGGATATGTGGCCTCAGTTTTAAGAGTAGCCAAGCATCCCTCTCCATTCTTCGATTCAAAATCATACCAAGGTGACATGTTACTGCCAAATGAAGAGTTGGGTGGTTATTTACTGGCATTTTTAGCTTTAAATAAAGATCAATCTGGATATCTTCTACTGACTGCTATCCTTTCCTCCCCTTTAGGGAAACTCATCACCACTATTCTGGTGTATACCCGCGCCACTGAAATCTACATGGACCAGTGATTAGCTGACTATCTTGAGCTGAGTTACCTGCCTGGTGGTATGGTTAGGGGAGGTGCGTCCCAAGGTATACCCACTCTGAAGATTATTTGGACAATGGACTATAAGGTTGGCAAGTACCACTTGTCAGATCACTTCCAAGCTATCAAAAACCTCTTGTACCCTATCATTTTGGGTGTGGAGTGGTGGCGGAAGTTTGACGTTATACCAACTTGAAAGAGAATACCCTATCCTTAACAGTAAAAAATGGCCACACACTAGTTGTTCCATTGAGGCTGACGCTCAGGGTGACTTGCCCCACTTGCCCCACCTTCACACCCTTAGCCTTGCCTCTATGTTGAATCCCACCATGGTGGTTCCCCTACCTTCTTGTTTTGAGGGTTTGGAATCCTCCTTTGATGCAGCATCTGCTAGTGCACTTCCAGAGCACTCTGAGTTTGACTGTGACTTCAAGCTCACTGTGGAACTGGTGAATATATCTTCCCCCATTTACCCATTGTCTGTGCTTAAGGAAGAGAAGTTGGATGTGTGGGTGAAGGATCAGTTAGCTAAAGGTGCGATTTTTCAGCGTACCTGCATGGTTTGCTCCCCACTTCTCTTTGTTGAGAAAACTGATGGTTCTCTACGCCCCTGCGTAGACTATGGGAACCTCAATAACGTTACTGTACCAGACCTCCATCCCATCCCATCCCTTTGGATTCCCAGATTGCACGCTATGTGGAGAAGGCGAAGGTCTTCTCCAAGCTGGATTGCCTCCATGCATTCAATCAGATTTGGATTAAAAAGGGACAAGGGTGGTTAACTGCCTTCCATACCAAAAAAGATCTTCCAGTTTTGGGTCATGCCCTTTGGGCTTAAGAATGCCCCTACTATCTTTCAACGCCGCATTGATGCAGCGTTGGGGAACTTGCTAGGGGTATGCGCGGTTGCCTACATGGATGATATCCTGGTGTTTTCCCCTGATCAGGATTCTTGTGCAGTACACCTTCAGCAAGTGGTGGAGAGGTTAAAGGCAGCTAGCCTTACATTGAAGATAAGCAAGTGTGAATTCTTCAAGTCCCAGGTCACTTTTCTGGGCAACGTCTTGTTTAATCAGGGACACATGATAACTTCAGACAAGGAGAAGGCGATTAGTAAGTGGCCTACCCCTACTTCAGTAAAAGAATTGAGTTATTTTTTGGGGACGTGTACATTTCTCAAGAAGTTCACGCCAAACCTTTCTGAGGTGGCAGCGCCCTTGTATAGGGCTAGTGGTGCAAAGGTGCTTCAGTGGTCCCTCGTTTAGGAGGATGCTTTCTAAGATGTAAAGTGGCTCTGTTGTCCACGTCTGTCATTCGCCATGTGTATCATTAAAAAGAGTTCATTGTGTCTACTCATGCCTCCAACTTCGCCATAACGGCTGCCTTGTTACAAGTAGGCGAAGATGGGATAGAGCATCCAGTGGGATATTTTTCTAGGAAAATGTCTCTGCCTGAATTGAATTACGCAATTTATGACAAGGAGTTACTATCAGTGTTGGAGGCGCTGACATATTGGCGTCAACACTTGCATGGATCTACCAAACCATTCTGCGTATGTACAGATCACTGTGCCTTGCTGTAATACCACGCTCCTCATTTCTAACCCCACGGCAGACCTGGTGGCATGAGACCCTGGCCCAATTTGCCTTTTATATATGAATTCACCAAGGGCAAGATAATGGTTTGGCGGAAACTTTAAGATGCTACCCTGCTTTGGCTCCTGATCCAAAAGAGGTAGAAGTTCACAACACACAGGTGATAATTCCTTTAAATAAAATTCTGTCACCACTTCCCTATCCCCCAGCAAACGGGCCAGCGCTTGTACCTCAGGAAAAATGCGGAGTAATATGGTATGTTCAGAAAGGTTGTCCTTTCTCAGCTGCTGTCAACCGAATATACTATGGTACTTGCTAAGAGCGCTTTAAATCAAGAGGACCTATCCAGGGGTTATCACAGAAAGGATGAGATGGTGTGGTTTCAGGGGCGCCTTTGGGTACCTTCTGGACCACTGCGCCTGGAAATCATACGGGAACATCATGATGGAATCACCATTGGTCATGCTTGGAAAGCAAAGACTTTGGAGTTGATACTTCGCACCTACAATTGGAAGGGCTTGCTTGCTCAGGTGGGCAGGTATTGTTAGGAATGCATGATCTGCAATCAAATGAAGATCAAGATTGACAACCACTAGTGTAGTTGTTGGTACCAGTCCAAAAGGCTGATGGGCCCTGGACTTCCATCATGGTTGATTTCATTGTGGTTTTACCTGTCTCTTATGGTTATGATGCCATCATGGTGGTGGTGGACCGGTTCACAAATTTCGCCTACTTTTTTCTTACAGACAACAATCACCGCGGCTGAGATGGCTAGGCTCTTCGTCACCCATGTGTTTGCGCTTCATGGGGTTCCCCCAAGAAATTATCAGCGACCAGGCCCCCAGTTTACCTTCGTTTTTTGGGAAGGTTTTGTGTGAGACTCTTCAGATTCGCCCCTGCCGTTTGATTGCCTATCACCCTCAATCAGATGGGTAGACTGAACGAGTGAACCAGTGCTTGGAGCAGTTCTTGCGGTTTTACACCACCGCGGATATTCGCATTGGGCGTCTCGCCTTCCTATGGCCAAATCAGGTACAACAACACTTTGAATTCGTCTATTTGTTGTTCCCCTTTTTTGCCAACCATGTCTTTAACCCCGCTTTAACATGGAGTCCAGCTGTGGTTCTAAGGTTATAGTTTTGATGGAATTTACCAAGACTATCAAGAAGGTCCACCAGGGGGTTTCCACAAGTTTGGAGGCGGCAATGTAAGTATATAAGGAGAATGCTGATGGAAAGCGCCGAGTTGGTCCAGCGTATAGGGAAGGGGATCTCGTGATGCCTGATGCTTGCAACATCCCTATCAAGCATCCATGCAAGAAGCTGAGACCAAAGAGTATTGGCCCTTACCATATTGTTTGAAAGGTGGGCCATGCCTCATACCAGCTAGATCTTCCCTCTTCATTTTTTTTCTCTGTATGCTATGAGAGCACGTTGACATTGTTCAAGGGACCCCAACTGAAGACTCCTGAGGCCTATCTCATGGATGGAGCGCCAGAATGGGAGAAGAAAAAATAGTTGCCTCCCGCCGCACCAAAAGAAGATTGGAGTACCTGGCATCCTGAAAGGGCATTGACGCTGAAGAGAACAGTTGGGTTCCAGCGTGTGACTGTGTGCATGCTCAAGATCTGATTGAAGCCTTCCACAAGCATTTCCCCCAGGCTGCTGGGTCTCAACCCAAATTGACCGTTGCAGTCATGAAGTTGGCCCCTGCCCACAATAACTTTTTCCTTGCACAAGCCCCTGGAAAGGTGGGTTGAGTCCCATTGGGAGGAGAGGGTAATGTCATGGTCACATGACATCATAATGGGGACCAACCCCAAGGATAAGACTGAGCGCCAGGAGGCCCAGAAGGCGAAGTTACAGGCCCTCCCTGACTTTAGGCATACACTATACCAACTCTGGGTACAGGCAAAATATGTCCAGGTTAGTACTAGTGAGGTGCTGTATGCCCAGCCCCTTACGTCAACACAAGCGTTAAAATGGAAGGTCTACATTGTAACGTGGATGGTTCCATTTGGTTAGTCAAGGAACGGGGTCTCAAAACCCGTTCCATTTGCAAAACAACTCGTTTGGGTTGGATCCAAATTCAATTGATTACTCAAGTGAAATCAGTTTCAGCATATTTGACAAATTTGGATGGAAGTGTCTGCCTATTGGTGGGTCAGTGCTTGGGCCCACTTCAGCAAACCCCATATTCCCTAACATCGTTTAATTATGTTTCCCATGACCAACACTCCTTGTTGGTCGACTTACCAATAAACAATTTCCCCATTTACCATTTTTATTTATGATTTTTCTAATGATCCTGTTCATGAACCTCTTTGAGGAGGTCTCAAGCTCCATTAATCTTGCCATTTTGGACACAATAAGATTATCACCTCGTGCATTGTTGGTTCACCCAGGTACCCTCCAACCTGGGTCGTTTACCCCTTTATCTCCATGTGCACCGTGACATTTTTGGCTGGTTACTTCTCGCATTTCTTTGCTTGAGTTATTATTTCTCCACCATCCTTTTCTGGGCACTAGTAGCTTTAGTATTAACGGCTAGTTTCCTTGCGTTGGCTTTGTGCACGTGCACTACCATGTTGGAAACAGGAGAGTTGTAGACACTCTCCCTACAAACATGGTCTGCACTTTATAAGGCAACTGGGGATTTTTTTCATACAAATCCTGAAAGGGTGACATCTTAATTACTTTGGTAATAGCTTATTTTGTAGGCCAGAATTGCACTAGGCAAATATTGAGTATAAAGAACAGGGTGAGTCATGGCCATCTTTCAGAGGTGGCAGTTAAGGTACCATTCGCCTGATCTACCATTCCACTGGTTGCAGAATGGTATGGAGTGGAAAATAATTTGGAGGTACCTATCAGTTCGGCTAAATAAATCACTAGTGATGATCAGAAGTTTCTATTATTATTGGAGAGAATTAATAGGGCACCCATGCTGGGTGATAATCTGATTATATAAGAATGTCACAGTAGCTTTTGCTTAAGTGGATGCTTGTAAAGCAACTTCAATCCATATAGTTAAATAGTCCAAGGATATATGGAGGAACCACTGACCATTAGAGGCTTGAGGCATATGTCCCACAACATAATGTTGATAGTATGAAATGGTTCACAGGGTGATACCTCTGGATGTTAAGATTGGGGATTAAGTACAGCTTGGCTTTTACATACCAGGCAGGACTCTATTAAATACTAGATTGATACAAGCAGTCCTTTCCTGTAGCACTGAGCTTGAGCCACTCGTAGGTTTCAAAATTCCCCTGTGGCCAACTTGCTGATTTTCCTCCTAGATGACATCAGTTTGAGCTGAAGGTCATAAATAGGGCAACCATTTTTGGGACACAAGTTTGTACAGTTGGCCGTTTTGGACTTTCAGATTCTCCAATCTTTTTTCTAATTCCTTTTGAAAAGTCAAGGATCCATCTTTTGATAATTGCAATTGGGTTAAAGGTTGTAGAGTCAATCCTCTTTAGGGCAGTTAGAGTTAATATGGGAAGCTAAGATAGGCAATCTGCATTTTGGTGTATTAGCCCAGGTCGATGAATTATGGAAGAGTCATAGTTTTGAGGTTTTAAAGCCCATTAAGCTAACCTCCCATTGAGGTCCTTCATTTTCTGTAGCTACCGCAAGAAAGCATAATTGGTGATTATGGTGAAATATTTCCCATATAAATAAGGTCAGAGATGCTTAATAGCTAGTAGTACCGCCAAGCATTCAAGTTTAATAATGCTATAGTTGAATTCAGCTTTGGTTAGAATTTTGATATATTAGGCAATAGGATGATCTACTAAGCTTTTGTTGCGCTGCAATATTATGGCTCCAATGCCTATTTAGCTAGCATCAGTAAAGAGGAGAAAAGGTATGTCAAAATTAGGATGTATAAACACTGAAGAGTGGGTGAGAGAGATGCATAGCAGGTCAAAGGCCTACGGTTGCTCTTCTTTCCACTGAAAGGGTATCCCTTTCTTCAGTTTATATACTAGAGGCTTAGAGGTGTTGGCAATGTGGGGAATAAACTTGCAATAATATCCCATCATCCCCAAAAACTTGTACGTCTTGTAGGAATTTAAAAGAGCGCATTTTAGAAATGGCCAGGCCCTTGTTGTCCATTGGGGATATTCAGGCTTTTTACTACCTTATGACCTAGAAAATCCTTTCATTTTGGGAGAAGGAGCATTTGAAGGATTTTAGTTTTAGTGAAGCTTTCCATAACTACTAGTAAACTTGCCTGAGATGATCTATGTGTTTGGAAAAGGTTCTTAAAGTATGGTAATATTGTCAATATAAACTAACACATAAGACCATTTTTAGATCATCTAATTGTCCGTCCGTGGTGCTTTGGAAGGTAGCAGGGGCGTTTCATAACCTCTGTGGCATTTAGTGGGCTTAAAAATTCTTTTCTTGAGATGAGGGTGCATTTTTCCTTATCCTCCGGCAATAAATTGACTTGCCAGTACCCACTGGCGAGATCCATAGCTAAAAAATAGTAGGAACCTGACATCAAGTGTAAGGATTCATCTATACGCAGAAATGGTAACTATCCTTTCTTGTGATTGAATTGAGGTGGCGGTAATCCATGACAACATAGTGGCTACCATCCTTTTTCAAATTAATAAAAGTGGGAAGCACACGGGCTTTTAGAAGGAACAAGTAACTGGATTCCAAAGTTGTTGTAGCTCTTGGGCCACTTGAGTTTCTCAACTTTGAATTTGCGGTATGGCTAGGATTTGAATGGAAGGTGAGCCTCAGTCTCAATTTGGTGAATTACACAAGACGTCTTCCCATAGTCAATTGGTCCTGAGAAAAAATATCGCTATACTCCTCTAGGGGGCCTTTGACGTTATGGCGTTCGTTAGGTTTGAGATTATCCCCAGTTCTACTTTTGACCAGAGCTATGGTGGGTAAGGGATCGAGTTTAAGTTTTTTAAGGAGCCAAAACAACTCACATTGGCAATATTCTTAATATGATATAATTTTACGTAAACAATAGGGGCATTCCAAGGGACTTGTAGGGTTTGTTAGATATCCTAATCAGATAGAGATAGATTTTCATAGGCAGGATCCAAAAATCCCTGGGTAAGTCAATGCTTCATTGATTGAAGGGTTTGGGTGTCCACTTAGCTCCAAAATTTGATTATGAGGGGTGAAAATCCTGACCCCCAGATCTACAATCACTTGTGAGCCTGAGGGTATTGTAATAGGATGGGGGCAAATAAAGGGATCCCGCTTTGGCGTCCACAGCCTCAGGGGGTAATTTAGTTTTTTCTCCTAAGACTTGATATTCAACTTTACACATAGAAGATGAATATTCCAGGAGGCAGGTCCATTTTTTGGGGCTCCTTTACTCTTGACTGTGAGTTCAAATCAACGGGATCCATTATCCGTTTAATAATAGGTAATTTTTTTATAGCTGATGATGCAATTGAACTCTCACATCAAGTTGAACTCTGATAAGCAACTCGTAATTATCATTTTCTAATGAAATAGTGAGGCAGTATTTTAAAGCTTTCCAAATTGAAGAGGTAAGTTGGAATACGCCCCAATTGCTTTAGCCATTTGATCACCTGCTGTCCCATATTCAGCGTCATGAATCAAGTCTGGAACCATTTTTTTCTTTTGAATAAGTCAGGAATTAACTTCAACTGAGGAACCAGTGTCAATTATCGCCAAAACTTTACCAGAATGAACAACTACTTCCACTCTAACCACCAAAGAGCTAAACGGAGAATTAACAACTAGTAAACTTTTTGGGGGATTTTTATTGAAGAAAGTGGATGATTTTGCTGCGGCCAAGCTTGGGGCTGTTTAATTCTTTTAAAGGTTTTTCTGCTAGCACTTGGCTTTTCCATAGAGGAACTGACCTCTAAGAGTTGATTGGGTAACTGACCAAAGTAAAAATATGAAAACTGAAGATCTTTGCTTTCTTAGATAGAAAGGGGTTTGTGAACATCTTTAGGCGCCACTAATGCAAGACATCACGAGGTGCTGGGTTTAAGATTAGAGCTAATACAGAGGTCTTGAGGCACTTGATTGTAATCAGCATAGGAAGCCTCCTGCCCTATAACTGGCCTTTTGTTAAACTACTTAGAAAGATGCAACAAGTGTATACCATATGGTTGTATTACTTGCAAAAAGTGCAGGATAATTCAGGGGTAGGCGACTTGGAGGGCGTAACCGCTAAGACTTGGGGCTGAGGCTTTGTATTATTAAAGCGAGGAGGACCAGTGGATTTGATTAGATCATCTGGAATCTCCAAAGTGGCTTCTTTATTATACAGGAGAGACGTCCAGTTAGACTTCACCGCTTTAAGATAGAGTAGAAAGTTAGGCATATTTTTAAACGCCAAAAGATAGTGATAGAATTATCTAAAATAAGACGTTTTCTGGCAATCAAAGTTTGAGCTCTATGTAAATACAGTGAGCAAACTCAGTGACAGTTTCACCCCAATTAATTTTTATGCTCCTAAAAGATACTTTGGTTAGATAAAGTTAAGTCACTCCAAGATTCCTGAAGCAATGCAGCCCTGGCATCATCCCAAGTCTGGCAATGCATTTGATGGTAGATTATAATGTTTGAGCTATGCGACAAAGACAGTTGGTTGGGTGTCCAAGCTGTTTTGTGTCATTAGCTCTCTCCATGGCACTTTCATAACAAAATGGGAAAGAGAAGTGCTCCCTTCACCTGAAACGTGCTTCTCCTTGAATGACGGCTTGAACATGCTGCTGGTGGGTTAGTAGCTGAATGACATGAATGGACACTAGGGGTGCAGTTTCACCTAAAGAGGAACTGCTATTTCTGGGAGATACATGAGAGTGGAGAGCATCCTGTCCTACATTTGCCCTCCCAGTGTCAAGATAAGAATGTTGTGGATTCAAATTGGCTGAGAAGGGGAAATATAGGACATTTACTAGACCATGATAACAATATTAATTTAAATAATACTAATAATGAAGAAATTGGCCAAAAGACCCTAGACGAGTATTGGTAGAACCCTGTTGATTGGGGTAACACCATTTTAAAACCTGCATAGGCAACTAATATCAAATTGAGCAGTCGGATTACTTTTAAAACAATAGACCATGAGGTGACCATTGTAAGGTACTTCCACCACCATGACCAGGTCCTTCAAAGCGCCTACGCAGGGACCACCCCCTTTATAGGCTTTGGGGGCCCCCAAGGTGCAGTAAAATTTTTTGAATGGGGATTGGCTGACATACATAAAAGCGTTACCTCATGGGTATGGTTTGGCCAATCATAATTAACCTTCCATCATTCCGCTGACATGAAGCGTTTACATAAGTTTTAATACACTATTCCCCCATATTTTCTAATATGGACTAGGCTAAGCTATTCTGAATCTAAAATCAAATTTCCCCCAACCCTCGATATGGTTTAAATACTGATCTGTCAGATATTAAGGAGGACGTTTTTCATCTTTCCCGCGGCACCTAATAAAAACTTAAAAATCATGATTTTATAAAAGTTTTAAAAAATGTTGCTATTTCTTATATTCGTGGTATAAATCCCCTATTGCTGGATTTTGGCAAATCATGCATTAGGTGAGCATCTTTCAAGGCCAGAATCCAACAAGTGGTGCTCACTACAGGGGACCCTTTATACCACCAAGGACTAACTACACTATGGCAACTATTCTGGAACCAAGGCTAGCTGTTTTGGAAAACCAACTAGCCAGTTCTTTGGCTCGCCTCAAAAGGCTTGAGCAGCACTCTTCACAAGGCCCTAATGGGCCCTACCTAAACCTATATACCTCCGTTTAAAGATAAGTTCACGCCTGGTGAGGTAAGTATTACTTCCTTCCTTTATTTTTATGAGGCGGCAATGGAAGGAGCGACTGACCTACAAAAAACTTTGTTTATCCTTCCCTGCTTAAGTCGGATGGCTCAGGATATCATGGTTCCTCAAATGGCTATGCTTAACACCTGGACAGAGGTTAAACAAGCGCTGATTGACGAGTTTGGTTCCCAACAGAGTTAAAAACGGCAAAAACAGGCCTTTATGTGCCTTAGTATGCAAAAGGGTGAATCAATAACCTCATTTGTTGAGAAATTTTATAGCAAAGCTCAACCTCTGTTGATGGCCAACCTACTCATTATAGATGATGCTATTGTAGCTATCGTGGCTAGTTTGGCATCTTACCCCTCTTTTGGCAATGCACATATCCGCAGTCAAGCATACTTTCCAAACTTTAAGGGATATCAAAGAGGCACTTCTAGCAGTAACTGAAGTTTATAAACTTGAACTTCTACAAGACGTACCAAAGTGAGAAGCAAATTTGACCCTTTCAGCCTCTTCTATAGCTGTATCCCACTGGAACCCAGCTGCTGCAGAGATGCAACTGCCTAATACTCCTTCACTATGTGAGGATAACCAGAAACTATTGGCAGTTATGGGGCAGCACTTCCCACCAGCTTCAGGTTCAGAAGCTCAGCTGGTAAAGGCAGTTATCACTTTGCCTAATACCTCTCTTGTTGAGTGGTCTACTACAATGAATAACGCATCACACCCTACTAAGCCGCTGCCTAAATCTCCCTCAGCCTCAACTCTAGCTTCCTCTAGTTCAAAATCTGACGTAATGGGACAACCCAAGCTAATCACTCCTAAGGCAACCGTTAGAGGCATAACCCTTCCAACGGCTTCCTCAAAAGTTGGTACAACCGCGATGCTCCCTTCAAAAGTCAAAAGGGTAGTTGAGATTAACAGAGCCCTCACCTGCGAGGAATTCAAGCCAGTTTCTCCGCCTCCTCTTAGTAACTCATTGTGGTGCATTGACTTTCCTTCTGATGACGAGTCTGAGAGGGTTGGTGAAGATGCAGGCTATTATGCTTTGGGAGCCCCAATGGAAGTGCAGGTTCTGGATAGGTAGAGGCCAGAAAGGAAAGATATTTCTATAATACCTTGACGGACTTATTATCAAAAGTTGTTGAGGTTTTCAGAGGTGATTGATACCGCTAGTGATGCTGATCATCTTATTGGTTCAGTGATTAGATCCACCCAGCAGGTTCATACCTTCCAATCTATAAAAGACAAATATTATGTGATGGCTCAATGCCTTTTTTCCACTCTCCGTTTGAAGGAGGTCCTTGCCCTCCCCCTACTTTTGGTACCACCATAACCAAGGTAGAGGTTATTATCAATAAAGTGAGCGTTCTAGCCATCATTGATATGGGTGCTCCAGTGAACGTGGTCTCTTATAAGCTAAACTAGAAAATTGGAGTCTGATCTGGACTATTCCAAAGAGTATGGAACTGCAGGGCCTAACAATACTCGAGCTATTGGAGCCTATTCTTCTTTACCCATACGAATTGGGAAACTCCTTCTTGCTGCCCCTGAGGTGGCTTTAAAAACAACGCATACGACCTGCTCATTTGTACTCAATTCATGATTGAGTATAAGGGAAATATTAATATAAAACAGGGATTTTTCTCCCTTCTAATTTATGAGGTTCCCCTAGTCTTTACAAATGTTGAGCCAAAAAAGAAGGAACATACATGCGTAGTAGAGTACCCTTTTCTGTCCTCACCCTTACTTATACCTTATTGGACGAAAACAAAAAAGTTGCCTGACTCTGTGGATGGTTCAGAGGGTATCCCATTGTATGCGTCAGAAAAGGTAGTCATTAAAGCGGTGAACAAAAGATGATAGACACCAAGATTACAATGCAAATCCCCCACAACTGCCTTCTGCACTTAACAAGTGTTGATGGAATCAGCCCTTTGGAACCCCAGGTGTTGCCAGGTATCCTAGAACCTGCCTACCAGTGACCTATCAATCTTCTGCTGGGAAATCTCAATAACAAGTAAATGGTTGTAAAGAAGCATCAGGAGATTATAAAAGACCTGTTGCTTCCTGAAGACATCCACCAAGAAAATTATATTGGTTCTATGTTAGATTTGAGACTACCCATGGATCAAGTGGTATGCTCTTTGCCCAATGTTCAGATTTCTGATGAGCTAACGCCCTCTGAACTTAATAAAGACCATTCCATACTGGAGTCCTATAGTGACATTTTCTCCAAATTCTGATACTGACTATGGACATATTATGGGCTGGTACCACATCTTTGATGTTGGTAATGATAATCCTATTCGATCCAAGCCTTATTGGAAATCAAAAGTTGAGGAGATCCAGATGAAGACGGAGCTTAAAAAAGTTATTGGACGCGGGTCTACTGGTGCCTTCTCAAAGTCCCTGGCCTTATTCACTTTTGCTCATAAAAAAGAAGAATGGTGGATATTGAGTAGTTATTGATTACCAAAAGCTGAATAACCTCACTAAGAAGGACAGCTACCCAATCCCACGAATTGATGATGCACTGGCTTAAAACTCCAGCTGTAACTTCTTCTCTGCCATGGATTCAGCTATTGGCTATTGGCAAATGGACCTTTCTCCCAAGGACCAGGAGAAATGTGTGCTCATCTGCAGTGAGGGTCTTTTCCAACCTACCCAATTACCACAAAGGTTGTAAAATGTGCCCACATCTTTCCAGCGAGCCATGGACCACATCTTGCAGGACCTGAAACTTAGTTGCGTGATTGTATATCTAGATGATATCACCGTATTTCCAAAACCTTTAATGAGCACCTTTCTCATTTAAAGGAAGTTTATCAATGGTTGCGGGAATCTCAAATTAAACTGAAGCCCTCTAAATGTACCTTTTCCGAAAAAGAGTTAGACTTCCTGGGTCGCGACATCTCCTCAGATGGGATCCAGACTCTCCAAGATAAGGTCAAGGCAATATCCAAGATGCCTGCTCCCAAAACCATCCGTAATATTCAGGAGTTTTTGGGCATAATGAGGTGCTACCATTAATTCATCCTTAAATTCGCTCAGCTCAGTGAGCCCCTTGTACAACTTATAACTAAAAACACCCCCTTCCAGTGGGGAGTGGAACAACAAGCTGCTTTTAAAATGCATAAGAAGCTACTTCAGCAACCGCCTATTCTGTGCCACCCTGATTATAGTAAACCCTTTATGCTGTTTACTGATGCTTCTGAATATGCAGGAGGAGCTATTTTGGCCCAACTGGATGAGCATGGGGTTGATCACCCCATTTCATATACCAGCAAGATGCTTTCAAATGTGAACGCAATTATGGCGTCACTGAGAAGGAATTCCTGGCTGTCTTACCTGCTGTCAAACACTATCACCCTTTCTTATATGGGCCTCGATAAAGTGATTACTGACCACGCCTCTTTAAAGTGGTTACAAAATATGAAAGATCCCACTGGGTGGATGGCACGCTGGGGCTTTAAAGCTCCAGCACTATGATGTGACCATTGTACACTGAGCTGTGACGAACCACATGAACGTAGATGGTTGACTTGGCCACCCATTCTTCACTTAGATAATAGTGAAGCAGAGCGGCTACATGATCCTATAATTACCTGATGCTTGGGAGGATGATGAAAAACCAGTTCAGAAGATGCTAGTTCGTCATTCCAGTAAAACAAAGGCGGATAATGGACATCTATACAAGAGAATGGGGGTGAATTGATTGCCCTATCTCAGACCCTCTGAGAGAGTACTTGTCATTATGGAGTCCCATGCCCTCCTAGGGCATAGCAGAGTGCGGAAAACCTATGAGTGGATAAAAGAACGCTACTATTGGGAGTGAATTATGGAGACCATAGTTGAAGTCTTGGATGCCTGTTTAACATTTAAAAGCAAGCCAACTTAAAAACAACGTATCAATATCAGCTTACCAACCCTCAACAGGCTTTAAACACATAAGTTTTAATGTGGTTGTCCCTCTCCCCCAAACTACAGGTGGAAATCGATATAAATTGGTTGGGATCTATCACTATCAAATGGGTTGAGGCAGTGGCTCTTACAGTTCAGACGGCAAAGGCCATGGCTCCTTTCCTTCACCAGTATATCTTTACCTGACACGGTTGCCCTCAAGTTTTGCTCTTTGATAATGGTAAAAACTTCACCTCCTGAGTGGTGAAGATTCTCACGACTTCCATGGGCACCCAACAGCTCTTTTACGCCCCCTACAACCCTTTGACCAATGGTACCAGTGGAAAGAACAAATAGACCCTGGTTTCTATACTTCAGAAAATGGCTACTTCAGACCCCCTCCACTGGGATCAGTACTTACCCAGTGCCCTCATGGCTTACCACATAAGCTATCATATGATCCTTAAAATGTCACCTTTCTGATTATTGTATGG
Organism: Massospora cicadina; assembly: GCA_022478985.1. Lineage (NCBI taxonomy): Eukaryota > Fungi > Entomophthoromycota > Entomophthoromycetes > Entomophthorales > Entomophthoraceae > Massospora > Massospora cicadina. Next base: position 136,174 of record JAKSZP010010627.1, on the reverse strand, counting down.
GATGAACCTGGGGTTCCAGATTTACTCGCCAAAGAGATCTTCACTGATAAGATTGATCCTGAGCAAGCTATGTGGAAGTTAGCTCAGCATATCATAAAGTTGCAATAAGAAGCAACGACCAACTTAGCAAAGACAGTCACAAAAGAGGGTTAAGCTGCTAATGAGCTCTGGGCCTCTCTTCCTTCCTTCCAAGTATCTGACTTGGTGCTTTATTATCACAAGCTTGTCATCCCTAGAAGGGAGAAACTAGGGTCCCTTTGGGAAGGGCCTTTTGTAGTAACTTACAAGCGTGGAGAGGAGTACTCCATCAAATCCCTTGCTACTAGATTTACTATTAATTGCGTTCATGAGCAAATCCTACTGTTCTACTCTCCCCCAACATTCTTGAAGGGGGTGATGTCGGACATTTGCCCTCCCAGTGTCAAGATAAGAATGTTGTGGATTCAAATTGGCTGAGAAGGGGAAATATAGGACATTTACTAGACCATGATAACAATATCAATTTAAATAATACTAATAATGAAGAAATTGGCCAAAAGACCCTAGCCGAGTATTGGTAGAACCCTGTTGATTGGGGTAACACCATTTTAAAACCTGCATAGGCAACTAATATCAAATTGAGCAGTCGGATTACTTTTAAAACAATAGACCATGAGGTGACCATTGTAAGGTACTTCCACCACCATGACCAGGTCCTTCAAAGCGCCTACGCAGGGACCACCCCCTTTTATAGGCTTTGGGGGCCCCCAAGGTGCAGTAAAATTTTTTGAATGGGGATTGGCTGACATACATAAAAGCGTTACCTCATGGGTATGGTTTGGCCAATCATAATTAACCTTCAATCATTCCGCTGACATGAAGCGTTTACATAAGTTTTGATACACTATTCCCCCATATTTTCTAATATGAACTAGGCTAAGCTATTCTGAATCTATACTAAAATTTCCCCCAACCCTCAGTATGGTTTAAATAATGATCTGTCAGATATTAAGGAGGACGTTTTTCATCTTTCCTCGGCACCTAATAAAAACATAAAAACCCTAATTTTATAAATTATTTAAAAAAGGGTTCTATTTATTATATTCGTGGTAAAAATCCCTATTGCTGGATTTTGGCAAACCACACACCAAGGAGCATCTTTCAAGTCTTAAATCCACCACATCCATCTGAATTTATAAGTCATTTATATCTTCAATTATTTTTCCATTCATGGGAGGCATGAAGGGCTGATTTGGTAGCAACAAGCGGGGTTAACTGCCAAATTTCGTCTTTTAGCTTGGTAGTTGCATCAAAAAGTTCAAGTTGACGTTGTTCAATGGTGAGAAATTGTTGTTCCATCCCATGTATCACAGTGTGTAATTTTACCACAAAGTTAAGGCGTTTTTGATCTGAAGAGGGATCTAATACCAAATTGTTATTGATCATTGTATTATAGTTGCACCAAGATCTAAGGGTATACCTGGCATGAGCACCAGTTTTGTCAGGATCATGTGCTTTAACCAGTTATTCTTTTTTAATTAAAGGCCAGGAAATTTGAAAATCCTGGATGTGTATTTATCTTTTTTGTTTAACTTGGTTGAGAAGTCTTATTACAGATAATCTGTCTGGAAATGCAATTCTTGATAATTATATACCCATTGTTACTTAAATTGAGAAAAGAATGGAATAAACTTTATAGTTTAGAAAACATGGTTATATGAGAGTTAGGCTTGGTATTTCTCCATGCATACCAAGCCAAGATCTATTTCTCATTTATAAATTGGGAAACATTCACCTCATATATTGGGTTTGAACCCCAATTTTGGGGCTGGAATTTGCTGGGAATTATCCCAAATACTGATTTCAGCTACTACGACATCTCTGGTTCGATTCCTGCCATTTGACCCATCCAAATCTCTAATTTGGCTAGAAATCCCAACAACAAGGAAGAACTACAATGAGTCTAGTGATGTATTATGATAGATTAATTAAGACCGCGTTTTTGTTGGCAGGACCAGGTAAGGTTGAAATTGGATCCGCTGTGAAGATGCCTAGGGAGCAGGAATAAACAAGGTCTCAGTAAAGCCATCTGAGATGATCCTGTGAATAGTGAGGTGTTGTAGATCCCTGTCCTGGGGTAATACAGGTTGACCAGTTTATATTTTATTGAAAGGATGACTGAAATAATACTGAAGTGGCATGATGTTATGGGAACTGCATTTGAGAAAGGTAGCAGCAAGCAGGAAACAAGGAAGAGGAGTCCATTGTTGAAGATTGACATGAGAAAGCATTGAATTCTGGATAGACTGAGCTCCGCTGAAGTTTACTGAAGTATGATGGCCTAATTATGACTATAGACTGAGGCAGTATCATTACCTGAAATCTTATCTTTTGCTGGGTAATTTAATCAAGCAAGGGGTTATGTTGGGATTTCAGTATGCCCATATTACTCAGATAATTAGATTAAGATATAGCTGCTTGCCCATTAGGGGATATGATCCTCCAGTGGATGAAAAAAGTTTTTTATTTGAGTTAAAGTATTGATCAGGGATAAACCTTTAACAAATTATAGCACATCCACCAGGTTTTATCCCGCCAAATTACTAGAGCTCATTAGGATGATACCTGACATTGAATTTACTAGATGGTTCGATTGCCAATGTAATAAGTAGTAATTTTATCCCATTAGTCCATTGGGTTTATCAATGATTGACTAAAGGAATTGTTTAGCTACAGAAGCATTGACAATGCTTCTGGTAGCAACTTGCAAGTTAACCTTTAAAGGTATGCAGCCTGCTGCTAATAGGTAAAGGTCCTATTACATAAGCAGGTTGTTAGCCTATTTGAGCTCTTATGAGGCTTATTGATATTGTGGGGACACTTTTGTAAGTTATCAGTAAATGTTGCAACTCTAGTTGTCAGTAAAATATGACTAGGTGGATAAGGAAGGTCCTTTTGGGATTGAGTTCAGAGGGCTAATCCATCAGCAATGGATGACAAAACACCAGTGAGGCGCCCATGGAATAGTTGGGCGCCAGATCCCCTATCAATTCTTTGATTTTTAAGTAAATAAAAAGTATCAAATTTAGTAAATAATAAAGTATTCACTTTGTTTTAGGAATTTAGATAATTTTACAATTATATTGTATACTCTTTAGGATAGAGGAGAAAAGATGAGGATTCTTTTATCTATCTGTCAGGTGCCTACTATTGAGAAAAGAGTTGAAGGGAATGTTCACTTGTTTGAGTATTTATTAATTATTCTGTCAGTCCTCCTTGAAGAGAGACGAGTGTAAGCACCAGTCTAGCGTTGTAGACAACACAACTTGGTCTTAGGAAGCTCAACTAAGGTGATAGTCTTCACACTATTTCCAATTTATTCAACTGAATCTTCATTTTATATTAATTTAAATATAAGAACCTGTGCAGTAGATTTTAGAGCTAAGGCAAGCAACCAAGTTTAAATTTTCAATTGTTGCTTATAATAAGAGTAATTGAGTACATAACATTCAAAAATCTACACCTTAGTTGACAGGTTCATGAATATCACTAGTTTCTCCTGCTTTCATGGTGTTCAATTAGGCCACGTTGAGGACTGGCTCATATAACTTACTGGCCAATTCAAGGCCATTAATGTTGAACAAGCTTCCATTAAGATAGCCATGAAAGCTCAGATTCTAGAATTTAAAGGCCTTAAGGAGCAAACTACCCAAAAGGCCATTGTTACCACTATCGTGATTTTAACCAGATGGAATCCTCCAATGATTTAGCATTATTTGGAATGATATAGTTAATCCCAGCGGAATGGTTTATTGACTGAATTTCGTGTTATTTGGTTTGATTGCTGGTTAGTTGCTCCCCAATTTGGGTTGAGCTGAAATTAGTAATCCGCCAAGTTTGGTATTAGGTTTGAGTGAGGCCAATTAGTGGCCTCAAATAGTTATAAGGATCACCAGCAACTAATATCTGAGGATGATCCAATCCATCAGCAGAATCAGTAGTTGATGCCAATGGCCATTTGTGGTCTGTTGTGGGATTTCCAGCAGAAAGCTGATGTATCACTTCAGACATTCGCTGCCTGTACTGATAATCCAAAGTTGGTGGATCCAACAATTATGAGCTAGAGGTGGCCAAAGTTGTTTCTGGTGCCTCATTTTTATTAGATAAGAGGAGAATAGATGTTGGCGAGATGCCAAGATATTCCAAGTCAAAGTGAGCAACTGAAGTGGTTTCCGGTGCAATTATATCAACTCAAAGGTCAAATACAAATTAGACATTTATTTGAATTAATTATTTATATGGGCTTACTGGCAACTTAAGGCTGAGGATGAACCAAAACTAATTTGGACATCGGGAAGTATGGAGTGAGAGGGTCAACGCCAGGGAAGAGATAAAGTAGAATAAGAAGAAGTAGCAGAAGAAGAGAAGTGGTTGGCTGGAAGAACTAGTGGAAGAGCCAATAGGTCGGCGATGGGTGCATTAGCCCTTTTGTAAATAATATAAGTACCTGGCGCTTCCCTATCAATAAATATCTCCCTTTGCCTATTCTACCTTTTGTTATAAGTTTATATTTATTTTGTTGGTTGTAGTTTAGGTTAAAGGGGATCCCTGAAATGGCATGGGTGACATGTCAAGGGGTTAGGCGGCACTGCTAGCCCTGACGCCTAAGGCAAAATGGCAAGGGCTGACTAGTCTTCATACTGGTTAACCTGCCAACTAGCAAAGCCCATAGTCAATTTTCCAACATTGGTGCTCACTACAGGGGGACTCTGCTGGTTGGTGCTTAAGTAGCTAAAGGTTGGTTAAGAGGTGGTGATGTGCCACTGTGGCTTGGTTCCAGCAATTGTTGGTGGTGGGGAGGGGCAAGCCCTGAACGCCCGCCCCACATGCTGAGTTTTGAAGGAGTATTACCATCTGGTTAAGTGGGGGAATTGTCATGATTTTAACCAGATGAAATCCTCCAATGATTAAGCGTTATTTGGGATAATATGGCCAATCCTGGGAGAATAGTTTATTGACTGAATTTCATGTTATTTGGTTCGATTGCTGGTTAGTTGCTCCCCAATTTGGGTTGAGCTGAAATTAGTATTCCGCCAAGTTTGGTATTAGGTTCAAGTGGGGCCAATTGGTGGCCCTGAATTGGTATAAGTATCACTGGCAACTAATAGCTGAGGATGATCCAATCTATCAGAAGAATCTGTGGTCAATGCCAACTGCCATTTGGGTCCACTGTGGGATTTCCAGTAGAAAGCTGATGTATCACTTCAGACGTTCTCTGCCTGTATTGATAATCCAATGTTGGCGGATCCAACAACTATGAGCTTGAGGCAGCTGAGGTTGTTTCCCGGTGCCTCATTTTCTATCAAGATAAGACAAGAAAAGATGTCAATGAGATGCCAAGATATTCCAATTCAAAGTGAGCATCCAAAGTAGTTTCAGGTGCGATTATATCAACTCAAAGGTCAAATACAAATTTGACATGTATTTAGATTAATTATTTATATGGTTCACTGGCGACTTAAGGCTGAGGATGAACCAAAACTAATTTGGATATCAAGAAGGATGGAGCAAGAGGGTGACGCCAGGGAAGAGATAAAGTAAAAAAAGAAGAAGTGTAATAAGAAGAGAAGTGGTTGGCTGGAAGAACCAGTGGAAGAGCTGATAGGTTAGCTATGGGTGCAGTAGCCCTTTTGTAAATAGTATTGTGGGATCCGCCAATGGATGCCACAAATAATATACTTTTAAGTGAGATATTTACTTTTTAATGAAAGTATAAAATAACACTTATCAAAGTTTTTATGATTTTTATTATTCAGGCAGGGCAAAACCAGGAAAGGTCCCTTTCTCAATACTAATTTTTCCTATTTAAACTAGTTTGACTTTTGAGACCAGGGTTATTCAAGGCAAAAGAATGCAAAGCTCAGCTATCTAAATAAGGAAATATAGGCTTTTGGCCTATCAGATCGAAGATAAAATTTTTTTGGAGGCAGAACCAACCTATGCAGTAATGATTTGATGGATTGTATCCAATAACCAGTGAATAAAATCTTTTCACCTCGGTGGTGGTCAGACTCAGATGGTAATTATTGGGTAATTTGGTGGTGGTTGGACTCAGATGGTAATGATTGGCTAATTTTTTCCCTATCATCCTCGAGTAAAATCTTTGCACCTCAGCGGTGGTTAGACTTGGATGATAATGATTGGTTAACTTGCACCCAATCATTGATGGGTAAAACTTCTTGCCTTGTGGAGGTTCCAATCCGTGCAATATTATACTCCTCAAATTTGACTGAGGAGTCAGAGTATTTCTATTATTAATTATTACCTTTTTAAGCTGATTCTTATGATAAATCATATTTTTCTGGTTGTTAGGATTCCACCAAGAATCCACTAAGGTCTTTTCGCTGTGGGTACTCATATCGTTGATATCCATATTATTATTAGAAGATTGGGCAAATATTGGGCCAATCATAGTAGCAGAATTGGGAACACTAATACCTCCAACATTCTTTTCCTTAGATCAAAAAGGAGGATGTCCAACAAGTATAAATACCTGGCGCTTCCCTTTCAATGAATATCTCCCTTTGCTCATTCTTATTATGATTTAAGTTTATATTTATTTTGTTATTTAGGGAATAAGTATAGGGGGTCCCCAAAATGGTGCAGGTGACACGCCAAGGGGTTAGCTGGTGCTGCTAGCCCTGACGCCTAAGGCAAAGTGGCAAGGGCCGACCAGTCTTCATACTGGTTAGCCTGCCAACTAGCAGAGCTCAAAGTCAATTTTCTGACAACCACTAGAGTGACACAATATGCAGATCTACATAATGACATCAATGATTTAAGAGCTCAGCATGATCAGATGCGACCCTCTGAATAAAAATACTAAGTCCTCAATTTTAGCTTTTTTTGAACCAACCATAATTAAAATTTTAATTACACCTACTGCTACTAACATTAAACCAACATTTAAGGAAAAGTATAACCCTACTGAAGAAAGTACATCTCATTACTATATTTCTTTGAAAGTGCCATGGTAGAGGCTACTAATGTGCAAAATGTTAAGCATCTGCCTACTTGCTTGAGTCAAATCGCCCAAAAATAATGCATCACTTGAAGAAAAGAAAGCCTGCAACCAAGTCAAGACTACCTTGATAAAAAACTTTGGTAATAATAAGAACCTATATTCGCAGAATCAGGACTTTATTGTCAGGCAAACATCAAGTTAAATTTAGAATAGCCTGCCAGCATCAGTGCCAAAGCACTAAACGGAAAACCAGAATGCCAGTGGCACTGCTGCTGGAATGACGATTATGGAACTAGGAAGGAGTTCCGCCAATAAATGTTTATGAGCCATAATCGCGTATAGACACCAAGTAAAATACCAGGTGAACATGGCCATAAATCCTGAGGGATGTTGGAATACCAGTGGAAAGGCAGTTTTTTTTCAACAAAAAAAATGATATTTGGGAAAATTTTTTTATTGAAAGTTAAAGGAAGAAAATTGACCAACAATTTTCTCAGTACAAGGCAACTGATTAATTAGTGTTCAATTATAGTGAGCCCAAGCAGGGATCAGGTCACTCAAATTCGACCTAATCTGGAAATCTTTTGGGGAATGAGGCAGATAATCTCAATTGGAACTGACATTGAAGGATTTGGTAGCAGGCTGAGTCACTGTCAGTTCGACCTCAAATGCCCGAACCAGGCTCAACTATGTTTCCATTGGTTGAAGTGATGGCATCTGGCCTTACAAGCAATGGGAATTCCCCAGGGCCACCCCATGTAGGGGCAGTCCCAATTGTTTGGAAACGGGTTCAGGATGCCCTACCCGCCTATGACCAGTCACTGGGGCGTTGGTTTGGTTAAATGAGGTACATCAGCTGCAGCTTTCAATTTTCTGAATAGGGGTTTTGAACTATTGGCAATGGTTTCTGAAGATACCACCTACACATCAGGGATTATCCCTGACGTTTTTGAGGAGGGGTTCACATCAACAATTGTACTGGTGGCTGAGTTGAAACTGCTACAATCAAAGCTGATAACACAATATTTTAATTTTTAAGTATACATTTTCAATTGTCAGGCTTTGATCCCATCTGTTTTGGACCCTTTGACTTCAATTTGATGATCTCAGCGCAGATTCCCTTGATCTAGCTGACAAGTTCAGCTGTGGTGAGCAAGGGTACTAGGGGAGAATCTGAAGAGAGAGGGATGTTACCCAACACTTTTCTGCCACATGGGTGAGGTCGCCCTGGGTGACAAGGGGTACAGTCACCCTCTTTGGACCCTTTTGTCCGGAAACAGGAAGATTGGCTGATCTACGCACAGGTGACGTTCCCCTGGACTTACATTTATGGGTATTTGCACTAATCATTAGGAATCATCAACTGAGTTCGCCAATCAATTTTACTTAGAGGCGCAGACCTTAGTTGCCAGTGGCTTTATTACACTAGGTGACGCCATTACTGCTCTCATCTCTGCCTTGGAATCTCGCCCTGACTTGCAGTTACATATTGGTGCCATAAAGAGACATTTTTAAGGCATACTGAATATCAAAGAGGCTCTTGTTAAAAACTCTCACCAATTTACTTCAAAAGGAGTCCAAGTACAGCTTTTATACTAATCATCACCCTCAAGTCAATGCCCTTGAGTAAAAAGGGCATAATAAGAAGAATATTTAATGCAGCTATAATGGAAGATGATGGCATAAAGCCAAAGAATGTTTTAAGGAAATTATTGATGAGGAGGGAAAAGCCCCAACAACATGAAGAAGAGGCACTTCACATTGATGAACACCCTACGCCTCAACCTTTTACTTCTCAGGCTATCATATCTGCTGCTCTTTATTATAGCAATGCCTTCAATATGTCTACTAAAATAGAGAAAATAATTTGGAGTACTCTTGCTTCCTCTGTATTCCCCTGACTTATTTCTTTACTTTAAATTCTAGTTTGTGGACTCAGTCAATAAAGTGGAAGTTTGAGTGTGCAAACTTAAGGTTTAATCCATTTTGGACATTGGGTCCCTCAGTGAATGTCATATATTCCAAATTTGTAAATTAAAAGAAAATTACACATGACCTCCAATATAATAGTGATCATATAATGGCAGGCCCCATTGTACTTGTTCCCTCAGTGATCATTTGACCTTACCATAAATCGCTGGGAAACTTCCCCTAACACGTCCAGATGTAGTTCTTGAAAATAAGATGTACGACTTATTTATCAGAAAAGCAATTTCTGCGTAAGTATTTTAAGATTATTAACCTGTATAATCCAATCTTACTGTAATTGGGCACCGTTACAACTTATTTTACAAACCCTGTAACCAATAAGGAAAACCCAATTGACAAAACTGCCTTATGGAGGATGACAAAACTCATTACCAAATTGAAATTATGTATTTGAGCTTTGAGTAAAAATGCCTCCTCAGTATGTTGAAGCCAGGAAGCGATGTTATTATATGCTCTATCTCAAGTTGTGTCCCAGCCAGGAGCAAGCTATAGTAGCTAAATGCATCCAAGTACTTATTCCCCCTGCCATATAATAGAAGTGTGTGAGGTGTATAATCAACTTTTAATTAACCGAGGCAAGCTGACAAGGGGAAGGACATTACCAAGCTCCAAGGAGCAAAAATACAATGTTAGATTTTAAAAAAAACAGAAAGAGATTAGTGGATCGTTCAAACCAAATTGAAAGAATAGAAATAAAACTAAAATTAATCAACCAGGTCATATGAGGTAGACTGCAATGCATCTAAGGTGGGGGGTAAGTCAGGATTGGGAGGCTCGTCTTCCTACTCAGTGTTGGACAGTGTACATCTGAGCACTGAGAGCATGGGCGTGGGTGCATCCTCAAAATGGGGGTCATTGTAGCAAAGTAGCTCGGGAAGCTCAAATTTAGCTATGAGATAAGTTAGGATATATCTGGAAAGGGTTTTTTAAGCTTTGAGGCAAACTTTGGGTAACATGGTAAATTTGGCGATGTTGTTGCTGGTGATGCAGGTCTTGAGGCCAAATTAAAACCCATCACAACTTTTTATACTTCCTTGTGGGAAACTTTTTGGAAATGGAGAATTTCTTTTTTGAATTTTCTGCATGGGGGGAAGGATAGGGGCGGGTACCCCCTTGGCCAAGGCTGTAACCGATTTTGCTACGGCCTTTTGGAGGGGAGACAATCAGGGGAGGCAACAGCTTCTTTAGTGAGTTGGTGGTCACTTAAGAATTCATCACCATTTGATCAAAGAGCATAGTGGCGAGTTGGTAATTGAGTGACATATTCTGTGTTTAGGTACATTTTGAGGCCTGGGGCCTGGACTTAGTCGAGGATGGGATTTCTCAGATCATCAATTTACTCCAAACAAATCACAAGGTTTTTAGATTGAAGACAATAGGTTGATTGGCATATGGGTGGGCTGGATTGGATTGCTGGGTGGGTTTTTTTTTATTTACTGGGGTCCATGCTGGCTCCTGATTAGTTGGATTAGGAGTAATGGCTTGGCATGTTAGTTCCTTATTAGTTGAATCCGTGGCAACTTCTTCTACCATTTTGGGTGGGGGGAGGGAGGATTGTGCCCCATTTGAAAAAGGATTTTATGTTGGCTTGGGAGCATCATGGGGGGAGTTAAGCATGTGGGTTACATCTTGGGTTATGGTGGGGTAGCGCTGCTTTGAGTGGTCCAGGTCAAAACAAATGGGGCAGATTGTGCATTCCTTATCTACTCTAGCCCAGAAAGGGTGGTCAGCAGCAGAGGGGACAATGGTGCGAAGGGGAATCAAAATGTCAATTTTGCTTGATATTAAGCATATAGTTGCAAAGGCATGAGGGCCCACTAGTCAGTTTGCTCCATTGGGAAACACAAATTGTAAAAATGGGGTCAGCGCCATATACTGACAACATAGCTATGATTTTGTTATATAGAGTTCAGGGGAGGTGGGTGAGGAGGCCTGCAAATTGAACCACAATAGTGATTTCATCAGGCAACCGGGTGAGAGTGGTTGGGATGGGGGTTTCCTGGAACACTAGAGAATGTTTGCTGCAATTGCAGCATCAGCTTAACAAGTGAAGCTGAGGTCAAAGTATCCCTTATAGGGGCGGAAGTCAATAAAGCTTGCCGGCTGAATAAGCGCCTGGAGATTTTAATTATTTATTTATCGTTGTAGGGGATTAAGTTGCTATATTTGACCTGTTGGCCAAATTGCATCTTGCTTTGGGGGAGCATAATGGGGCTGTTAGGCACCATTTGAGAATGTGTGAGGTGAAGTGCGAGATTCTTAAGGAAATGTAGACCCGTTTGATTGAGGGGGCTGGTCAATATGGTTCAAAGGCGTTTCCCCAATGGGTGGAAGAAGCTAGGGGTTTTGCCACTGCCACATTTTGGAGCAGCGGGCAGTTAGACTAAGGACATTGGTGGTTTGTTGTTTATTAATGTTTTGGAGTTGTTTAGTTCCTCTATAATTCTAAATTCGCTTGAATGTGTTATCAAGCAGAGAAAAAAAGCAAGCTGGATATTCTTATGTGGATAATCCACTTTATCAAGGAGATATTTCCCTGCTCAGGCATTCTAGACTCCGCTTATTCAGGGAGAATCTCAGTTTTGCTAGGTAATCTGACTTTGACTGTGCACTTTAGTGGAAAAAGGACCCTCAAGCTTATGTTTGCCTTTACCTATCAAAAAATTACATGGTATACATAAATGCGGTACTCTTCAGGATTTTGGATTAGAGGATTCTTCTACTATAGCCAGGATCAAACATAATATTGGTTCAGACCTCCTAAACCCAACTAAAGGCCGCTGAGAAAATCTTAGCTAAAGTTCTGATATCTTCTCTTCTGGCCCTTACAATTTTAGAAAGATGACTGGAGTAAGTCATAGGATAGACACTTGAGATGCCTCTCCAATAAGAAATACGCTTTGCCAAAATCCAAAGTGTAGGAAACCAATGTAACTGTTAAATTAATACAGCTTTTGGAGGCTGGTCTATTAAAAATGTCACAAAGCCCTTGAGCTTCGCCTCTCCTGTTAGTAAAAAAGAAAGAAGGGACCTATCACATGGTGAAGGAAAATTGCAAGCTGAATTAAATCATACACGATAGAAAGCTATCCTTTACCCAGGAATAATTATTCTCTTTGGATGCTAGCTGACTCACATTACTTCTCCGCTATTGACCTAGCCAGCGGGTATTGGCAAATAGACCTTCCCAGGAGGACTGATAATAGTGCACTTTCATCATTAAAGAAGGCCTGTTTAACCAACTTGAATGCTGAAGGGGCCATGCAACGCCTTTTTACATTCCAGAAAGCTACGGACAGCATCCCAGGGAACTTGAAAATTTCCCATGTCTTGGTATATTTAGACTATATTAACAATTTTCCCCATACCTCTGGCTCTTATCTTAACCACCTATGCCAGGTATTTGATTGAACTAAAGTCAGCGTCCTTGAGATTAGACCCATAAAATTCACATTTTTTTAACACGAAATGGAGATTTTAGTTAATAAGTTAACCAACAAAGATATCCAACCATTTCCAGATAAAGTTATATCCATACACATGATATCCACTATAAAAGGTTCAGGGATACCAGATATTCCTGAGGATCAGCAGTTAAAACTAGAAATTTATTCCTCACTTTTCCAAACTTGCAGAGTTCTTGGTTTATCTTTTGCAGAAAAACATGCCTTTCCATTGGGATCCATCACAATAACAATCCTTATTGACTTATAATTGGCACAAAACAAATCTAATGTACAAATACATACAAATATCAATACCCCACCTACTTTTTGACAATGTCAGTGTTGTGGCCATTAGTGCCATTCAGGCACAGCATGACAATAATCAGGTTAATCACCCGATCGCCTATTTTAGCAATAAAATCATAAATTTGAATGTAACTATAGAGTCATGAGAACAAGTGTTTAGCAGTTATATCTATTAAAAATTTCCATCCCTTTCTCTATGTAATATACTTTATGTTAATAACCAATCATGTCATGTTTACATGACTTTATTGAAGGGACCAACTTCCAGGACAAGGCTGGTCGGTAAGAGTACAAAAAGGTCAAAATAGAGGACCTTCCTGACTTAAGGCACACCTTGGACCAACGCTGGGTGCAGGCCAGATATTCCCAGGTTAGTTCAGGGGAAGTGCGAGATACCCAGCCATGTGTAATGAAATGGCGTTAAAACGTACAAGTTACCTCCTAAATGACAATGTTTCAAATTAGTTACTTAGCGAATGGGGTATGAAACACATCTAATTTTGGATTTTATAAATTAGGTTGGCCTTGTTTTCAATTAATCACTCAAGTTTGATCAATCTATAGTTATAGTACCCTTCCTAATGGAAACATGCGCTTATTGGTGCATCTGAACTTAGCACCGCTTCCATTTTTTGATTTCCCCATAGTTGTTTAAGTATGGTTCTTTGAGATCAACCTTTTTCATTGGTCTTTTTATTTAACTGAGGCAAGCTGACTAGGGGATAGACAATGCTGAGCTTTAATGAGCAAAACGTATCTTAAAATAGAATTTAAATTAATAGAAAGAGATGTGCTTATCACTAAAACTGAATCAAAAAATAAAAAAAACAAAAATTAACCAACCAGGTCAGATGTGGTAAACAACTATGCGTCCATGGTGGGTTGTTTTTTGAGATTGGGAGGCTCATCTTCCTCCTCAGTGTTGGACAGTGTATAGCAGAGCGCTGAGAGCACAGGCATGGGTGCATCCTCAAAATGGGGGTTGAGGTAGTATAGTGGCTCAGGAAGCTCGAATTTAGCTATGAGGAGGGTTAAAATATATCAAGATAAGGCTTTTTCAGCCTTGAGGCAAACTTTGGGTAGCATGATAAAGGTGGCGATGTTGTTGTGGTAATGTGGGTCTTAGGGCCAAATATTGTGACCATTGCAGCTTTTTGTAAACCCTTGTAGGCAATTTGTTGGAATCAGAGGAATTCTTTTTTTATGATTTTGTTGCATGGGGGGAAGGACAGGGGCAGGTACCCCCTTGGCCAAGACTGAGACTGATTTTGCTACGGCCTTTTGGAGGGAGAGACAATCAGGGGAGGCAACAGCTTCTTTGGTGAGTTGGTGGTCATTTAAGAATTCATCACCATCTGATCATAGAGCATAGTGGCGAGTTGGTAATTGAGGAACATATTCTGCGTTTAGGTACATCTTGAGGCCTGGGGCCTGGACTGAGTCGAGGATGGGATTTCCAAGATCATCAATTTCCTCCAAATAATCCCATGGATTTTGGTTGAAGACAATAGGTTGATTGGCATATGGGTGGGCTGGATTGGATTGATGGGTGGGGTTTTTTTGAATTTACTGGGGTCCATGCTTGCTCCTGATTAGTTGGAGTAGGAGTAATGGTTTGGCATGTCAGTTCCTTATTAGTTGAATCCGTGGCAGTTTCATCTACCATTTTGGGTGGGGGGAGAGAGGATTGTACCCCATTTAAAAAATGATTTTATGTTGGCTATGGGAGCATCATGGGGGGAGCTAAGCATGTGGGTTACATCTTGGGTTATGGTGGGGTAGCGCTGCTTTAAGTGGTCCAGGTTAAAACATATGGGGCAGATCGTCACCCCTTATCTTCTCTGGCCCAAAAAGGCGGTCAGGGGCAGAGGGGACGATGGTGCAAGGGGGGGTTAAATGTAAATTTTGTTTATCTGGCGTATGGTTGCAATGTCATGAGGGCCCACAAAGTTATTTGGCTCCGTTGGGAACCACAAATCGTAAAATGGGGTCAGCGCCATATACTGACAAACTAGCTATTATTTCGTCGTATATAGTTTCAGGGTGAGGTGGATGGGGAGGCCTGAGAATTAAACCATAAGAGTGGTGTCATCAGGCAACTGGGTGCGAATGGTTGGGATTGGGGTTTCCTGGAAAATTAGGGGAATGCTGGTTGCAATTGCAGCATCAGTTTAACAAGTGAAGCGAGTTCAAATTACCCCTTGTAGGGTTGGAAGTTGATAAAGTCTGCAGGCTACATAAGCGCCTGGGCTATTTCAATTATTTGTTTGTCGTTGTAGGGGAACAAGTTGCCATATTTGACCTGGAGGCCAAATTGCGTCTTGCTTTGGGGGAGCACAATGGGGCTATGAGGCTCATTTGAGAAAGTGCAAGGCGGGGGGCAAGATCCTTTGGGGAAAGGTATTGACCTGAGGAATTAAAAGATGTTCAATATGGTTCAAAAGCGTTTCCCTACTGGTTGGAAGATGCTAGAGGGGTTTCACTGCTGCACCATTATGTACAGCGGGAAGTTGGACTGAGGACATTGGTGTTTTGCTGTTTTTCAGTTTTTCAGAGTTGTTTAGTTCTTTAATTTTAATTTCACTCAAATGTGTTATTGAGTGAAAATAAAAAAATTTTCTCACTGGTCTTCCTCATTAAAACCCTTATTAGTTTACATTTTTCTTATGTAATTTGGGAAAACCAGTACATGGACCTCTTTAATGAGATCTCTCACAACGTTATCCATTTTATTTACACAAATTTCACTATTGCTTCTGGTGCACCGCTGGACCGCCCTGGTCCTCTACAGACCGAGGCACCCAAGCACTCCAGCACAGATCACCGCTTGGATATGGACTCCACTTTGGGGCCCACCCAAGTCTTGTTGTTTATACGATATCTATAATTTTATACTGCGCTGAACAACCTCGCCTTATGTTAATTTAGTTCCCACACCCTCTGCGGGGCTATTTTTACCATAGTACTGATGACTAATTCCCTGGCATTGGGGCTATGCGGCGTGAACCACCTCTCCAGGAACCGGAGACTTTATAGACACTCTATTGACAAATCACAACTTCCTTTTCTAGCTACAACAGTGCATGATCCTGATTGCCAGTTAGCCTGGTAAGCTTTCCGGTTACAAAATTATGACCTTTGATTGTCTAATGACCTGATGCCATCCACCAAAAGGATGAAGGTCTCTCCTGTCTACCAGTCCTGACCATTCTATTTACTGAAGAGGACCACCTATATGACCTCCTCTGTCGCTCCAACTTATGGCTGTTAGAACCCTTGAAAACCAAAGTGAGCTCAAAGGGCGAGTGGCCAATACTTAAATAACTGATGGTATGCTATATTTATTAATAAAGAAAGGGTGGCTCCCTTATGCCCGCCCCTCTAATCAAACTGAGGTTGTTATGGAAGGCATACTATAACTGAGCATGAGGCCGTACAAAAAACTTATCAATCTTTAAAGTTTTAATATTTTTGGGACAGAATGCTCAGCTCAATCTAAGATGTTTTGGATGCTTGTATCACTTGTCGCCAGCATGAAAGCCAAGCCCAATGTTCTAACAACAAGTAGTTGCTCCTTCATCCTCTATCCCTATGGTGAGCATTGATGTTTAGGTCCACTGCTTACAGGAGTCCATGGTCACCAATATATTATTCTGGCCATGGATCACCTTACTAAATTAATCAAAGCTGTATCTGTTCCTATGCCATGCCTGATCGACCGCCTTATTATTGTAATGGAAACTATTCACCCAATATGGTAGTCCAAGGATGCTTCTATTAACAATGGCCTCAATTTCACCTCAAAGGTGATCCAAGGATTGACGGCCCTGTTCAGCACATGTCAGGATTTTGCAGCACCCTACGACCCCTTAATTAATGGGGCTGTAGAAATGACAAACGGCAAAATATATCTCAACCTTAAGAAAGATGGCTACCACTGACTCAATATATTAAAACCTTTCTCCTAAGTGCCCTGCGGCCTATTGGATCAGCTATCACAGAGTGATAAAGTAGTCTCCCTTTAAGGCGCTTTATGGCAGGGAACCCTTCCTGCCAAATACTTTGCAACCCTTGCTGATGTCAACATCTCCCATAACTTCTGAAATAACCCTATGTGCTTTATAGGATGATATTATATGACTGAAGTCCCTGTCCATGGATACTTTGGTGCATACCGCTACCCAGTAGATGGGATGCATCAACTTGCGACGCCCTCTCTGCCAGTGTACCAACCAGGGGCTTAGTAATGTTCTATTACCAATTTATTGTGGGGAAGAACCAGCAAGCTCGTACCATCTTGTTCTTGTCCATATAAAGTCCTGCATAAGAGTAGTTTGGTATATTTAATTATCAGCTTTAATAAATATACAGTCATCAACCAGGTACATGAGTGATCTCTTAGAACCTTTGTACCCCTCTGACAGGATCTTAAAGGGACATTGAGAATGTGCACCACAAATGAAGATAAATTGAACCAAGTTAAACCCAAAATTACATCCACCTGACATTCAATTCTACCTAAGAATAACACAGCCATCTGCCCTTAAATCAACTGACAGAAGAATAGGTGATCCGGATGTGAGTAAAACCAAAGCTACAAAGAAGCCTTTTTTAGATTTAGAAAGACTACTGAGAGACAGATGAAGACATCTCATCACGTGCTTTATCCTAAAGTCCAAGTAGAACCCAATCGCTATTCCACTATGAAATGTCTCAAACATTATAAAACATACCATCCTACAAGATTCTTAAGTTTTAAGATATAATCGTTTTTTGCTTATATAATTTAAAAATAAAATTCCAAGTTTTACATTTTTAGTGAGGTCATTTAGCAAGCCTTGGTCATCCTGTAGGTTCTGGCACCTTGCTATATTTTATTATGAATAACCACATCCCTTTAAGCAACTTTGAAGCCTGCCCACTAAATTTAGCCCTGCTATCTACAATGTCAACAATGAAACGATTATATAATTTGTGACTCAGAAGTTCCTCTAAGGTCCTAGAACATGGACATCCTTTTGTGCAACTTGGTCCATTTGACGGCTGGAAAACTCAGCAAGGCTTTTGTAAAAAGTTCAATTTACCAGTTAAAATATAACAAAGTTAGCTATATAAATGCAGTATTCTTTGATAACAATTACTTCTTTATTGATATTAATGAGTCAAGATCTAAATGATACTAGGATCTATAAAAACTTCAAGTATTGCTAATGTTATAATGTAACAGTTATGTTGACCCAAGAGCCTAATCATCTATCAACAAATGGAAGCCCTGTAAATGAAGAGTTTTCTCTTATATTGCCTCTTAGTAAAAGTCAAACATGAGATTCCTGCTTGCTTGGGTGTTGGCAAGCCACTTGGACATTTGGCTGAGGTGCAGAGAAACCACTTTTTCTTCAACCAGACTCTGTCACTGTTAGAATAGTGTTAAATTTTTAGTGGATAGCATTTAGAAATATGTATAGTCTGGCAGAGAGTTGCACAAAATTTAGATTTCTGATGCAATGGGAAGGCAATATGATAATCGTTATACC
This sequence comes from Massospora cicadina, assembly GCA_022478985.1. Taxonomy (NCBI): domain Eukaryota; kingdom Fungi; phylum Entomophthoromycota; class Entomophthoromycetes; order Entomophthorales; family Entomophthoraceae; genus Massospora; species Massospora cicadina. The sequence goes on along the minus strand of JAKSZP010010627.1, from coordinate 117,896 downwards.
TTAAATATCATGATATTAAAATGAAAACAATAAACATCTATATAATTCTTTTGTCAGATTCAAACTACTCCTGGTTTAGAGGTTCTCTTCATAAAATTTTCCATTTAATGCAAAGTTGCACTTCTGGTTAATCCTTTCCACTATTTATTTTTTACATAGGCAGTCATACTGCTGGTTTATCTTTCTGCTCTTTTCTACCCTGGCAGAATTGCAATTCTGGTTTATCTTACCAAATGGTCCCCTCCTTGTTTCATCATCTTCATTCTTATATTAGTCATGGAAACCACTCCACTGCTGCTAATTAGGTTTCAGATGGATTAGCCTCACTATCTTAACATATAGCTGAGTCTGAATTATTTAAACTCAATAGTATACTTAAAAATTTACCCCTTTTGTGTTTTTTTCCAGCGGAATCATATATGTTCATCTGTATTTTCTACTAATTTTCATAATAGTGACAATCAACCACCATATCTCAATTCTAATTGGCTATAGTAAACATTTTGGTCACTGATTTGGCAACTGACAAAGTTCAATAGATAATCTCCTAATGGTCAACAACATTGATTTTCTAATGTACCCCCTAGACTAAACAATAGTATAAGCGGTGTCAACTTTTATTCATTGGTAATTTTAAAGTAAAACTTCAGGGTCCAATTTGGTTATTTGCTGCCCCAAACAGCATCTTGTTTCTTAAATTGATGAATGAGGACAATATTTTCGAGTTGGACCCTATCCTGCTGCCTGACTTCCCCAATGTCCCCACTGCAGATGGTGCTCCCATAGTATATGTTCAAGTCACCCTGTCACAAGAGCAGCTCCTTCCATAGCTTGTTGGCTACCTAATTTTCTGGTGAGCCACTTTCAGTAATATTGTGGTGCAGTTGCAAAAGGACTGGAGCCTCAAAAAGACGCCATTTCTGGAGGCAGTGCTTCTCATGGCCAACTGCTTTGCTCGCTTTGAGTTGCCCCAGCTTCTGGTCATACCTGGAGAAGAAAACATTCATTACCTTTTACAATTTTCATGTTATGTTCTTCTTAGTTGAACAGGGGAGACCTCTAATGCGCCAGAATGCTTCTTCTCGCTGGATGTCAATTTCCAAAATGATAGCCTCAACTGTATGCATGACAGAGTGTCTGCTGCTTTTTATGCAATAGATGCAAGTGATCCAGAGAAGTATTTCCCATTAATGTCTCCTATTGGTAACATAGCTGCTTCCTTTTACCTGGAAAGACTCATCCTAGGGTGGATTACTACTAGGTGGCTGTTGAATGGCTGTGACAGACTGCCTATTTCATCACTACACTCCTTCCTGTAGTTACCCTAGAATGGATGTCTTCTTGGTTAATTGTTTGGCGTTGAGAGCCTCCTTTTCTCCCCAGGAAGGGATGTAACTTCCTTTCAATTATCTGCTGCATTTGTTCCTCCGTTTATCAACTATTCCTTGTTATCTTAAAGTAGTCAGTGAATGTGGTTGTGGGGTCTCCCAGTGGCTGTGCAGGAATGAATCTGCCTCAATTGTCGTTCTATAGTTCATCCTTTTTGTTGTCCCAGCCCATGGTCTCCTAATTCTTATTCATCCATTGGGCCATCCATGGAGGCCTCTCCCCCTCCTGAGGGCAGATCATCCCCTAAATTGGTTCTGATGCCACCCTCTCCCAAGGTTGGGTCTAACACTATGCAAAAAAAAGTTATGGTGTCTATAATGGTTGAGTCATCCAGGCTACCTAGGAAGAAGTTGCCAAAGTGGGTGTTCCATCGGCAGCTATCATGGGAGGCAGCTAGAGAAGGCTGACAATGACAAAAAAGGTTATGGTATGGGACATGATAGTGCAGTTCTAATATATGCTTTTTCCTAATAAAGTGCATCTAGTATTATTTTATTATCACTTTATCGTTATATATATATTATTTATATATCTTTACTTTTTACTTTTTTCCTTTTTGCTTTTCTTCTTTCTTCTTTTCTTTATTTCCTTTAACTTTTAACATAAGTATCTCTTGTGAGATTTTCTTGTTCAGGAGACGTTTAATGCTGTTCCATATCTGCAAATATCTCTTAGCAAACATTGATTGTATGGAAACATTGACACCCTCAAGAGATGGTTTGCTGGAAAATGTTAGGGCTTCTCTCATAGATTACGCTTGGGTATTTGATACACATAGGGCTTATCATTTTCTTAGTGTGATTCCTTTGAAGCCACTTTTTTTGCTTGAGAGCGGTCCAGTATGTGTATGTCATCACCAGACCTCTGGAATAATAGCTTGTTAAGGAAGCCTTGAGTATATTGTGGAAAAGTTCACTGTGCCTAAGTGGGTCAAGTGAAGTCGTAGTGGCAGAGATAAAGTGTTTCTTCTCTACTTCACCCAGTTTATTCCCTAGCTGTACAGGTTCATCTGTATGACGTTGACTTGCCGCTTGGAAGGGCAGTGTACTGCAGTGTCTTTGTTGTCCGAGGCAATAGCATATCAATTTGGAGGCAACACATCTATGAGCATTATAAAAAGTTTTTATACAAGGGTTGAACGGAGGATTATAGGCTGCCTGTGTCAGGGTGCTCGAGGAGGGTGGCCAAAAAATGTTATTGGCATCTTACTTTCTGTTGGGCCACCAGGGATGAATCACTGGTGGCACAATCATATGAAGGCAGGGCTCTGAAGTTAGCAGCCTTGGACGAGGCGTTCTCCATTAAAGTTAAGTAAAATAAAATAAGAGTTCTGATGAGAAGTATTTTATTAAAAAAATAATCTAGCATTATTTATAGTGCTTCAAAATATAAGAATAGGAATAGGGATATTTTAGGGTAGTGTTATGGGACCTATAGGAAAGTCCCAATACTAAGATATGTGGGAATAGATAAAGAGTGGATAGAGATTAGATAATGAATAGGAGATGTACATTTTCCCAGAATTCAGCATAATTCTAGCAAAGCCCCAAATTCAGTATTCTAGTTGAATTGAACTCTATTCTCGAAATTATTGGGCCATCTGAAAATTATGCCCTTCATTTAATTATATCGATTTTCCCCCTGGACAAAGCTTTCTCCTAATCCAGGGAGAATCCTAACACTTTCCAAGTTGGTGGGTCTGAACATTACAGTTAGTCATTTCAGGTAATTAAAAATTTTGAGTAAGGTAATCTCCTTGCAAACCTGGGGCCATCACATTGAAGAGCTCATGATGCTTTTCACCTCTGAAGTCATTGCAATCTTAACATCAGTTTCAGATAATAAGCCCGCTCCTACTAAGATGTGGGATTCTATAAGAATTGAATGGTAAACTTGGTCAAAGTTTGATTCCACCTAAAGCAGATAATCAAAAAGTCAGCCTTTTGATGGGCCATGTTTTCTCAGGGTTTCAAATTATTGTAGCACCATGTCCTTAACTTACTTCTAGGTGATGGAGCTGCCATTAATAGCAAGCGACCTGGTTGGCGCTCTCAACATCTAAGGTGGATATCAATAGCTTTGCTTTTAAAATTTGAATCTCCTTCCAAGACGACTTTGAAGCGCTTGAAAATCCCTATACCTTTCCATTTTTGTTAAATGGATCAGGTTACCTTTGCAAACACTATTTTTCATCTTAGGGCTGCATGGTCTGGGGCAAACTGTGGTGCCTCCTGACCGGTGCAAGTTGCATCAATATGAGGATTGCACTTGAGTTGAGGAGTGAGACTTGAGTCTCTTGTGGTCTTCCATGGGGTAGTCTTTTACTCAGCAAAAAAACAGAAGATACTTAGAGAATTCCTCTTGGCGAGGCATATCCTTTGTCACCAAATACTTCTATGTATGTAATTTAAATTTTGTTGCCTTCTCACTACATAAAGAGCTCTTCTGCAATCTTCTCAGTTCTATTCTTGTTGTAGCAAAGCTATGCTTTTTTACAATCTCACTTTTATTCATTGATCTCATATTGGCATTTTTGTCAATCCTTCTCAGCATCCAATTTTCATTTGATGCAGTGTAAATGCTAGACCAAGTCATCAAGGATATCATTTAATAGGAGGGATGATACCCAATGTTCCAAAGTTGACCAAAGACCTCTTTTGGGTTGTTCTTCCAGTAATTTATGCTTGCAGATAGTATGTTGTTGGTTTGTCATGATGCATCCAAAGCGTTTATAATTTTGGCACGTTATTTTGACTTGGTAAGCTTGTATAAATTACCGTTAGTGCTAGAGAAACTTGACATGAATTTGCTATGTGAAGGTTATTGTTAAGTTGAATTGGGAGCCCCTTATAGTAAGCACCACAACTGCGTTTCCAGCAGATATCATATATAAGTGTGTATCTTCTGGTGAAAGGTAGCACATGATATATATAACAATGATGCACCAGGAATGCAATATGACAATTGCCGTCCCTTGCTTATATTATAGTATTTACTATGATGATAAACGTCTATATATTCTTTATTTTTGGTATAGTTGCACATCCAATTTATTAAAGAGCTTCTCGTTATTTTCTTTCTATAATGACAGTCACAACGGCGGTTAATCCTTCTGTAATTTCTTTTTAAACTGGAAGTGTCATACTGCTGGTTTATATTTCTGCTCTTTTCTAACCTGGCTGCTCCACACTTCTGGGTTATCATACTAAATCGTCCCCCCCTTGTTTCATCATTTCTGTTCTTATGCTAGTTATGGCAATCATTCCAATGTTGCCAGATAGGTGTTTGGATTAGCCTTGCTATTTCCAACTTGTAGCCAAGTATATTTCTTTTAATTCAATGTTAACTTCAAGATTTGATCCAATGTGGTTTCTTCTGGAAGGATTGTATATGTTCATCTGTTACTTATACCAGATTTCATAACGGCGGCAATAAAATGACATACCTCAAATCTAATTTAATATAAAAAAATTTGTCGTCAATTTAGCAACAGATCAATATAGCAATATATTAAGCCCAAAGATCAGTAATAACAATTTTACCACACAGCGTAACCCAAAACATCATCTCAAAGGCGTCTCAGCTGTGATACAGAATCATGTCAAGGTGTAATGGGGTGGCATTAGACCAGAAAAGCCTTTATCCAGCTGTTGGGCCTTTGCCCTCTCAGCTGAATAAAGAATGTTTAAGGTCAAATTCAGCAAAAAGGGGAAATGTCAACCATTTACAAGTTTGAGATGATTTTAAGAGTGATATTGATAATAATAAAAATCTCATCGACCATAAGACCCTGGTTGATCCTTGGTGGAACCCCACTAATTGGGGTAACATGATTTAATATTACAAGGGCAATGTACACAAAATTGAGCAGTCAGATTTCGCTGACCATATGGCGGATCCTGGGTTGTCCATCAGACAGTACTCCACCAGCCTCAACCAGGTCCCTTCAAGCACCTACGCGGGGCCCACAACTTTTATAGGCATGGCAGGGGTCCCCCAAGATGCAATAAATTTTATAATGGGTTTGGCTGAAGTTCATCAAAGCGTTACCCCACAGGTAATTTTGGCCAATAATAATTCCCTTTTCATTGTTCAGCTAAAATGAAGTGATTATCTCGAACTTCAATAGGCTGCTTTCCCACATATCCTAATTTGAACTAGTCTAAGCTATTCAGAACCTATCCTCAAATTCCCCCAACCCTTGATACAGTTTAAGTACTGTTCAGTCAAATATCAAAAGGGACCATTTTCCTTTATTCCCAGCGCTACTAATAAAAATTTTAGAAATTAATTTTTTAGTAGTGCTTTATTTTTAATTTAAAAAAATCTTTGAGGAATCTAGCGGCATTAGGCACCAGTGAGAAAGAACACAGATGGATTCCTGCAAAATGGTGCTCACTACAGGGGACACCTATACAACAGAAAAATCGTCAAAAAATGGAGGCTTCAAACATGAGTAACTCTCCCACTTTCCCTCTTCCTGTGGAATCACGTTTAGTTGCTTTGGAAAATCAACTAGCAAGTGCTCTATCTCACCTAAAGAACCTGAGCAGCGCCCAATAAAACCACTTTCTAGTGACAATTACATCCCTGGTGAAGAGAGCATTGTTCCTTTTTTGTATGTTTATTAAGCTGCCATGTATGGGGCAACGGAAAAGCAAAAAGTTAAACACTTCCTTCCTTATTTAAGCCGCCAAGCATAAGAGATGATAGTTCTTTACCTGGACCCTTTGCAAACTTGGGCAGAGGTGTTAAAGGCTCCTTTGGCTAAATTTGGATCAAAGCAGAGTCTACACAGTAAAAACAGGCTTTTATACGCCCTAGCATGTATGAAAGTGAATCTCCCATTGCTTTTGCTGAACAATTTCATTTGCTGCGCGTAGGTTATCCACCTCTAACATGCTCACCCTTGATGATGTTATTGCCATCCTGTTAACTGGGTTACCAAGCAGCTCTCACTAGCTAGGCATATCATCTCTTTTAATGCTACTTTAAAGTCATCCGTGACATCAAAGAGGATTTGTGAGATGTGGCTAATTTCATTTATGTGCCACAACAAATGAAGCTGAGGTAAAAACCTTCAGCTCTAACCATTGATGAGCTTCCACCTGTTGAACAGTTGGGAATGAGCTCACTTATGACTATTCTCCCTGAAAAACCTGTTTTGTCAGTGCGACTTAAAAAGGATATCACACCTTCTTATGTATCAGAGCCCTGTAAGGTAGTAAAAACCATAAATCCAAACAAGCTCACTAAAGCCGCTGTGCCTATCCCACCAGCTAAGCTGGTGAATGCGCGCCCTAAGGCTATTATGTCTCGTGTGGCTGTCTCCCCTACCTCCATCGCAGACTTGTCCATTGGTGAGATACCCTTGGGGGGAATATGAGGGGGTTACGATGAAGTTGGTTACTATATACTGGGAGTCCCGGCAGAAGTGGAGGTTACTGATCATTTGAACGCCGGAGGATTAGACGAGACCACCATACATGTGGAAAAATACCTCATCCAAATACTAGGGCTTTCCAAAAGTTATTGACACTGCCAGCGATATGACCAATTATTAGCTGGCTTGATTCTCCCTCTTTAGCGGGTGCATCCCATAAAATCCATCTTTAAATAATACCCTGATCCTTCTAAAAACTAACCTCCACCTTCCGGCTCAAAGAGGTCTTAGCTTTGTCACCTAACTTTGAAGGAACGATCACTAAGGTTGGTGTAAACATCCAAAAGGTCTGAATAATGGACATCCTGGAAACTGGCTCTTCCGTTAACATGATCTCCACTAAGCTTAATAAAAAAGATAAAGATAGCTCCTGACATGGAGTGTACGCAAGAATTTGGAACTGCTAGCCCAAATAATACCTGTGTAAAAAATGCATACTCTTTCCTTCCCATTCAAATTGGGAAGCTTATTTTATCAGCCCCAGCTTTGGCTTTATATGACAACGAAAAAGATATTCTCATAGGCACTCAATTTATTATTTAGTACAAGGGAATAATCAACCTGAAGCAAAGTTACCTCTTGTTACTCAACTATGAATTCCGTTAGTCTTATCCAATAAAGAACCCAACAAGCATGAATATTCTTGCCTGGTCGTATTACCTTCTCAGCTTTACCTTTGCCTTTTTCCACTTCTGGACGCAACAAAAGGAAATTGCCTGATACAGTGGACTCTAGGGAAGGTATCCCTTTCTATGCTGCAGATGAGGTCTTGATTAAGCCTGGTGAAAAACGAGTGGTTGACACAAAAATCACACTTTAAATCCCACGGCACTGTTTGCTGCACCTTGTAAGTATTGAGGGCGTTAATCCCTGGGAGCCTCAGGTATTACCTGACATTTTTAACCCAGTTTACCAAAGGCTTATTACTCTACTGTTAGGGAACTCACCTAGAATGACATAGTTGTGAAAAAACACTAGGAAATTGGCAGGGGCTTGTTATTCCCTGTAGAGGACATTGAACAAATTCACTCCATTAGCTCTATGATGAATATGGGCCTGCCAAAGGATAACCTGGTATGTACCTTACTCAACGTCCATATCTCGGATAAGCTAACCCTGGATGATCTAGAAAAACTTTATACACTTCTAGATGACTATAGCGACATATTCTCCGAATATGAAAATGACTTTGGCCACATGAAGGGCTGGTGCCACTCCATTGATGTGGGTGAAGCCCATCCTATTAGGTCCAAATCTTATCACAAGTCAAAGGTGGAGGAACAGCAAATGAGGACAGAGTTCCAGCAGTTATTAGATGCGGGGTTATTCATTCCTTCACAAAGCCCTTGGTCTTCCCCCTCTTGCTAATTAAAAAGAAAAATGGAGGTTATTGGATAGTTATGGACTATCACAAGTTAAATAACCTCATGAAAAAGGATAGTTATCCTATTTCCCGCATTGTTAACGCCCTGGCCCTACTCTCTGGCTCTAATTTCTTATCAGCCCCTGGAAATGGCTAGTGGCTGTTGGCAAATTGACCTTTCCTTTGAAGACCAGGAGAAATGTGCTCTCATTTGTAGTGAAGGTCTCTTCCAACCAACCTGATTACCTCAAGGGTTATGCAACGCACCTACAACTTTCCAGTGTGCGATGGACCATATTATGCAGGATTTGAAGTTAAGTTGCGTCATCATGTACCTCAATGACATCACAGTATTTTCATAAACTTATAATGAAAATCTTAATCACCTGAAGGAGGTGTTTCAATGGCTACGTAAGGCAAATATCAAATTAAAGCTCTCAAAGTATATCTAATCCAAAAGAAACTGAATTTCTTTGGCCATTCCATTACTCAAAAAGAAAATCAACCAATCTAAGATGATGCTGAAACAATCTCAAAAATGCTCTTCCTAAAAAATATGGGATAAGCATGTATTTCTAGGGATGATGGGATATTATATTCAGTTCTTCCCCAAGTTTGCTCAGCTTAGCGAACCTCTTGTCCACCTATTGACCAAGAACACTCCTTTTCAGCGGGGGTTGAACAGAAGGCTGCTTTTGAGACGCTGAAGCAATTGTTGCAACACTGAACTATCCTACGGTACCAAGATTAAATAAACTTTTCATCTTGTTCACTAACGCTTCAGACTATGCCGTTGGGGCCATATTAGCTCAATTGGATAAAAACGGTTTTGATCATTCTGTAAAATTTTAGTAAGATGCTGTTAAATGTAGAACGCAACTACAGTGTAATAGAGAAGGAGTGCCTTGTTATTCTGTTAGCTGTAAAGCACTACCGCCTTTTCCTATATGGAACCACCTTCACTGTGGTTACTGACCACGCATCCCTAAAATGGTTACAGAACATGACATATCCTACTGGTCAATTAGCTCACTGGGATCTAAAGCTCCAGCTTTATGACATGAAGATCGAACACTGTGCTGGAACCCATCACATGAATGTTAATGGGTTAACTCGTTTACAAGTCATTCACTTGGATAATAGTACAGGCGGAGAGGTTACATGACCTCTTAATGACTCCAATGACTATGAGGATAAGGATAAGCCTATACAGAAAATGTTAGCCTGGCATTCACAGAATACAAAAGTGGAGAACGGGAAGTTGTATTAGCAGGTGGGGAAAATTGCTTCCTTACATTTAGCCCTCAGAACACGTACCTGATATCCTAGAAGCTCACTCTACTCTATGTCATGGAGGGGCAAAGAAAACTTATGAGTGTATTAAGGATCAATACTTTTGGGATGGAAGGATGGAAGCTATTGTTGAAATCTTGGGAGCTTGACTTAGTGTAAGAAGCAATCCAGTTTCAAGACTAGATACCAGTATCAACCAACTACCCCTAAACAACCATTCTAAACCATCAGTTTGGATGTAGTAGGTCCCCTTCCTCAAACTACTAATGGAAAAAAATTTATCCTAGTAGCTATTGACCCCTTCACTAAGTGGCTAAAGCCGTGGCTCTCCCTGCCCAAATGGCAAATGCCACAGCCACCTTTACATCAAAACATTTTCTCTCGACATGGCTATCTCATGTACTACTCTGTGACAATGGTAAGAACTTCACCTCCAGAGTAGTAAATATCCTGGCCACATCCATGTGAGCTCAACAACTTTTCTCAGCCCCATAAAATTCATCTACCAACGGAACTATGGATAGAGAAAATGGAACCTTAGCTTATATGAAATGGAAAATGGCATCTTCTGAGCCACTTCATTGTAATAAATTCTTGACAAGTGCTATTATGACCTACCGGATTAGTTACATCAGATTTAAAAATGTCCTCCCTCTGTGGTTTTTATTGGTGAGAGCCAAAACCTGCTCTCGTAGTTAAAGATTTATCCTCTAGTATGGAGGAACCTGAGAAAGTTATGAGAAGATTGACTCAACACATCGTGCAACTCCAAATTTAGGGCTATGATCAATTTAGCAAAAACGGTGACTAAAGAAGGGCAGGCTGCCAAAGAGCTCTGAGCCTCCTACTTACATTCCAAGTGTCTGATATGGTATTATACTACCATAACTGCATCACCTGTAGAAGTGGTAAGCTTGAATCAATTTGGGAGGGTCATTTCACCATCACCTACAAGAGAGGCAATGAGAACTTTATAAATTCTTTAGCCATAGGAATCATCATCAACTAAGTACATAGCCGCTTCCTACAGCATTATTTTCCCCCAACATTCTTGAGGTGGGTGATGTCAGACATTTTCCCTCTCAGCTGCAAAAGAAGAACGTTTTAGGTCAAATTCAGCCAGAAAGGGGAAATGTTGGCCATTTATGAATTTGCGATTATTTTAAGAGTGATATTGATAATAATAATGATCTCATCGACCATAAGACCCTGGTTGATCCTTGGTGGAACCCCACTAATTGGGGTAACATGATCCAATATTACAAGGGCAATTTACACAAAATTGAGCAGTCAGATTTCGCTGACCATATGGCGGATCCTGGGTTGTCCATCAGAAAGTACTCCACCAGCTTCAACCAGGTCCCTTCAAGCATCTACGCGGGGCCCACACCTTTTATAGGCATGGTAGGGGTCCCCCCAAGGTGCAATAAAATTTGTGAATTAAGATTGACTGATGTACATCAAAGTGTTACCCCACAGCTACGTTTTGGCCAACAATAATTCCCTTTCCATAGTTCAGCCAAAATGAAGCGAATATCTTGAAATTCAATAGGCTGCTTTCCCATATTTCCTGATTTGTATTAGTCTAAGATAATCTGAACCTATCCTCAAATTCCCATAACCCTTGATACAGTTTAAATACAAAAAAGTCAGATATCAAAAGGGATTGTTTTTCCTTTATTTCCCTGCGCTGATAATAGAAATTATATAAGTCAAGTTTTTTATTAGAGCTTTATTTTTAATTTAAATAAATCTTTGAGGAATCCAGCGGCGTAAGGCACCAGTGAGCAAGAACATATTTGGATTCCTATATCAGCTATGGGGTCCTAGAGGATCATGTGCATTTTTTTGCTCTTTTATAAACTTGGCAAGGGTATCAAGGGGTATAGGTAACTATCAACAGCGATATATATTTAGGTAAAAACTACAGTCCTAATTACAAGTGAAAAATAAGTAAATATGTATAAAGGAGCCATCATATAACAAAAACCTGATTGTAACATGATAGAAATTCAACATAAGGCTGATAAATTATATAACCCCAATATTATATTCACGTTAATATTTAAATAATAAGCTTAGTAAAAGTTGAATAATGAGCTTTTATAAATTCAACGCCATTGTGAAGACTCATATGGGAGCCACTAACTGAAAATGGTATGTATAAATTTTAAATTTTTAAATATATTGCGGGGAAGGCTGACCAGGGGATGGACACTTCTGATAAGACACCAGAGAAAACGAAACACATGTAATAGGGGGCACCTCAAAGAAGCTAATGCTGTCTCTTGTTGCCAGCGGGAACGCCACTACCAGGAGGGGTACGTGGATAGGGTTAGAAAACAAAATTAAGCACGTGTTGAGGAAGGGGTCTGAGTTGATGAACCAAACCGGGAACCATGAGGAGACCAACTGACAGCGACATGGTGGGAAATATCCAAATATCCACGCTTGAAAGTGGTCCACTAAGTGCGACCAGAACCGGCGGACAGCTTCTTGGAGGGTGGGGGTGGAGCCTGAGATGGCATCCAAGACAATCGTGTGGATAGTCCACATGGAGATTGCAATTACCAAAGCATGGAGGGAGGGTGGAAGAGGGGAGACCATTGATAAAGCAAACATATCCATAGACAAACTGAAGGGCTGTTCCTGATCCTGGAAATGCAGACGTTGCACCTCACGCCATATTGCTTTAGATGGAGGACACTTTTACAGGCGGTGAAACAGCATTCCGTACTGGCCACACACAACACAGGATGAGTGTAAAGCGTTAGAGCGCTTGGCAGTATGGTATACCCACCTCAAGCAGCACCACACATGGGATCAGATATGAGGCTGCAGAAGAGGGTGGTGGGCATACTTCCATATTGTTTTCTGGGTATTAAGGGAATAAGGGATATCCATCATGTCCAAATAGTCCACCCTGGACAAGATATGGGGCCTCGCGGGTATCAAGCCATCCATAATGGGAAGAACCTGTACCTCCTGTGTGAATCGAGGAGAGGGGCGCCCACTCTGAGCAGTGTGTCCACAAATACAAAATCTCCACTCAGTGCTCCGCATGGAGAGGAGGATTCGTTTGAAGTGGGATGCAGTCCCATGGGGACCAGCGGCCAAAGGATGGGAAGCCAGATATTTCATCAAAGAGTGTGGGTGTGACGGGTTGGGAAGGCCCAGGGTGTGGGAGAAGTTGGAGTGGGCCGTGCGGGACTAGTGTTGGGCCAGAATTGTAGGGATGGTAACAGTAGCGATCCAGGTGCCCAGGATTTTTGCAGCATGGGCCTTAAAGTTGAGCAGGCCCATGCCTCCACTATGGCGAGGGCCAAACATGACCTCTAGACGCACTGGCGGTGGGTGATCCAACCAAAGCCACCCTTGCAGAAGGGCATATAGTAACTTTAAGAAACTTGGTGAGAAAGCGATGGCGTGGTCCCCAAACCAAACTTTGGAGAGGAGTATAGAGCTGGCTAGTACAATCCCGCTGGTAAGGGAAGTTGAGTGGGCTCTGAGGGAGGCGATGCGCTTCATCACGTTTTCCAGAATATGGTTTTCCATGACTATTGAGGCATACCCGCCTGCCTTCAACCACACCCCCAAATGGCGGACTGGCACAACGGTGGGGCGCGGTACAAAGGGGAGAACAAGTGGGGCGGTTTGGGTAGGGCTGGGTAAGCAAGCTCGTGCGCTAGCATATGGAGTGGATTAGAAACTGGGCGCTGAGGCCCAGCGGGCTTAATACCAACCAGGGAAAATTATTTCAGTTTTTGGAGGCGTTGAGTGCAGCATTACTTATCCTGGAGTAAACCTGGATAAGGGCTTCAAGCGCGCGTGCATATTAATGTTAGACACCCCAACCACACAGTCATCAGCAAACGCCAACAGTTTTAACTGGGGCCTGGCCTTTCATGTGGAGTCCATTAAGGTGGGCATTCACATTGCAAAGAAGTGGGTCAAGGCTGAAATTATATAAGATTGGGCTAAGTGGGTCCCCTTGGCGTAGTCCCTTTGAGGGCGGACTACATCCGTGAAAAATCCAGGGCCATGCACAGCTATTGTGGCGGATTCTGTCAGCATCATCACCCAATTGATGAAGCGAGGGGGTAAGCGAAATTGGTGGAGGCAGGCCATGAGGTAATCCCAGTTAACTCTACCATAGGCCTTCTGTTATTCTAAAAATACTAGTGCACCAGAGGCCGTGGACTGACAGGAGTTGGCCACAGTGTGCACGTTGTCCCAAATCGACCTTCTGGGTATGAAACAGAATTGTTCTGGGGAGATGATATAAGAGGCAACAATCCCTAGACGGTTAGCCAGAATTTTACTAAAAATTTTAGTATCAGTGTTGGTGAGAGAAATGGGGCGCCAGTTGGCCAAGTCCTGGTTATCGCCTTTTTTGAATAGCGTTATGGTGTAGGCCTCATGCCCTCCTGGTAGGAGGCGCGTTTCCAGAAGGCTCTGGTTAAGAGAGGCAAGCAACAGTGGGGATAATGTCTTGAAGTACTTCTTATAAAACTCATAAGGAATGCCATCAGGGCCTGGGCATTTCCTATTTGGTGCACCGCAGACCGCGGACCAGAGTTCATCTGGAGAAATCAAATTCATCAACTCTGGGAAATGGGAAATGGTGCAGATGTGTGCACTATCAAGAAATTTCGCCAGTTTGGTCAGCAGAACAGGTCGGATCAGTACAATTCAGAGTAATAGTTTTGTATCTCGATTGCCACTTCAGCCAGCATATCTGCTATGTAATTGTCTGGCCTTTGCACCTGTGTGCAGGCCAAGCTCTGGAGCGGTGTGTAAATTTTTTTTTAAATGTAAGTGGAGCTTGTGTCAGCCGCTGTTATGAGTTTAGCTCTGTACTGAGCACAAACCTGATACTTGTGTTGCCATTCAAGTGCATTAAGGTGGGCGGCTACTTCCACCCACTTGCAACCCCAAGCAGGGCTGTAGCCCTTGGCTGGGATGTTGGACTCCAGGTGGGCCAGCTCTGCCAGAGCGCACGAGATGACTGCCAAGGAGGATCATGAATGGCAGGAGGAAAGGTGGCGAGCCTGGCGGATTGTGTCCGCCTTGAAGGCTGACCAGGTGGAAATTGGGTCAGCGCAAAATGGTGCGATAAACTCTGGAGCCATGGTCACAGATTCCATCCATGAGGAAAATCTTAGCAATGCGATATTGACCGGGCGAAGTTTTCACCAAGTTGGAGCCCAAGCAACTGGGTTGGGAAGGTGGAAGGATATCAAAACCAACCTGTGATCAGAGAAAAATTAATCTTCATTGTGGTGAAATGGGAAATTTGGGTACAAAATTTCAACAGCGTGAGGATAAGGTCAATGCGGGACACAGACCTTAACTGGCTGTTGTGGATGTGGGGGCGTGACATGTTTTTGAAGTGGAGCATGACATGGCAGAACATCAATCAACCCTAGGGTGGCATTGAGGACGCGTAGTTCTATGTGTCCCTGTGGCGTGGAAGATGAGGAAGGCCAGCAGTCAGTGGATGGGTTCAACCAACAGTTCATGTCACTAATGATGAAAGGGTCAGGGGGTAATGGAAGGGATTTGACTGATGAGAAAAATTCCCAATGTTCTCGTGCACAGGTTGGGGCATAAATGTTGATGATAGCGTGCACTATGTCAGCCTACAAAAAATTGACAATGTGGATGCGGCCAATAAGGAAGGTTCAGATGATGAAAATTTAAAATTATTGTTTTTTTGAACAAGCATCCCACAGTGCTTGGACCAGAAGGAGAGGGAAGGGAAGAGCATGGTTTAAATGTTTCCTCAGAACCGCTCAGACAATGGGACTCCTGGATGGTCAGGATATCCACAGGTAAATTATGTTGTAAAAACTCAGTTTCCTAGCCTAGGATGGTGAGGCCTTGAGTCCGTCAATATTCAACGTCCCTAAAGTGAAGGTTTCCCCCATCGCACCTTAGGTTTGAGGGGAAGGGCACCCAAGCCCTTCAGCCTTCTCTTGTTTTCCATGGCACTTTTTGGCGCATCAGGTATGTGATGAAACATAGTTGGTAGTATGGGTAGCTTTAGCAGTCAGGTTTGCATTGGCTTTTGTCTTCACTTTTTTCCCCGCTGCAGAATGAGATTTTTGCGGTGCATGCATTTTTGGGGCACCAATGCCTGATTTTGAATTTTTGGCTGAGAGGTTGGAGACCAATTCAGTTCCAATCGAGGCTTGGGCGCATTGGTTAGGTGAAATTGACTCACCTATTGGGATTTCCACTTGGGCAGTGAAAATGGTATGTATAAAGATTATATTAAATTAAAAAACAAAAAATCTGAATGCTACCCACAATGCATCGAAATTCCCCATAGTCCCAACTTTAATGAAACCATGTACAGTAAAAATAATTTGTTATATTACCCCTAACTAGAGTATAGCCCTTTGAGTCATGTAAAATTGGGCCTCAGGATGTCTTTGCATTAAGTTCCAAGGAACAAATATAATAAATGCTAAGGCATTTAAGGTTAAAAAGAGGTACCTTCCAAGGTGATCCTTGATATGTTTTTATTATAGCTTGCCATATAGAAACGTAAGAAATAAAGTCCATAAGAGGAGGGAAATCAGCATCTAAAATTTCAGAAGGTTTGAAGAGCTTTTAAAAACTCATGGGTTGGTCGTGAAGTTGTAGAGGTAAAGAATCAGCAAAGGGATCAAATTCCCCAGTTTCTACACTAGCAGGGGAGCTTAAAGTTATGGTGTAGAACCATCTAAAAGGCTCATAAATTCTGGTGTGATTTTTGGTAATACAAAAATGAAATAATGAAAAAGTGCACTGTCTGACACCTTTAGTTCTTAGCTATAGAGATGTACTTAAATAAGGGTTGATGTTTTGAATTTGCTAATATTAAGGCGAGAAATTGGATAGGTGGATTAAGTCCTAAATTCAAATCCTAGCTAATAAAATCTTTATAAGCAGCTTTATTTCATAGCGATGAATAATGCTCATGCTTCTTACCTTGTATTATGCTATTTTTTGTTTTTTAGCTAAATTTGGGAACCTTTCAATTGGGGTTATCCTGTAGGGGTTTTCAGCTGTAAGGGCCAATACCCATATTTTCTCTATCACATACAAGAGATCAGTAATAATTTTCATTGTAGCTTTTGGCTTCTTCTTTGAGTAAGTACATAGTCTCCTTTTGAGATGCCTATACCCAGAATTATGGCATTAGCTGTGACATCCAACCGCATTTATTGATGGGGTATCACTCCTCATGAGGAGATGTCAGCAAGAGAAAAGCTCTTGTTAGAGTTTAGAAAATCATCGCTTCAAGGGTGAGGGTTAGGACCTGGGACTTACAGAATCAGGAAAATTGTGATGGAATTCTTCAAAGCAAACTAGGAACATGGGTCAAATACCTGGCAAACACCCAGTTATTGGTTAATCCATTGACTTAATTCTTAGTTTTCGCCCTGGGAATGTAACATGATCCTAATTCCTTAAGAATTTTCCCCAAAACAAATATGTATTGAAGTTAACCCTGTGACTTCCCCTTCAAACCATTTCCTGACCTATCATAAAATATTCGAGGTGGGTCGACCTTAGGACAAAAATACCACACCAAGAATTTTTTTCTAGCTAGTACAGGTTCAAACTCAAAACCTGCACTAGGGTGGAAGCAGTTTTACCTGCCAAGCTAGCCACCCTTTTCCTGACCTATCATTTTCTTTACACAAACTCATTTTATGATAGTCAATGATCCTCATCATGAGAGCACCATTGCACTTGGATGATGAGAATAAACAATAAATATTATTCGCCTAGTATAGAAAAGGACTACTTTTTAGTTAATCTTGTATTTATTTGTGTAGATGTTGTGTAGTCTTACCTAAACTTAAAGATCAAGATTTTATTGTTTATTCATGTTATACGGTAGAGATATAGCTGGGCTGACCAAACATAACCTGTGTACTAGCATTAAAAGACCTCTCAATACACAAGTGGTGTTCAACAAGGGGCTGTAGTATCAAATAAGCATAAAATTTTGCCATACAATGGCCTTGAGTCAGGAAGGAGAGAGTGGCGAGAACTGCCAATGCATCACCTTTTATGTTACTCCTCCTGCTCCTGATTGACTAGCGTTGTGAAAGTCGCTTTTCATTATTATCTTCAACTTGAGAGCTATATTACTTATACCTTCATTGCGGAGCTGAGACAGAATAGGGTATGTTACTTTGAGAATTTAGGCTTTTTAGCCAAGAACTATCTGATCTAGTGCTTTCTTTGCTCTATTTTTTGCAGAATCAGGATAAGCTGATTCACTGATATTAAATATTTTAGTCTTTGAGACATACTAAATTAATACAGCAATCTAGGAGTCATTCCCAGATGAAAAACACTTGGCGAGGTATCTTCAACCACTGTGCAAAGCTCTCAACTGACTTTTTTCATCACCGTGACATAATAGTGATGCGTTAATAGAAATTAACAAAATGTGGAAGAATGACAGGAACTAAATGAAGCTTAGAACCTGCTTCCAAAGTGTGCGACATGCTGTTAATGACAAACACAACCTTACTGTTCATTTTCATGATTATATAAAAGTATTGTTAATAATCATGGAAAGTGTTGGACATAGGTTATCAAGCCATGGACAATTATGGAGTCACCAATGAATGGATCCAGGGGATTTTAGCCTCATAGAGAAAGTCAAATGTAGCCAGGTTAATCCAGGAGACATAACTTGTCAGGCCAAGATGGTCGAAGCACTAGACCTATACACTAAATGCAAATTTGGGGGTGGATGCACAGCAATTAGGGAGCAACAATGAGACCACAAATTACCTCCTGTCTGAGTTGCGACAGATATAGATTGGTAAGCAGCCATGCAGTATGATATCAAGGATTGAAATATTAGTCCAGATTCTACAACCAGACGGTGAGACCTTTTCTAGCCAAACGATGAGCTATGGCTATATATCCTTGAACTTTGTACCATGGATGTTACTCATAAAAGTGAACTAAAGTACCAGAAATAGTGTGAATGGCATGCAAAGTCACCTTAATGACTTTAAAAGTTTAAGCTACAATGTCCCTAAGAACAGGAGAATCATACCAATTGGGAGTGGCGAGTTGAAGGTGAGATACAAAATGGTAGATGTTGATGCCTTCCTCTAACTCTGTCCCCTGTTTGTTCAGAGATATTTTGGAAGGAACCCCCAGAAGAAGAGCTTACCCAAGAACAATGCATCAACCCACCCATATTTTATCACCCTCATTACTTGCTTTTCATCCTTTCATTTAGAATCCAACCCCTGAACAGAGTCAACCTCACACCAGTAACCCAGGACTTTGGTTTAACGCTACACTGATCTATCTGTATCTAAATATTTCCAGGATTTCAGTAATTTAATCCAGCTAATCTTCCCAAGTTTGATAAGCATGGAATGTTCAGTCGTACTTAAATATGTTTAAGATGACTATGTATGAAACCAATGATTTTTAAAGCTAATACTATGGTTAACTATTTATATGAACAGAGTTTAGATCTGATCATGCCATATTTCTCTGAGGAACAATGGACCTTTGCTAATGTAGAAAACGCAGTAATTCAGGAGTTTGGAAGCAATAAATACTTGGCTACTAAAAAGGTTGAATTTATGACCATTCAAAACAAGAAGGCTGAAACCATTACAAAATTTGCTGACCATTTTACCACGAAGCTCAGGTGTTGTTGGACGGCAAAGCCATGGAAGACTTTAAGGATAAGATTTTGTTCCAAAATGCTACCAAAAATCATCTGGCACTATAACGCTCTTTTTTTATACTGCTTGTGAAAGAGTTGAAAAGCCCTCTATTATTATATACCCAAAGTGTTATAAAGTTACGGTTGAACTGTCAGTTAGCAAAGCGCAAATAACGATATTATTGCATGAATGAAGGTAGAGGGACTTGGAGAGCTTCCTTTATTGCTGAGGAACTTTTGGAATCTGCTTCATTCTATCTGAAATAACCTATTATATCTGCAAATCTAATTGACACTACATGAACACCAATCCTAAACGTCCCTGGATTGAACCTTGTAACAGCTTAAGAGGATGACAGCCAGGGAAAAAGCCTTGGCATTATAAAGGGAGATGATCTAATGTCAGTTTTCTTTTGTTTCAAATTTTAGAAAATGTGGATTATTCTCCTAATCAGAAACAGATCAAAGCATTACCATAGTGTTTATCATTACCAAAAATCTCTAAGCGGTTATGTTGTGCGTCAAGGAGTTGATATGACTGGATGATAAGAATACATTTTTGTGGATCAGATATTAGAGTTGAGGAGAGCCTTGGGATTGAGCGGAAAAGTTATATTGAAGTGAAGCAAATTAATCAAAGTATCAATAATTTGTGAATTGAGAAAATTCGTCCAAACCCTCAAGATAGACAAAAACTCCCAAAAGAAAAAATTGGAGATTAATAAGCAGATGATGGATTCAACTTGTAATACCAAGATAAGAGTTGAGCAGAAGAGTGAGAGGGGGAGTTTTTTAGTAGTCAGCAGATAAGTTCTGCATTTATTATATTATAATAAAAAGGGTCGACCAGTTTGATTGCTCCATTTATTATATTCATCAGTTTTTGTTAAGGTTTGGAGATTTGCATATCATCCAGTTTGGTTGCTAATTGGCTAATACCCTGTGCAAACCAGATCAGCGGAATCAACCCATTACGCAAAGAAATTAACAGAGTGAAAGGTACAAGAAGTTGTCTCTAAAATGTAAGCTATACAACTTGTTAAATATAAACAATTTGGATATTCTTTAGAGTCTCAATCTTTACCTCCTTTACAAGAAGTTAAAGTTTCACTACTGATTAAGTCCCTGAACACTCACTTCCCTGATTTAGGAGAACAGACCAAGACAAGGATTAATCAATAACTACTCCTTCTATAATCAAAATAAAAAGATGATTAACAATACCTTTCTGATTATAAGCTATGTTGACATTTGTATAAACAAAGGGAGGGTGCCCCAATGGTATAGTATGGATTCAATGACCACTGACTCCCGAGTTTTATCCAAGTAGGTGAACTTTGGATGGGGAACGATTTTGACTGTATTGGCATTAATTAACAATGCTCAGAAATGAGATAGCAAATAGCAAGGCGATCCATGGAATTTCTGGCCTATCAGAATACTATGCATATAGGTTTACTTGGAGATATCATACTTTCTCATTAATTTCAGTTTTCCGTTTAATCAGTGAAGTATAGAAACCAAATCAGCAAACCTCAAATCAGTTTATAATAAAAATTTTATTATTATAAAGTTTAAAGTATTTGCTTTAACAAAGTTCAGTGTGAGCCATTGTTGGCATCAGCATTCCTGTAAATGTAATAATTCAGTTTTTGAAATAGTTAAGATTAGCTTCCAATGTAGCTCAACATTAACGATGTAAAACAGCTGGCCCTAAGGGTAACACTAGTGAATGAGCTTATAGTGAGTCACCAATGAAGTTAGTCTCTATGCAGGTTAGTGCCCATATTGTGCTTCCTAATGATAATTACAAATGTCTTGTCAGTACTAGCTCCTTAGATTAAATGGTGTCAATATAAGTCATGACAATAATTTTACTATCCAGGTCAACATTACCCCTTCACTATTCAAAAGATAGTTGGACTCCTCTAACCACAGGGGTCATTTTATTAACGTGGTCTATAACGATTGTTTAATTCTTATCCTTTACCACAAGAAGATCAACAAGGTTCTCCACCTCCTGCATCATTCTCAAGGATAAGGGCATTCTCATTATAGCTTGTAAGGATAGTGTTATATACCCCTGGAGAACAGCATGTGGTGTCCGCTAAAACTAACTTGGAGCTACCTGAAGGGTTGATAGGAGAAACTATTTTTCTTGGTAATTATTGAGGGCTAAACCTTTTGAAGCTCCTGGAATATTTTCATCTGGCCATCCAGAGATAGATGTTTTACTTAGAACCTAACTTCCTTTAAAACACTTGCCTAAATAGGACAATAGTTGCTTTGCGCACCTCACTCTATTTAAGGAAATTGAGGAAGTATATGCGTTTGGAATTTTAACAGAGTTTAGCTTAAATGAACCATATCTACAAATTGTGCATTCATAACCCATGAGCAACTCAATGACTAAATGAGGATCAGAATGACCAAGTATTTACAATCAAACAAAATTATGTTCAAGTGTTTTCAGGGGATAACTATGACCTTAGATGCGAGGTGGGGATACAGCACCTCATTGACACCAGGGATACAAAGCTCAATTTGTCCCAACTGATATGGAGAAGTAAGGTCGGTGATAAAGAGGTGCAAAAGAAGTTAGAGAAGCTCTGATGTCAAGATATGATCAACCACTCATGCATGGTATGGGCAGTCTTGTGCTCATAGTAAGAAAAATGATGTCCTTTAAAAAGTTGACATTGATTACAGATGTTTAAATATCATAACAAATAAGGATTCCTATATTACCTCAAATAGATGAAGCTTTAAATCAGTCAGTGAGAGCTAAGAACATTACCACTTTAGATATCATTAGCAGATAATGACAATTCGACCTGTTCCCCAAAGAACAGGAAAATGTGTGATTATTAACTCTAAAGGGTTGTTTCAACTAACTCAAATGACCAAGGGACTTTGAAACATTCCAGCCACATTCCAGAAGGCGATGGAAAATATTATAGGAGATGTAAAGATGAGTTGCATTTTGGTCTATCTTTATAACAAGAAAGTGTTCTCAAAAACTTTTACACAACATTTTAGCGCATTTGGAAGAAGTCTTTGAAGATTAGCACTAGGCTCAGTTAAAGATAAATCCAATTAAGTGTCAGTTTTTTAGGTCTCAAAGGAAATATGGCATAATATTGACACTTAAGGAATATGGCCACAAACCCAGAGGCTCAAGGCCAACAATTTCATGAGAGAGCCTAGGAATAAGCGAGATATCCATATATTTATTGAAAATGGCTGAGTATTTCTGCCAAACTCATAACAGGTGTCGTGCTTTTAACCAGATGGATTCCTCCAATGATTTAGCATTATTTGGGATAATATGGCCAATCTTGGCATATGCTTATTGAATGAATTTCATGTTATTTGATATGATTGCTGGTTAGTTGCTCCCAATTTGGGTTGAGCCAAAATTAGTATTCCACCAAGATTGTATTTAGGTTTGAGTGGGGCCAATCAGTGGCCCCAAATTAGTAGAAGGATCATCGGTGACTTATAGCTGAGGATGATCCAATTATTATCAGTCAGCGGAATCAGTGACTCGATGGTAACTGCCTTTTGTGGGCAGTTGTGGGATTTCTGGCGGAAAGCTGATGTATTCGCTTCAAATGTTCTCCGCTTGTACTGATAATTTGATGTTGGTGGATCAAACAATTATGAGTTTGAGGTGGCCAAAGTTGTTTCCAGTGCCTCATTTATTATTAGATAAGATGAGAAGTGATGTTGGTAAATGCCAAGATATTCTGAGTCAAAGTGAGCAACCAAAGTGGTTTCCAGTACTTTATTATTAATTTGAGGGTTGAATACAAACTAGACGTTTAATTAGAGTAACTCTTTATATGGCTCACTGGCAACTTAAGGCTGAGGATGAGCCACAACTAATTTAGACATCAGGAAGGACAGAGTGAGAGGTTTGATGCCAGGGAAGAGAATATTGTAGAAGAAGAAGAGTGGTTGGCTGGAAGGACCAGTGGAAGAGCTGATAAGTCGGCGGTGGGTGCAGTAGCCCTTTTGTATTAGTATAAATACTTGGCGCTTCCCTTTCAATAAATATCTCCCATTGCCTAATCTACCTTTTGTTATAAGTTTATATTTATTTTTTTGGTTAGGGATTAGCTTGGGGGATCCCTGAAATGGCGCGGGTGACACACCAAGGGGTTAGCCAGCACTGCTGGCTTGACACTTAAGGAAAAACGGCAAGGGCCGACCAGTCTTCATACTGGTTAGCCTGCCAACTAGCAGAGCCCATAGTCAAATTTTCAACACAAGAATTTTAAAATTTGCCAAGACCGTATTTTATTTACTTTGAGGAGAGATTGCATTCCAGCGGTCACATAAATGCAAAGACTTTTAACTGGCTGCATAAAGCTTTGACTGAAGCCCACATTCTGAGATACACTAACTTTGATCAGTATCTCATTATGCAGTCTGATGCTTACCTCACAATTATAAGAGTGGTACTTTTCTAAGATAGGGGATGATGTGGAGGAGCACCTAGTAGCGTTCTGCAACTGTGGCCTGGATAAGCACGAGCGCAATTACTTGGTAACTAATTTATAATGCTAAGATGTTATATAAATTTGGAATTAAATTTGAGTCTACATATATGGCACGCAATTCAAAATTTTCACCAACCATGCTTCCTTGTAATGGCTTATGTAATCTCAAGGAACCTTAGGGTCAGTTAGCACAATGGACCTTAAAATTACAGTCCTACAACTACAAAATAGTTGATTGCTCATAGCTACCCATAAGGATGTTAATGGGCTTTTAAAACCTCCTGTTGTAGCAGCTTTTACTACCTTTGCAGACAACTCTTCAAAAAATATACGTAAAAATTATTCAATGTGAACCTTATGATCTGCCACTCCCTGGACGACCATATAACGAACGCCAGGATTTGATATGGAAAGATGTCGATTAAATTCGCATGACTGGATGATAAGACAGATGTTCAGCAGATCATATTTTATAAGCTGAGGTGAGCCTTGAGATTTGGGTGGTAGATTATGTCAACTGGAAGCAAATCAATCGGAGTTACAATGTTTAGGCAAATAATGTTAATTCTGACAGAGCCTCAATGATGATGCGCAACCCTAAAATTGTAGTGAATATAGAGGTACCATTCTGACAGGTTGAAGTCTCCCAAGAATTTTTAAGATTAAGAGCCAAATGAGAGAATATAGGAAAGAGGTCTTTTGGAATAGAAGAGAGAAGGAAAAGGGTTAGAAGAAGTAGTCCAAAGTTATATATTCTATAAACTGGTATCCACTGGGGTGATAGCTCCTTATTTATTACTTTATTATCAATTACCAAAGATCAGAGATCTTCATATCATCCATACGTTGCTCATTGGTGCTAAACCTGTGCAACCAGCCTAGCGTATTTAATCAATACCGCCAAAAGTCAACAACAACTATACAATATTGTGGGGAATGACTGAAAATCTACTTTCCACCTTCTGCCCATCCGAATTAATCATACAAGCTCATTGTATTATAGGGCATGTGGCTTGATGAACTTAAAATTAATTCAGAAGGGTATTATTGATAGTCCTTAAGGTTTGCTTTAAAATACTTAAGTGAAAACCCATGATTGTCATGCACAGCAGCCCTATATTCCTACTACTACTTACTAGATTGTCAAGCATATTTGGGTTTAACACACAGTGTCTATTAATGTACTAGGACCTTTTCCAACTAGTTTTTAACTTCAAATACATGATAGTGGCCATTATTTTTATTACTAAGTGGTTGATGCTTGGAACCTCAGGGATCTTGGAGCAATATCACTGCAAAGTTTATGATGGAGCAAATAAAACACTGGCATCGTTGTCTTAAGTTATCCTCATGGACAATGTCACTAATCTTACCTCACAAGCTGTTCTTAAGTTAAATGAGCTTATTGGGATCTATCCAGTTATTAATTCCCCATATTATCCTGAGACCAATGGAATGGTGGAGTGCGCAAATTGTATAATAGTACAAACTCTTCATGAGTTTTCCAGCAACTCTCCATCATAATAGGTCATATATGTGGACTCAACTTTTTTGCATATGATAAAAGCTGCCACAGTAGTACAGGTACTCTCCCTTCCAGCTTAAAAAAATCAACAGCCTGCTCTAACACCATATCACATTCCTTTGTTAACACAAGAACGAAATTTAGCCTTCTATATATTCTAATTAACTGGTAAAATTCCTCATTGACATTAACACCAAAGATATGAGGCAGCCCTAACATGAAGAAATAATCAGATGGAGAAGGACGGCTTGCGTTGATTCAATATATAAAAATTTGCAGTCAGCGATCAAGTTGCTTAGTGTAATACTAATGGATTTGGTAGGATGCAAGTTAACTACCGTTTGGAAAGGTTGTACATTGTTCTTGACTAAGTCGCTGCCAAAGCATACACTAATTGGAGCCTACTTGATACAAATAATAAAAGCGTTCATGCCAAATTTCTCTAAACTAAACTAATCTGACAACCCTCCAATAGAAGATCAAGTGTTAAGTCAATTCCAGTAGGGAATTAATGTATAAATAATTTTTTTTATTGATGAATCAGGAATGTAACTCAATCTTAACTCCATAATTATCTTTCTTTAAATTAGATTGTATTAAGTTGACCCTGTGACCTCACATTCAAATTTTTTCTACTTATCAATAAATTTGCACAAGCACAATGTAAAATAGTTAATGATCCTCATTATAAGAGCACTAATGCATATATAATAAATTTTTTTGACTATCAATATTAGTTGCCTGATCTAGATATAAGATAACCTTAATTACTGAATCTTTTTAGTTTGACCTGAAGATCTTCATCGTGGACTTACCTATAAATAGGATTGAGAACTTAACTATGTTGTTGTGCTATATGGTAGTGATTTAATTGGATCGGCCAACCATAACCTGTGTAGTAGTAAGTAAAGAGACCTCTTTCCCCACCAGCTAAATTCAGTTTCTGAATATCCCCAATAAAATACAAAATATTGTAGTTGATGGTGGAAAAATCTTAAGAATAAAATGGCATCAATCTTATAATCAGTATTTCTATCTATTATAAAAGGATCTAGGGCATCTGGCATGGTTTAGAATAGAGAGTTAGGAGGCACTCAATCAGTGTCTGGAAGACTTCAATATTAGTTGGGAAGTCAAGCTGATAGCCAAAAGGGCACTTTTTCTCTCTCGTTGCAATCACTTTTGCAAATTTATTCAATTCAAGTCTGATTCTAGTTTGATAATCTCAGAGAGGAGATTAATCTGCGCCCATGTCAGGGAGCAGTTGGGCAAGTAAGGTAGGAGGAGCAGGTGGTAGGCCCGCGGCCTCAAACGTTTGAAAACGCCCCAGAGAAACCGGTGGAATAGAAAAAAATATAAAAAAACTGGTGGTCACTATTTCCATCAGAAATCTTCGCTTGGAAAGCACGATGCAACCAGTACATCAACACGCCGCACTCCCAACCACTCTTGTTGGTGGAATACAGAGTCCGTGTGTTTCTGGAAATCCAAAAAACAGCTCTATGGGAAAAATTTTGTAGGGATGTGCACACTTTTTTCCCAACTGTGGTGTATGTCACACCTCATTCCATGTCACATGGTTGGCTGGACCTCAGTTTTGAAAACAAGGAGAAGCAGACGAAGCTGCTGCAGTGCGCGTAGTGATTGACCTCCCCAAAGGGTAATGGGTCGTTGAATTAAATGCACCAGATGGACAAAATCCAATCAAATTTTCCTCACATTTGACTTTTTGCCTACTATGGTAAAACGTGCCATTTTGGAGCAGCACCTGAAAGATGGTCTCACCATTTATAGTGAAATACAATCTTTCAAGATGCATTGCTTTACACTGATGCCACACCTGTGCACCAGCAAAGCCATCGCAGTTCTGACCCCAGATGAGGAGATCGCGAAGGACCTAACCCAGATCCCGCACTCCACATATATTAATATTAAAGGGCATACCACCCACCCTTTCCAGGTAACCGTGGACAGCGCGACCCCCATCTGCACTCACTGTGACGCGTTCGGCCATAAGGCACATGCATGCCCCACCAAGGAGGGCATCACATTCCAAGAGCACCCCTCAGCGGCCATGGCCAGTGGAGAGGCGCACTACAAACCAACCACAAGCACCAAAGAGGCTTTCCCGTGGGGAGCACAAGGCTGCTTCCTACTGGTAAAACCTATTTCCCCGCAAGAGTGGAAGAAGGCCAAGCAGGCCCACAGGGCTGCGGCCAAGGAAGCGGCCAAAGTCACCACTGCTATCCCACACTCTCAACGCCAGGAGTAAAGTGAAACCTTCACAGCGGAAGCAACTTGGGAATTCATCAACCAATCAGATTGGGAATCCTATGCCAATTGGGCCACCCAATCTGAGGATCTGATGGGTGACTCAATTTCACCCAATCCTTGCAACCAAGCTCCAGTCTTAAAAGACTTGGGGTCCAACCTACCTGAAAATTTTTTTTGACTTGATCATTGGTGCACCAAACTCATCTGCACTGCAGATAATTTGTTTGATGTCAGGAAAATAAAAAGCAAATGCAAAAGCCAATGCGAACCTTTTGGCTAAAATCAAAAAAACTACCAATAGCATTGCTGCAAAATCCGCGCTGCCGTGAAGGCCCATGGGGATCTAGAGGAGGCTAGTGGGCCTGGGTCCCACCCCCTCGCACCTAAGGTGTGATGGGGGAAACCTTCACTTTAGGGACATTGAATATCGCCAGACTCAAGGCCTCACCATCCCGGGCTAGGAAACTGAGTTTTTTACAAAAAAATTTACTCATGGACATTTTGGCCATCCAGGAGTCCCATTGTCCATGAGGTTCCAAGGATGCTTGGAAAACCATGCTCCTCCCATCCCTTTCCTTTTGGTCAGAGCACTGTGGGGTGCTAGTTCAGAATAACACTTTTTCAAATTTTTATTGCCAGAATCATTCCTCAATGGCTGAGTCCTCATCATCACTTTCTCGTGGGCTGATGTGGAACATGCTATCATCAACATTTATGCCCCAACCTGTGCACGAGAACGTCAGGAATTTTTTTCATCAGTCAAATCCCTCCCATTACCCCCAGACCCTTTTATAGTTGACGATATGAACTGTTGGCTAAACACACCAATGGACGTTGTCCTTCCTCCTCCCACACCCCCAGGGTCACGTAGAACTTCGCATTCTAAAGGCCACCCTAGGGTTAATGGATGCACTGCCGCAGCAAGCCCCACTGCTCAAAAACATGATGCAACCCCACGTACACAACGGCCAATTAAGGTCCATGACCCGCATAGACCTTATCCTTAAGCTGGCGATTTTCTAACCTCACATTTCCCACTTCCAAACAACAAAAATTGAATTCTCTGACCACTGGCTGGTCTCGATAACTTACCACCTACCTGTCACAGTGGCTAAGGCCCCACATTGGTGCAAACTCCGCCCTCCCAAACTTGCGTCGCCAGGATTTTCCACTTGGATGGAATCAGCAACTTTGGCAAAAGAGTTTGTTACACCATTTTGCGTGGACCCCATCTCCACATGGGCAGCCTTCAAAGAAGATACCATCCGCCACTCTCGCCACCTTTCCTCCTGACGCTCACGAGCCACATTGGCCATCATCTCGCGCTCTGGCAGAGTTGCACACCTGGAGTCCAACATCCCAGCCACAGGATACAGCTCTGCATGGGGCCAGAAGTGGGTGGAGGCAGCCGCCCACCTCAACGCGCTCGAAAGGCAACACAAACATCAGGTTTATGTTCAGTACAGGGCCAAACATATTACAGAGGGTGACAAGTGCACCGCATATTTTTTTAAAAAGAATTCTCACCACGCCAGAGCGTGACCTGCACACAGGTGTGAAGATCGGATGATTCCATCGCGGATATGCCAGCTGAAGTGACAATCGAAACACAAAAGTATTACTCCAAGTTATACTGATCTGATCCGGTTCAGCCAGCTGAAGTGGCGAGTTCTTGACCAAACCCAAATCCACACCGTTTCCTGATACCCAGAAATAATGAATTTGATTACTCCAAACAAATTATGGACAGCCATCCGCGGTGCACCAAACTGGAAATGCCCAGGCCCAGATGGCATTCCATATGAATTCTATAAAAAGTACTTCATATATCCCCACTACTGCTTGCCTCACTTAACCAGAGCCTACTGGAAACGCGCCTCCTACCAGGAGGACAAAGGCCTTCACCATCACACTCTTCAAGAAAGGGGATAAGCTAGACCTAGCCAACTGGCGCCCCATTTCTTTAACTAACACGGATACAAAAAATTTAACTAAAATCATGGCTAACTGTTTAGGGATTGTAGCATCTGCCACCATCTCTACAGAACAATTTGGTTTCATACCCAGATTGTCTATTTGGGACATCGTGCACTCTGTGGCTAACGCATGCCAGTCCACAGCCTCTGGGGCACTTGTATTCTTGGACCAACAGAAGGCCTATGATAGAGGAAACTGGGAATACCTCAGGGCCTGTTTCCATCAATTCCGCTTGCCCCCTCGCTTCATCAACTGGGTGATGCTGCTCACGGAATCTGCAACAATGGCAGTACGTGGCCCTGGCTTCCTAACTGAAGTAGTCTGCCCTCAAAGGGGCTTGCAACAAGGGACCCCCTTAGCCCACTTTTATACAACTTCAGCCTTGACCCACTACTTTGAAACGTGAATGCCCAAGTCACTGGGGTCCATGTTCCAGGCCAAGCCCCAGTCAAGATGATGGCGTTTGCAGATGACTATGTGGTCGGGGTGTCTAATAATAAAGATGCACGCGCAATTGAAGCTTCCATCCAGGAGTATTCCCGGGTAAGTAATGCTGCACTGAACGCTTCCAAAACCGAAATCATCCTCCTTGGTCGGTATCAAACCTGCTGGGCCCCAGAGACCAGTGCCCATCCTGGCCCATCTGCTCGCACACGTGCTCGCCCTCCCAGCTCACCCCACACTACCCCACTGGTGCTCCCCTTCATGCCACGCCCTACCATAGGGCTGGTCCGCCATCTGGGCGTGTGGGTGGAGGCAGGCGGGTGTGCCTCAGCAGTAATGGAAATTCATATTATAGACAACGTGATGAAGCGCATCGCCTCCCTCAGAGCCCACCCTACATCCCTTACTGGCAGGGTTGTTTTAGCCAACTCTATGCTCCTCTCCAAAGTCTGGTTTGGAGCCCACGCCATCCCCTTCTCCCCAGGCTTTTTCAAATCCTTGTATGCCCTGCTGCAAGGATGGCTTTGGTCAGGCCGCCCACCACCAGTATGGCTAGAGGTCATGTTTGGCCCTCATCATCATGGAGGCATGGGCCTGCTTGACTTCAAAGCCAATGCTACCAAGATCCTGGGCACCTGGATTGCGGCCGTCACCGCCCCTATGCTCCCCTCCCAACACTGGTCCCGCGCGGCCCACTCCAACTTCTCCCGCGCCTTGGGCCTTAACAATCCATCAGACCCAAACTCCCTGATGAAATACCTGGCTTCAAACCCATCGTTCACAGGTCCTCACGGGACTAAAACCCACTACAAACGAATCCTCCTCTCCATGCAGAGCACTGAGTGGAGAATTCGTATTAGTGGACACACAGCCCAGAGAGGCCGCCCCTCTCCTCAGTTCACACAAGAGGTACAGGGGCTACCCATCCAAGATGGCGTGATCCTCAAACGGCCCCATGTCCTATCCAGAGTGGACTACCTGGACATGATGGACATCCCTTATTCCATTGAGACCCAGAAGACTATTTGGAAATACGCACACCACCCTCTGTTGCAGCCTCAAATCTGTTCCCATGTGTGGCGCTGCCTGAGGCGGGTGTACCATATGGCTGAGCACTCTAACGCTTTACACTCATCCTGCGTCGTGAGGCCAGTATGGAACGCTGTTCCACCGCCTGGAGAAGTGTCCTACCTCTAAAGTGATATGGCGCGAAGTTCAACGTCTGCTGGGCCAGGATCAAACACATCCCTTCAGTCTGTCAAGAGATATGTTTGCTTTATCAATGGCCTCCCCCTTCCACCCTCCCTCCATGCTCTGGTGGTTGCAATCGCCATGTGGACTATCCACACGATTGTCTTGGATGCCATAGCAGGCTCCACCCCCACCCTCCCAGAAGCTGTCCACAGATTCCAGTCTCATTTGGTGGACTACTTTCAGGCGTGGATGTTTGGATACCTCCCATCGCGTCGCCAACATCTGGTCTCCTCCTGGTTCCCAGTTTGGTTCATCAAATCAGACCCTTTCCTCCACAAGTGTTCAATTGTGGCTACGGCTTCTTCACACGTTCCCTCCCCCTCCCTATAAGTGGCGTTCCCGCTGGCAACAAGAGATAGTATCACTTCTCTGGGGTGCCTTCCCTGTTACTAAGTTTTGTCTCTTTTGTGAAATTCAGAAGTGTCCATCCCATGGTCAGCCTTCCTCACAATATACAAACAAACAAGTCAAGCTGATAGCCGCTTTTATACCCTTGTGAATCATCTTTTATGATCCAACATGCTTGGGCCCAAGATTTTGACAGGGCTGCTTTAGGTAGGGATTCTTTGTGTTAACCATGACTAAGTCCTCAGGTTGGTATTCAGGTCCCTTTTGGCGTTTTCAATATGCATATTCCTCATAGATCCTTAAAACATCAACAAATATTCCTTCACTTTTCGAATAATCTCCCCAGCTCTTGATCCCTATCATCTTCTGCAACCACTTTTGTAATAGGACGGGGACCAGGGCTAAAACAAGGATTATAGACATTTAGCAAAATGGGGATGTTCCAGTAGATGAGTGCTTTAAATTGCTATAAGAGAAATGTGTTAAGGGCAGGTGTAAGGTCCAGTTGTCATACTCATAGTTTGTATAACTTACAAGTACTGCTCTAACTTTAGCTACACTATTTGTATGGTCATCTGAATGAGTTTGGAACACAGTAAAGTGACATGGGAGAACTAGCAAAGGACAATAATACTTCTAAGGATTGGGCCTTAAATCGGAGGCTTATATCACTTACAATCTCCTTAAGAATCCCGTGAATGAGATTGGTGTATCCCCCTTTAGGTTGGGATCACCTAGTGCTAAAAAAGAGGATCCCGTGCATGCATAAGATGTGGTACACAAAAAACTTAAAAGTCTTAATGGGTGTTATGTTGGTGTGGCTAGTGATGAAATGAGCCATCTTGGTGAAGCTGTCAACAGCTATTAAAGAATAATAACCTCGTGAAGGGGGTTATTCACAATAAACACACTGGCACAGATGTCCAGGGACCTTCTGCTGTTTGAAGGAGTAATAGAACTCCCATGACCTTTTGACCACTGGAATTAAAGCGATTAAAAATCAAGCAGGACTTAGTGTACTTGGACACGTCAGAGGTTAGGCCTTTACAGCTATAGAATCATATTATGAGCTCTTTGGTTTTGTTCTTTTCTAGGTGACCGGCAGAGGGGGGTCATAATGCTCCTTAATTAGTTCTTCCCTTAGGAGAACCGGTGTAACCACCGCTTTCTTTTGTGAAATATGAGAACATCTAAAACATGATATCCTTGGCCAAGAGAGAGCTATTTCTAGCTCAAGATGCTTTAACATTATCATAATCAGCTGAGAGGGTTTGTGTGTGCCTCACTCTAGAGGAAATACCTTCTTATTTCTAATGATTAGGCCAAGGTAAAGATGGTTTAAATTAGGAATGAGAGCTCCCAATGTCTTGTTCAGTCTGATCAGCAACTGTGAGATATGGTCCACATAAGGATAGGTTGAGTGCAAATCCAGGATCCCAAAAATAAGAATCTGGAAGATAGTTGATTCTTCCAAACTCAAAGTCATATATAAAGTCAAAGGTTGCAAAAAATTCTAGCCAACGGGATTGTCACGAGGTTAACTTTTCAAGGGAATGAAGTAGAGTATTGATCTATTGTCTTTCTGAACGTTGAAGGATCATTGAATAATTCAAGTGATATTTCTAGTATTGCATGGCATCAACTACTACAAGGATTTCTTTATCATAGATAACGTAAATTAGCTTTGTTAGGGAAATATTTTTAGAGAAGTAAGCTACAGGTCGCTCTATTCCATCATTATCAGTTTGCAAGAGATGCACCATCAGCAAAGTTTGAGGCATCTGTCACATTAATACATAGATGACTTTGGTCAGCACCCATTAGGACATGGATTGATAAGAGGGTTGACTTTACAGCATTTATAGCTGTATTTCATTCTGTATTCTAAAAAATAGTCTTCTTTCCAAAAGCGGCATGGAAGGGTGTGGTCACTTTAGACTTCTGTAATGTGAACCACTTGATGGAGTTGCATATTCTAATAGAACTTCTTAGTTCTATTAGAAAATAGCGTGGTACAGTCACAAAGGGAGGCATTATTGTCTGGGGATATCTTATATTCTTTGAAAAGATTATGTTACCAAGGAAGGTAACTTCAGATTTAAAAATTTCGCATCTTCTAGCCATAATTGTCTAATTTGCTCTTGAAAGAAGATCCATGACTGATGAGAAGTACTAAATATGGGAGGCGCAACATGGTTAGAAGATCAAAATATCATCCATGTAAACTATGGCACATACTCCCACTAGATTACCAAGGACAGCGGCAATGAATCTGTGAAAGACAGCTGGGCATTCTTTAACCAAATTGCATGACGTGAGACTGGTAGATGTCCTTCCTGGTATGAAAGGCTTTCAGACAGTCTTTTCCTTCTTAAGATGCAAATCCGGATAAAGCCAGACAGCTAGTCAAGCATGCTGAAGCCCCAAGCTTTTGCAACCTAAAGGGTAATCTGTTGCTCTAAGGGTAAATGGTTTGGTTGGTAATTGTCACATTGTTGAGATTATCATAGTCTACTTAAGGCATGAGCTTGCCATTTAGATTTCAATGACGAGAAGGGGAGCATACTGAGTAAGGTTTTTAGATATCTGACTCTTTTCTAACATATATGACACACATATATCTAAGGCAGTGTAGGAATCCAGCTTATAGGTGCTCACTGGTGCTTATGCCGCTGAATCCCACAAAAGTTTTGTTAAATTTAATAAATATACAATCATAAAAAACTTGGATTTCTATGGTTTTCATTACCAGAGTGGGGTAAAAGAGAAAAAGTGATCCCCTCAATATCTGACCAATCCGTATTTAAACAGAATGAAAGTCAGTGGGAATTTACTAGTAAGTTCAGTATGGCTTGTTACCGTCCAAATTAGGAAATATGATAAAGTAGCTTATGAAAGCTTGGAACACTTGCTTCGCCTGGGTTGTACAAAGGATGAGGAATTAGCATCTTGCATCATTTAACTGTATAGTAATGCTTTAATTAGCTTCTGCCAATCACCCATTAAAAGAAATTATTTTACCTTGGGGGACCCTGCCACGCATATAAAATGGAGTGGTCACTGCGTAGGTGCATGAAGGGACCTGGTTGTGGCTGGGGAGTTCTATTTGATGAACGTCCCAGGGTCCGCTGCATGGTTGGAAAAATCTGAATGCTTGATTTAATGGTTGTTGTCTTTGTATTTATCAAAATCATATTATTTTAATTTGTGGGATTCCACCAAGAATTGACCAAGGTATTTTGGTTGACTGTATTGTTATTATTATCAGAATTGTACTTAGGATCATTGCAAAATCATAAATGAATGACATTTCTCTGCTTTGGCTGAGTTTAACTCGATGCATTCTTCCTCTGCAGCTGAGAGGGCAAATGTATGACATCACCCCCTCAAGAATGTTGGGAAAGAATAAGGTCGGAGGAAATGGCCATGTATACAATTAATGGTAATACCTGTAGCTAAAGATTTGATAGAGTACTCGTCTCCTCTTTTGTAAGTGATTTATAAGGGACCGTCCCATACTAATCCATGCTTACCACTTTTGTTAGTGATGCAGTTATGGTAGTATAATATCATATCAGACACTTGGAATGTAGGTATGGGGTTCAGAGCTCATTGGCAGCCTGTCCTTCTTTAGTAACTGTTTTTGCTAAGTTAGTCATAGCCTCAGATTAGATTCGAATAATATGCTGAGCCAATCTCTGCAAGGTTTTCTTGGGTTACTCAATTCTAGAGGAAAATAAATCTTTAACTAAGAGGGCAGGTATTCCTGGTTCCCGCCCATACAAGACATGGGTGTGGGAAATTTTAAAGAACTTGGAGTAGCTATTCTGGTATGCCATAAGAACAATGTGTAATAATTGATCCCAGTGGAAAAGATCAGATGTGGTCATTTTACATTTAATGGAAACCAAGGTTCCATTAGCTCTTTCCATGGTCCCATTTGTGGAGAGATTATATGGGAACCGAGAAAGTTGCTGGGCTCCCATAAATGTGGCCAGAATCTTGAATACTCTGGAGGAGAAGTTCTTACCATTATTGCAGAGTAGTACTTTTGGAAAGCCATGTTGAGTGAAAATGTTTTGCTGTAAAGAGATGGCTGTGGCCTTGGCCTTTTGGGCAGGAATAGCCACGGCTTCAACCCACTTAGTGAAGTGGCCAATAGCTACTAGGATAAATCGGTTGCCACTAGTTGTCTGAAGGAGGGGACCTACTACGCTCAGACTGAGAGTGTGGAATGGTTGTTGTGGGGTAGTTGATTGATACTGATACCTAGCCTTGAGACCGGATTGCTTCTTACATTTAAGGAAGGCTTCCAAGACGTCAACCATAGATTCCATCATTTTATCCCAATAAAGCCGATCCTTAATCCACTAATAAGTTTTCTTTGCCCCTCCATGACCTATAGTGGAGTGAGCTTCTAGGATAGCAGGTATATGTTCCGAGGGCCAAAGGTAAGGAAGCCATTTTGACCCCACCTGCCAATACAACCTCCCGTTCTCCACTTTGATATTAAATGAATGCCAGGCTAACATTTTCTGTATAGGCTTATCCTTATCCTCATAGTCATTGGGAGTCATTAAGAGGTCATGTAATCACTCTGCCTCACTATTATATAAGTTTATGACTGGTAGACGAGTCAACTCATCAACATTCATGTGATGGGTTCCAGCACAGTGTTCAATCTTCATGTCATAAAGCTGGAGCTTTAGATCCCAGTGAGCTAATTGACCAGTAGGATATGTCATGTTCTGTAACCATTTTAGGGATGCGTGGTCAGTAGCCACAGTGAGGGTAGTTCCATATAGGAAAAGGCGGTAGTGCTTTACAGCTAACAGAATAGCAAGGCACTCCTTCTCTATTACAATGTAGTTGCGTTCTTCTTTTAACAGCATCTTACTAAAATTGTACAGGATGATTGAAACCGTTCTCATCCAATTGGGCTAATATGGCCCCAATGGCATAGTCTGAAGCGTCAGTGAACAAGATGAAAAGTTTATTATAATCTGGGCGCCTTAGAATAGGTCATTGTTGCAACAATTGCTTCAGCGTCTCAAAAGCAGCCTTCTGTTCCACCCCCCGCTGAAAAGGAGTGTTCTTGGTCAATAGGTGGACAAGAGGCTCGCTAAGCTGGGCAAACTTGGCTAAGAACTGATGGTAACATCACATCATCCCTCGAAATACCTAGATATACCTTAAATCTTTGGGGAAAGGCATTTTTGAGATTGCACAGCCTTACCATAGATTGGTCAATTTCCTTTTGAGAAATGGAATGGCAAAAATCCAGTTTTTTGGAAAAAGATATACTTCTAGGGCTTTAACTTGATATTCTCCTTACGTAGCCATTGAAACGCCTCCTTTAGGTGATCAAGATATTC
This sequence comes from Massospora cicadina, assembly GCA_022478985.1. Taxonomy (NCBI): domain Eukaryota; kingdom Fungi; phylum Entomophthoromycota; class Entomophthoromycetes; order Entomophthorales; family Entomophthoraceae; genus Massospora; species Massospora cicadina. The sequence continues at coordinate 81,000 of JAKSZP010010627.1, read as the reverse complement.
ATTATAAAATTTTGATTATACTGCAATGTCGTTGAAGTAGATGATGTTGCAACTTAACCTCAAATCCTGTATAATATGGTCCATTGCACACCGGAAAGTTGCAGGTGCGTTGCATAACCCTTGAGGTAATCAGGTTGGTTAGAAGAGAACCTCAAACAAATGAGAGACACATATCTCTTGGTCTTCAGGGTGAAGGTTCATTTGCCAATAGCCTCTAGCCAAGTCCATGGCTGAAAAAACGTTAGAGCAAGAGAGTTGGGCCAGGGCGTTGTCAATGCGGGGGATAGGATAACTATCCTTTTTCATGAGGTTATTTAACTTGTGATAGTCCATGACTATCCAATGACCCCCATTTTTTTTAATTAGCAAGAGGGGGAAGACCAAGGGCTTTGTGAAGGAATGTGTAACACCACATCTAGTAACTTCTGGAGCTCCTTCCTCATTTGCTGTTCCTCTACCTTAGACTTGCGATAAGGTTTAGACCTGTTAGGGCGGGCATCACCCACATCAATGGAGTGGCACCAGCCCTTCATGTGGCCATAGTCAGTTTCCAATTTAGAGAATATATTGCTATAGTCATTGAGGAAAGTGTGAAATTTTTCCAGCTCATCTGGGGTCAGCTCATCCAAGATATGGACGTTGGGTAAGGTACATACCAGGTTATCCGTTGGCAGGCCCATATCCATCATAGAGTCACTGGAGTAATTTGTTCAATGTCCTCCAAATGAAATAACAAACCTCTGCCAATCTCCTGATATTTCTTTACAAGTATGTTTTTGAGGTGAGGTACCCCAACAGCAGAGTAATAGGCCTTTGGTAAACTGGGTTGAGGTTGCCAAGAATTACCTGAGGCTCCAAAGGGCTAATGCCCTCATTACTTATGAGGTGCAACAATCAGTGGTGTGGGATTTGAAGCGTGATTTAGTGTCAACCACAATTTGTTCAATAGGCTTGTCGCAAAATTGACCCTGGTCTCCGCTAGTGTGCCAGGCAACCAGTATGAAGACTGGTGGCCCTTTGCTATTTCGCCTTCATTGGCATACCAATTACTTCAAGTCCTGTGTCCAACCTACCAACTAACCACCAACGGCTTTGCCTTTAGTCCCAGGCGTCCTCAGCATGTGCCCTGGCAAGTCCTTCCCCTTCCTGGGCGGCTCAGGCACTTCCGCGCATCCTTGCCCTCATGACCCTTCACCAACCCATCTGGGCATGCCCCGGCGAGTCCATCCCCCTTCTTGGGCGACTATGGCACCTCCCATGCTGCACCCCGCTAGGGTTGGTGCCTATGCAGCTCATCCGCTAGTAGCCAGCTGGCCAGGTTCCCACTGTTTCCTCGTAGAGAGGAGGCATGGGAGCTGGCAGCGCCAGCCACTCCAGGCGTGATCACCTGTGCCTATCGGGTATCTCCTATATAACCTTCTCCACTCTTGTTGCACCAGGATACTTCAAAAAAACAGGAAAGATGGCAAACGAGAGATGTTTATTATGAGGGATTGAAGGATTATTTATACTATTTTCAGGGCTACTGCACCCAAGTGCTCTTTGGCCAATCATCTGCCAGAAACCCATCAGCCTCTTGATTCCAAACCTCTATCAGATAATAAACTCTATTCATACATACTCATAGCCATTCCCTCTTAGATCTGCTCATCTGATCATTGAATATTAAATTAGGGTCAATCCATCCTCAGTATAAGTTGGTTGGTCGAACATGTATAAATTTGTATATAAATAAGACTTCGAGCATCCACACCATTAGTCACCGGTGCTTTGAATTAGATGATGGAACAATTTTGGATGATTCATAATGGTTTCATCAGCCTTCCATGGAAACTCCCAAAATAATCTTTGGATGGAATTTTTGGCAGCAAAGCAGCTTCCATTGAACCTAAACTCAATAAAACATATAACAAATAGTATCAAACTAGGCGATTAGCTGGCAATTACGCCTGAGTAACCAAAACCCCTAATTTGGATACTATTGGAAGGATTCATGTGGTTAAAATCCCAACAAGGCTTAATCATGAATTTGTCTACAGCATAGATCGGGATACCGTCCTTAGCATCCACTGGATCAGGCAATTTCTTTATGTTACGCCCAGAAGTGGAATAAGGTAAAGTTATAGCTGGAAAGGGGTATTCTACTAGGCAAGGGTATTCATAATTACTGGGTTCCAAATTGGACAAGACTAACGGGACTTCATAGTTGAGTAACGAGAGGAAACCTTGCTTCATTTTTATTATTCCCTCATACTCAATCATAAACTGAGTGCCAATGAGCATATCATATGCACTATTGTCCAAAGCCACAGCAGGGGCTAATAAACTAAGCTTCCCAATTCAAATGGAAAGGGAAGAATATGCCCCAATAGCACAGATATTATTGGGGCCAGCGGTTCCAAATTCTTACGTGTACTCCAAGTCAGGCGCTAGCTTTGTCTTCTTGATAAGCTTGTTGAGATCACCCTAACTGGGGAGCCAGTGTCCAGGATAGCTAGTATTTGGACCTTTTCAAATGACCACCTCAACTCTATGAGCGTTCCTCCAAAGTTAGGTGAAAAAGAAAAACCTCCTTGAGCTGAAGGTGGAGGTTAGCCTTTAGCAGTCTCAGGGTATTTATCCATGATGGATTTTATGGGATAAACCTGCTAAAGAGGGAGAATCAAGCCAGCTAAGAATTAATCACCATCTCTAGCAGTGTCAATAACTTTTGGATACCCTAGAATTTGGCTGAGGTATGTTTCCTCAGGTATAGTAGTCTCGTCTACTCCTCCAGCATTTAAATGATCAGGCACTTCTATTTCTGAAGGGGCACCCAATATATAGTAACCAACGTCATCGTAACCCCCTCATATTCCTCCCCAAGGGTATCTCAACAATGGGCAAGGCTGCGATGGAGGTAGGGGAGACAGCCACGCGAGACAGAATAGCCTTAGGGCGCGCATTCACCAGCTTAGCTGGTGGGGAAGGCACAGAGGCTTTGGTGCGCTTGTGCAAAGGGATGGTATTAGCTACCTTACAAGGCTCTAAATCATAAGAAGGAGTGATATCCTTTTTAAGTTGGATTGAGGAGGCAGGTTTTGCAGGGAAGATAGGCACAGGTGGGCTCACTTTTAGCTGTTCAACAAGTGGAAATTCCTCAATGATTAGAGCTGAAGGGTTCACATCAACTCATCTATTGAGGCACATTAATGGAATTGTTCACATCCAACAAAGCCTCTTTAATGTCACGGATGATTTTAAAGTAGCATTAAAAGAGAAGATATGCTTAGCTAGAGAGGGCTTCTTGGTAACCCAGTTAACAGGGAGGCGATAGCCTCATCAAGGGTGAGCATGTTAGATGCTAACAACCTTTGTACAGTAAGGTAAAAGAATTCAGCAAAGGCAATGATCATTCACCCTCATACATGCTAAGTCGCATTTATTGCCTGTTTTTCCTGTGCAGACTATGCTTGGATCCAAATTCAGCCAAAAGAGCCTCCTTCATCTCTTCCCAGGTTTACAAAGGGTTCAGGTAAGGAATTATCATCTTTTCGCGCTAAGCAGCTTAAATAAGGAAGGATGTGTTGCTCTTTTTTCTTGTCCGTTGCACAATCCATGGCAGCTTTGTAAACGTATAAAAAAGTAGCAATAAATGCCTTCATCCAGGGATGAACTTGTCTTTAGAGCATGGTTTTTGAGAATGATTCTCAATATAAAAAGTTGATAGAGCAATTGTTAGTTGCTTTTCCAGAGCAACTAAACGTGAATCCATGTGAAGAGAAAAAGTGAGAGGGTTTCTCATGGTTGAAGCCTCCATTTATGATGACTTTTGCATTGTCTTTCTTTCCCATTATTATCACTTTTAGTAACATGATTCTACGCAATTTCTCCAAGATTGACAATCAACCTGGAATATGAGCAAATTTGTCCGCAACAATACAAGTTGGGCAAAAGTGGCCAGCACAAAAGGCCTGAAGCCCTCCCAACCTGCCGGGGAAAAACGCCCCAGCAGAATGTTGACACACCCTCCCACCAAAAAGGGTGAGTACAGCACCGCACCCAGAGTTTTGCAATTCCTGCAAAAAATGGGCGCATATACCAAAATTGAACACTCCCAACCCTTGTCCTCCCTTGAGCACAGCCTTAGAATTATGGTCAGCGATACTTCCCTTGAATCATGGGAAAAAATGGGGGAGGCCTTCTCCATGACTTTCCCAAACACCGTCTCAGTAAATTACAAAAATCTACACAGAGGATGGGTGGACGTCAGGTTCATGTCCGCGGAAGAAGCAGCGGATGCAGCGAAAATTAAATTCTCCATAAAAATCAACAATGAAGACCGCACCATCCACATGGTGCGCACATGATGGAATGAGGCAAATGACCTATTCATCATATTTGACTGACTCCCAAGCACCGTGCACCATAATATCCTTGCAGATGAACTCCGCGGGGGCCTCAAAGGTTATGGAGTTATCAAACAGTTCAAATTCAAAAAATTCCCCCTCCTGCCCCACCTGTGCACAGGAAAGGCAATAGCCATTATTGAACTGGATCAGGACGTGGCAGAGGATATCACCCTCATTCCCTGCATGGCGACCATCAACCTCCCCAATGGCAGCATATCTCTCCCCTTCCATATCACACCAGAACACACCCCACCTATCTGCGAATTCTGCTCAGCAATAGGCCACAAAGACCATGCATGCCCCATCAAGTGTGGGATTGAAGCACCGGAATTTTGTGAGGACAATATGGATGAAACAAGCCCAACTTTTGGCAAAATTAAGGACTCCACTTTTGCCTTCTATTGGGGCAAAAGAGCTGATATTGCTTTGGTCAAGCCCATCTCATGCAAGGACCACCATCATGCACAGACTGCCCGCAAGCAGGCCACAAATTCCGCCAAGACCCAAACTCACACCACAATTTCCACGGAACAAATTCAGGCGGATGCCATGGCAGCACAGCGGAATAACCAATCAGATCCTCCACATAAAACCCAACACAACCAAAATGATGAAATTTTTGGACACAACCAATCAAACACCTCCAACCAAGCGGGAGCAGATCCACATTGCACCACTGGGGATCCTCCCAGCCAATCACATGTGATAGGCGATGATATGGAAGACCACTTCAGCCAATCACAATGTGACAACACCTATGCACAAGACCCAACCACCCCAACTCCTAGTTTCTGCCCATCAAACCCACAGGCAAATGGCAAAAAAAAATTTTTTTAATGAGGCAAAAGCCAACCCACGCCAGACCCAAAATCCACGGAGTAATCCAAGCCAGAAGAAACTGAACAATGCCAGCACCAAGGCCGCTGACCAACACACTGGAACAAATCTGGCTAGTCAACCCCATACTCACAGTATGACTCATGATAAGGAACTGGGTGACCTCAGTGGGTCACCCCAGCGTTCCTGATGTGCGGACTACCGCAATCAACATAGGGACGCTCAACATTGCAGGAGCCAAGGCCCCCACATCCCAGGCCAAAAAAATGGCTTTCCTGCACAATATCCCCATGGACATCTTGGCCATCCAAGAACCCCACTGTCCACTGGGGGAGGAGGAGTCATGGTCAACCATGCTCCTTCCAGGCAAAATCCTTTTGGACACACCATTGTGGGATGGTAATTCGAACAAACTGTAACCCTCCAGTAAAAATCCAAAGCACATCCTCCCACCTGGAGGGATGGCTGCTCCTAGCAAACCTCAAGTGGAATGGAGAGAATTTTGCTGTGGCGTGTGTGTATGCCCCAAATGATCTGAATGACCGCCAAAAATTCTTTTCTGATATCCTCTCAATCCATTTCTCCAAGGCAACATTTTTCGCAGGAGATTTCAACTGCTGGCTTAACACCAATACTGACCGCTGGCCCAAGTCTAGGGCTATACCCCGCGGCCACACAGAACTACACATACTAAAGGCAACGTTGGGCCTATGTGACACCATTCCCAAACAAGCCCCCACCCTGGCCAACATGACGAGGCCCCACCACAACAATAACCAGCTGGTCTCAATGACCCAGATTGACCTGATGCTCACCCCTGTAGACTTCTGGCACCGAGTATCAAACTTTACAACAACAATTATCCCTTTCTCTGACCATCAAATGGTCTCAATAGCGATATCATCCTCAGAAAAATATGAAAAACCACCAACCTGGCACAGAGTTCACCCAAGCACCATCCACCTTCTGGAGCTTAAACTTTGGATCAAGATGGTGCTAACAACACAGCAAGAAAGACAAACACCTGATGGGAATCCTATCACTGAGTGGGAAATATTCAAGGCTCGTGCAACCAAGAAAGCCTGCCACCTAAACTCCAGAAAAACAGCCGCAATGTCCGCGACAATCAACAAGGCTATCAGACAGCTTCAACACTTAGAAAACAACACACCTCACAAGGGATACACCCCCCAATGGGGCCGCCTGTGGTTCCAGCTATTGACACAGGTAAACTCCCTCTTTAGGAAACACCAGCATTACACCAAAGTATGCTATAAATCAAAATACATTTTATCTGGAGAAACTCACACAGCCCAATTTTTCCGCCATTTTAAACCAATTTCAACATTGGCGACCTGCACACAGGTCCGCCAAGCAGATGACACAATGGCATCTACACCATCAGAAATATCAGCTGAATTACACCAATTTTACACTGACCTGTACACAGCAGATTTTGCATCACCTAACAAAATTGAAAAATTTCTATCATCCGCTAATATTGATACTATAGCTGGCCAACCAGACCTTGCAGCACCCATAACTAAAGATGAACTATGGGAGATAATAAGATCAACCCCATGCAACAAGTGCCCTGGGCCTGATGGCCTTCCATATGAATTTTCAAAAAATATTTTAAACATATCGCACCAATACTACTGGCAACTATGAATAAGTGCCTGGAAGACACATCCCTTCTACCTGGTGGCCAAGACGCATACGTGGTCACACTATTCAAAAAAGGAGACCAGGCAGATCTAAACAACTGGCGCCCAATTGCTCTCACCAATACTGACACTAAAATACTAACTAAAATTTTAGCCAAACGTCTGGGTTGCATTGCTCAGACAACCCTCTCCCCCATCAATTTGGATTCATCCCAAATCGCTCAATTTGGGATAATATCCACACAATTGCCAACATCTGCCAAGCTAATCCCACAGGTGCCCTTGCTTTCCTGGACCAAAAGAAAGCATACGACTGAGTACACTGGGGATACCTAGAACAATGTCTGAAGGCTTTCAACCTACCACCCCGCTTTATAAACTGGGCGCTCCTCCTAACGCGCTCAGCCAGGTTTGCAATCAGAGGCCCAGGTTTCCTAACTGACACCATCACCCCCAAAGGGGCCTTAAACAAGGTGACCCGCTTAGCCCCCTACTATACAATTTTACCCTTGACCCCCTCCTCCGCATTGCAAACTCAAAGCTCACCGGAATCAGGTTGGAGGGACAACCACCAACCAAAATGCTCGCCTTTGCTGACGACTGCGTTGTTGGAGTCTCAGGCAATAGGGATGCCAGGGCGATTGAGCGCATTATTCATCAGTATGAGTCAGTGAGTAACGCCATGCTGAACAAACAGAAAACAGAGGTAATTGTTATGGGCAAATTCAGTTCAAACTGGGCCCCACCCTCCCACCACCACACAAACCAACCAACCACACATCCAACCACACAACAACGATCCAAGCCAGTAAAACCACTGTGTTTACCCTTTGCACACCACCCTGCCACCAACCCAGTCCGTCATCTGGGCATATGGCTCAAAACCGGTGGATATGCACTTGACACCATAGAAACCAACATTTTGGACAACATCACAAAAAGAATGACATGTATGCGGAGGAGTAAAGCCAGCCTAACCGGAAGAGTTGTGTTAGCCAACTCCCTGATCCTATCAAAGTTATGGTTTGCTGCCCACGCGATCCCCTTCTCCGCCAATTTTACCAACGCAGTCTACAAGCTCCTGCAGAACTGGCTATGGTCTGGATACCGTGCACCTGTCAGGCTGGAGACCATGTATGGCCCACGGAAGAGAGGCGGGATGGGGCTGCTCAACTTCATGGAAAGAGCTACGCAAATCCTAGGCTCATGGATAGCCTCCACGACGTCACCCAACCCACCATCCCCCCACTGGGCCAAGGCAGCCCAAACCAATTTTGCAAGGGCACTACATCTGAGGTCCCCCTCCAACCCGGCGACCCTGATGAAGTACCTTGTAACACACCCAAACGCCACTGGACCACACAACACCAATCGGTATTTCAAACGCATCCTATACAACCTAAGACAAGGGGATTGGAGCTTCTCCTATGCACAGCAATCCGAAGACAATCACCCTCAAACTGGATATGTGCAACTCCACAGAGGACAAATGGTGTCTAACGTACCTGCCCCATTACCACCCTTCCCTCTGTCCAGGATTGACTACCTAGACCACCAAGACGTCCCATATGACTTGAACACCCAAAAACAGGTGTGGAACCTCGTCACCTGCCCCCTCCTATCCCCACAAGTGTGCTCCACAATGTGGCGATACATGCGCCATACATATAGAACAGCTGACCATACTTTCTCAATGTTCGAGACATGCGCCATCTGTGGCGGACCCAACACACTAGCACACCGCCTGGAAGAGTGCCCGCCATCTGCGCATATCTGGGCCAACGTGATGCACCTGTTTCAACAATCACCTACAACCAAATTCCGACTATCCCGCGATATCATGGCACTCAACATGGCCTCACCTATCCCCCAGACACTGAGGGCTCTAATTGTGTGCATTGCAATATGGTCCATTCACACAATTACCCTTGACGCCTTCAACGGGATCTTCCACAATCTCAACCAAGCCATCATCAGGTTCCACAACCATTTGGCTGACCATTTTCAAGCCTGGCTGTTCGGCTCACTCCAACACAAATGGAAGAAACGGATGGGCACCTGGATTCCAATCTGGTTCCTTCGTTATGACATTGAAAACCTCACAGTCTTCATAGGCGGTACACCCTACTAGCCCATGAGTTGCCATGCCACTCAAGGTCTAGCCACCCACCACCCGTGGCCCCCAGCCACACCAAAGTGTGCCAAGTCGTATCTTTTGAGTTCCTTTGTTCTGCGCTCTCTTCCCATTTCTGTTTTCCGCTTTCCCTGCTCCTACATATCGGATGTGTCTGTCCCCTGGTCGGCCATCCTCATATTAATAAAAATAAATATAAGGTTGGAAAAATCTGACTGCTTGATTTAATGGTTGTTGTCTTTGTAATATCAAAATCATATTATTTTAATTTGTGGGATTCCACCAAGAATTGACCAAGGTCTTTTGGTTGACAATATTGTTATTATTATCAGAATTGTACTTAGGATCATTGCAAAATCATAAATGACTTAAAGTTTTCTGTTTTGGCTGACTTTGACCCAAGACATTTTTCCTCTGCAGCTGACAGGGCAAATGTCTGACAGGAAACTTTCTTTAAGGATTTGGGATAAACTTTGTGAAAGGATCTTACTAAGTTCTTGAGTTAACTTGAAATCAAAATATAAACTTTTATTTGTGATGGTAGATCTGGGGTCTTGGGAGCATCAAAAAAAATTGGCTTAAGAATTAATAAATTTTTGTAACTCCTGTATTCTGAGGATAGCAGCTTTTTTAGGTTAAAGCTATACCAAGGGCACCAGCCACTGTTTTGACATGGATTAGGGGCTCAATCAATCATAGGAATTGTAAAGTTGGTTATTAATAGTGGTGTTGCAGATGAATAATAAGGGCTTCAGTGGATAATTCCTTTACTGGCGGAATAAACAGAGTATAACCCCCAAACTGACAGAAGTGTTGGAAAATTACCAACTTTAATTGGAATTGGACAAGTACGTTCTATAGATTTATTCAAAGCATAGAATTTTACACCATAAAGTAGAGTGATGCAAGGCAAAATTTCTTCCACCTAACGTTTCAAAATTATTCAGTATACGAAGATGACAACGTCATCAAAGGAAGTTATGTAAATTGTCCCCTTTCATATCTTTGAGGGCTGAAATAGTTTGCAACTCGCCAATGGCAAAGTAATGGTTAAAAAATAATTCTGACGTGAACAGTCAAAGCTCTCATGTGTATATTTCTAAATCTGGCAGACAACTAACTTAAAAAAGTCACTTGAAAACATGATTTGAGGCGCATCAAAGGAGTGACATTGCACAAACCTAATTTTAGTAAAAATACAGGGAATCTGGTAATAAATCAATAACTGGAGAAGATACTAACGCCCACAACCCATATCTGGGATATAAGATAGGGCCCCTAGACATCCAGGTTCAGGGGTTTAAATTTAAGAGGTAGTTTACTGTAAGGTTAGATGTAACATAATAACGATACTAGTTGTATGGTGACAACTAGTAAGGTGAATCTTTACTATAAGTGGTTTTATATCCATCTTGGCAAATTATAACTGGATAAAAGCAACTAGGGAACTTTATTTGCTTCAACCTTCAATTTAGAAGTAGATATAATAAGTATATATCAGTTGATTCTGCTTTTTATTATAAAAATGTAAGAGGTTTTTAACTAAAAGGCGCACAACTTTTTAGAAGTTTCAATGAAATCAACATATTGTTACAAAACTTTTGAGCTTTATAATTAACTTTCTGGATAATGGCGGATTCCTTAGCCTTAGTTAAACCTCAGTAGTGTTACCTTTACAGATTGGCAGTCATCCCTTTGTGTCAGAACCATACACAGATGTTATAGGGGCCATGTTTCCTGGTTATGACTACTAAATACTGCTAATATAAGCGTTAAATAACTTATGTGGTTTCATAAAAATGACTCTAATTATTCAATGCCTCATCCTGAACGAACCACCATAGCAATCTGACTATCAGCTATCAAGATCTCATTAAAATACTCATTTAACATTGTCAGAGATGGTCCCCAACAAAACATTAGTTGAACCAAAACATCAGATTATAACCTTTGGCTAGTTATGACTAATAAATTAGCTGGCAACCATTGGCAAACAATAAGTTTCTTTGACAACATTTGAAATGCTTAATCTGCATGCGAGATGGATATTGTGGTCAGACCAAAATTTTCAACAAGGAGAACAACAAGCTTGAGCTTATGGGTACCAGAATTAACAAAAATGGATGAAGTATAAATCTTTTCTCTCTCATTGCAATCACTTTGAAACTTATTCAATTCAAGTCTGAATCTAGTTTGATAATCTCACAAAGGAGATTAGTCTACGCCCATGTCAGGGAGCAGTTGGACAAGTAAGGTAAGAGGCACAGGTAATAGGCCTGCGACCTCCAACGTTCAAAAACGCCCCAGATAAACTGGTGGAATAGAAAAAAATAAAAAACCAGCGGTCACTATTTCCCCAGAAATCCTCACTTGGCAGGCGTGATGTAACCAGTACATCAACACGCCGCACTCTCAACCACTCTCGTTGGTAAAATATGGAGTCCAGGTGTTTCTGGATATCCAACAAACAGCTTTATGGGAAAAATTTTGTGGGGATGTGAACACTTTTTTCCTGACTGCGGTGTACGTCACACCTCACTCCATGTCATGCGGTTAGCTGGACCTTAGTTTTAAAAACAAGGAGGCAGCAGATGAAGCTGCTGCGGTGTGCATAGTGATCAACCTCCCTGAAGGGTAACAGGTTATTGAAACCAAACGCACCAGATGGACAAAATACAACCAAATTTACATCACATTTGACTTTTTGCCCACTACAGTCAAGCGTGCCATTCTGGAGCAGCACCTGAAAAATGGTCTCACCATATATGGCAAAATATAATCCTTTGAGATGCAACACTTTACGCTGATGCCACACCTGTGCACCAGCAAAGCCATTGCAGTTCTGACTCCAACTGAGGAGATAGTGAAGGATCTACCCAGATCCTGAACTCCACTTATATTAATATTGAAGGGCATACCACCCACCCTTTCCGGGTAACTGTAGACAGCGCGCCCCCCATCTGCACCCACTGTGACGCGTTCGGCCATAAGGCACATGCATGCCCCACCAAGGAGAGCATCAGATTCCAAGAGCACCCCTTGGCGGCCATGGCCAGCGGAGAGGCGCACTATGAACTAACCGCAAGCACCAAAGAGGCTTTCCCATGGGGAGAACAAGGCTGCTACTTACTAGTAAAGCCTATCTCCCCTCAAGAGCGAAAGAAGGCCAAACAGGCCCACAAGGCCGCGGCCAAGGAAGCAGCCAAAGTCGCTCCACTATCCCACACTACCAATGCCAGGAGGACACCAAAACTTTCATGGTGGAAGCAACTCAGGAATCCCTCAACCAATCAGATTGGGAAGCCCATGCCAATTGGGCCACCCAATCTGAGGATCCAATGGGTGACTCAATCTCACCTGACCTTTGCAACTAAGCCCTGATTGAAACCAACTTGGTCTCCAGCCTACCTGAAAACTTTTTTGACCTGATCATTGGTGCACCAAACTCATCCGCACCGCAAATAATTTGTTCAACATCAGGGAAACAAAAAACGAAGGCAAAAGCCAATGCAAACTTGTCTGCTAAAATTAACAAAACTAACAATAGTGTTACCACAAACACCCACACTGCCGTGAAGGCCCATGGGGATCCAGAGGAGGCTGGTGGGCCTGAGTGCCCACCCCCTCGCACCTAAGGTGTAATGGGGGAAACCTTCACTTTAGGGACATTGAATATCGCCAGACTCAAGGCCTTGCCATTCTGGGCTAGGAAACTGAGTTTACAAAAAAATTACCCATGGACATCCTGGCCATCCAGGAGCCCACTGTCCATGAGGTTCAGAGGATGCTTGGAAAATCATGCTCCTCCCTTCCCTATCCTTCTGGTCTGAGCACTGTGGGGTGCTAGTTCAGAATAAAAATTTTTTCAAATTTTTATTGTCAGATTCTTCTTCAATGGCTGAGTCCTCGTTGTTACATTCTTGTGGGCTGACATGGCACATGCTATCATCAACATTTATGCCCTGACCTGTGCATGAGAGCGTCAGGAATTTTTCTTGTTGGTTAAATCCCTTCCATTACCCCCTATCCTTTCATAGTTGGTGACATAAACTGTTGGCTAAACTCACCCATGGACCGTTGGCCTTCCTCATCCCACCCCCCAGGGTCACATAGAACTTCGCATTCTAAAGGCCACCCTTGGATTATTAGACGCGCTGCTGCAGCAAGCCCCGCTGCTCAAAAACATGATGCGCCCCCATGTCCACAACGGCCAATTAAGGTCCATGACCCACATCAACCTTATCCTCACGCCAGTGAAATTTCAATCTCACATTTACCACTTCCAATTAACAAAAATCGAATTCTCCAACCACTGGCTGGTCTCAAAAACTACCACTTACCTGTCACAGTGGCTAAGGCCCCACATTGGTGCAAACTCCACCCACCCGAACTTGCGTTGCCAGGATTTTCCACTTGGGTGGAATCAGCAACTTTGGCAAAAGAGTTTATTACATTACTTTGCGCGGACCCAATTTCCACATGGTCAGCCTTCAAAGAGGATACCATCCGCCAAATTTGCCACCTCTCCTCCCAAAGCTCATGAGCTACATTGGCCATCATCTCGCGCGCTCTGGCAGAGTTGGCACACCTGGAATCCAACATCCCAGCCACAGGCTACAGTCCCACTTGGGGCTGGAAGTGGGAAGAAGCAGCTGCCCACCTCAACGCGCTCAAAAGGCAACACTCACACTGGGTTTGTGTTCAGTACAGGGCCAAACAAACATTACAGAGGGTGACACTTGCACCGCATATTTTTTTATTAAAATTCTTCGCACTGCGCCAGAGCATGGCCTGCACACAGGTGCAGAGATCGGATGATTCTGTCACGGATGCGTCAGCTGAAGTGGCAATCAAAATACAAAAGTATTACTTTGAGTTGTAATAATCCAATCCAATTCAGCCAACTGAAGTGGCGAAATTTCTCAACTAGCACTCACATCTGCACCAAATCCCAATACCCAGAATTAATGAATTTGATTACTCTGAATGAACTCTGGTCAGCCATCTGCGGTGCACCAATTTGGAAATGCCCAGGCCCTGATAGCATTCCGTATGAGTTCTATAGAAAGTACTTCAAATATATATCCCCACTGCTGCTTGCCTCCCTTTACCATAGCTTTCTGGATATGCGCCTTCTATCAGGAGGGCAAGAGGCCTTCACCATCACACTCTTCAAGAAAGGGGATAAGCTAGACCTAGCCAACTGGCGCCCCATTTCTTTAACTAACACGGATACAAAAAATTTAACTAAAATCATGGCTAACTGTTTAGGGATTGTAGCATCTGCCACCATCTCTACAGAACAATTTGGTTTCATACCCAGATTGTCAATTTGGGACATCGTGCACTCTGTGGCTAACGCATGCCAGTCCACAGCCTCTGGGGCAATTGTATTTTTGGACAAACAGAAGGCCTATGATAGAGTAAACTGGGAATACCTCAGGGCCTGCCTCCATCAATTCCGCTTGCCCTCTCACTTTATCAACTGGGTAATGCTGCTCACGGAATCTGCAACAATAGCAGTGCATGGCCCTGGCTTCCTAATGGAAGTAGTCCACCCTCAAAGGGGCCTACGCCAAGGTTCCCCCTTAGCCCACTCTTATACAACTTCAGCCTTGACCCACTACTTCAAAACGTGAATGCCCACCTCACTGGGGTCCATGTACCAGGCCAAGCCCCAGTCAAGATGATGGCGTTTGCAGATGACTATGTGGTCGGGGTGTCTAATAATCAAGATGAACGCGCGCTTGAAGCTCTCAACCAGGAGTATTCCTGGGTAAGTAATGCTGCACTGAATGCTTCCAAAACCAAAATTATCCTCCTTGGTCGGTATCAAACCTGCTGGACCCCAGCTACCAATGCCCAGCATAGCCCATCTGTTCACACACGTTCTCGCCTTCCCTGCTCACCCCACACCGCCCCAATAGTGCTCCCCTTCGTGGCACGCCCTACCATAGGGCCTGTCCGCCATCTGGGCGTGTGGGTGGAGGCAGGCGGGTATGCCTCAGCAGAAATGGAAAGTCATATTCTAGACAATGTGACGAAGCGTATCGCCTCCCTCAGAGCCCACCCTACTTCCCTTACTGGCAGAGTTGTTTTAGCCAACTCTATGATCCTCTCCAAAGTCTGGTTTGGAGTCCACGCAATCGCCTTCTCCCTGGGTTTTTTCAAATCTATGTATGCCCTCCTACAAGGGTGGCTATGGTCAGGCCGCCCACCGCCAGTGCGGCTTGAGGTCATGTTTGGCCCTCCTCGTCATGGTGGCATGGGCCTGCTAAACTTTAAAGCCCATGCTGCCAAAATCCTGGGCACCTGGATTGCAGCTGTCACCACCCCTACGCTCCCCTCCCAACACTGGTCCCGCGCGGCCCGCTCCAAACTCTCCCGCGCCCTGGGCCTTAACAATCCATCGAACCCCCACTCCCTGATGAAATACCTCGCTTCACATACATCGGCCACAGGTCCTCACGGGACTAAAACCCACTACAAACGAATCCTCCTCTCCATGCAGAGCACTGAGTGGAGAATTCGTATTAGTGGACACACAGCCCAGAGAGGCCGCCCCTCTCCTCAGTTCACACAGGAGGTACAAGGGTTACCCATTCAAGATGGCTTGATCCCCACACGGCCCCATGTCCTATCAATGGTGGACTACCTGGACATGATGGACATCCCTTAGTCCATTGAGACCAAGAAGACTATTTGGAAATACGCACACCACCCTCTATTGCAGCCTCAAATACCTTCACATGTGTGGCGCTGCCTGAGTTGGTTGTACCATATGGCTGAACGCTCTAGTGCTTTACACTCATTCTGCGTCGTGTGTGGCCAGTATGGAACGCTGTTCCACCGCCTGGAGAAGTGTCCTACCTCTAAAGTGATATGGCGCGAAGTTCAACGTCTGCTTAGCCAGGATCAAACACATCCCTTCAGTCTGTCAAGAGATATGTTTGCTTTATCAATGGCCTCCCCCTTCCACCCTCCCTCCGTGCTCTGGTGGTCGCGATCGCCATGTGGACTATCCACACGATTGTCTTGGATGCCATCGCAGGCTCCACCCCCACCCTCCCAGAAGCTGTCCGCCGGTTCTGGTCACACTTAGTGGACCACTTTCAAGCGTGGATATTTGGATACTTCTCACCATGTCGCTGTCAGTTGGTCTCCTCATGGTTCCCAGTTTGGTTCATCAACTCTGACCCCTTCCTTCACACGTGTTCAATTGTGGTTATGGCCCCTTTAACCGTTCCCTCCCCTCCCCATAGTGGCGTTCCCGCTGGCAACAAGAGATAGCATCGCTTCTCTGGGGTGCCTTCCCTGTTACTAAGTTTTGTTTCTTTCTGGCCAACATTTAGAAGTGTCTGTCCCCTGGTCGGCCTTCCTCGCAATTAATATAAAGAATGGATGGAGTATATGAAGTAGTAATCAGTTGCCGCCTCACTAGGAGATATTGAGAACCCTCAACTTTGCTGCTCAAATTCCCAAAAATGTACAATTATCATTCTTTTTATTTCTTGATTTATCGCTAGAAGTTTAAAAGGCTTCACTTTTTTATTTTACTAAATCCTTTCAACAGAATCTCAGTTTTGTTCTTTTATTTCATTTATAGTGGTTTAAGTGATCTAATCACGAGTAGCCAGTTTGGGACTAGAGGTTGTGCAGTTTACTGTAGCCAGTCTGAGATTTGAGCTGTTTTAACAAGACACTGTATATTGCGAAAACCTTGTAGCTGAGCTGCCAAGGAAGAGGTTGGATTGAATTTTATTGTATAATTAGAGCCAACATACAACAAATATGCCAGTGAGGGTCAACAAGAGAGTCACCATGGTGCTAACAGTTTATCTAAGAGATCAATGCTAAAACACATAACTTTAGAATGAGTTTTCTTTATGAGGTTGATTGTAAACTAAGCGGCGGTTAGCTGGTGTATACTCTGGGTGGAGTAAATTACATGAGCAGCAAGTCAGCCTCATGAGTTAAGCGAGCCTAGGCTGACGAGATGACTATGTTGCTCACTATAGTAGCTGCAACATCAGGACAGAGTGAAAATCATGAGATTTCTCATGAGCAGTTCGATGATGAAGCAAATATTGAAAGTATATCATGGAGAGGATTTCTCTGAACTCCCAGTGAAGAAGAATACAATCCACTTTGTGACTCTGTACCCTTAACATAGAGATGTATTATTTATGTAAGCAGCTCAAGCATGTTGAGGAGACAGCTAAAAGAGCATACTTACCTATCTACACATCATAAAGTTACCCTCACTTATAATAAAGCTGGAATACAATTTAATCTGAAGTTCTGATTATTATAAAAAAAGAAACACATAAAAAGTATCTGTGCTCCGAATGATTAAGAAGTAATTTTAAGACAACAAAACAGTATGTTGTATGCTATATACAGGAGTATAGATGAGACTGAAGGATCAACTGCGTACTATACTAGATTCTACCTCAACTTAACCAGAAACTCGTTTGAAGACACCAGTATTGGCTTCTCAAAAAACTGCCATGCAACTGACCAGGATATGTGTTAAACTTATCAAATAAGATCATAACTTTAAACCTTTATTTAACCATGTACACACCTTGGGAAGTATAATTGCGGGTCTCATTAAGATTTATGAGAAAAGCATGGATGGCACTAGTGATTGCTAAAAGGCTCACCATGTACAAGTGTGATTGAATCGCGAGGCTCAGGAGATCCTTTGAGCAAGTCTACAACAATAATTATCTTGGACTGAAGTTTAGAGTCTCCCACTTTCAGAGTTTTTAGTGAACAAGACGCCCATAACATGAAGCAAAAGTTCCTCCTTACAAAAATGTGCATGAATGAGTTGATAGCAACCTACGCCTCTTGCTACTATCTTAAAACTCAACAATTACAAATACAGGAACTATGAACTTACCTACTGTTAAAACAGTTTCTACTGAGGACATTGGATATGTATCTTGCTTTAAAGATGCATATGTCTCTAGCAGTAAATCATGCGATTTCCAAAATGCTCTTAAGGAAGTTTTCTTAACTTACAAGGGACATATAAAATTGATGAAAGGCCATAGTAACCACCCTCAATGAGTTATGAAGGCTATATAAGAAACTAATGATAAGGGTGAATTCACAAAATATAAGAGCTATAAACTTTCATAGAGCTCCCTCAATAAAAAATAACTTTCAATAATTGCCATCAACCTGGACACTCTTGCCAGTCTTGTCCATTACTCGCCACTGAAAAAAGGACACATTTTAAATAGATACTCTCAACGATGTAAGCTGCATGAACCTCAACAATAGGATGAAGACAATCATGAGGACGAGGATTTGGTTAGTGCAGAAAACCACGCGTTAGGGGCACCAAGCACAGTGTCTGTGCCTGCTATACTAAGAGTCCACGGTATTGAATGAATTAAATTGAGCAAAACATACCTAGCGCAGACGAACCAACCTACACAGATAATTAATCAGTTAAAGAAAGAAAACAGCTGGTCGCAGCTACCTTTAAGAGTTTGAAACCTGATGGCAAAGGATACTGTCAGAGCTACAATGAGTGCAATCGTTTTGAGGCAGTTGAAGAAATTCTATTGATTTTTTGACCACTGAAACCCTTTTGGCAAAAGTGGGATAAAAATAGAAATGATTAACCAAAAAGTGCGCAACTTAGTAGTAGTGACCACTGGGGCTCCAGTAGACATCATTTCCCTAAGATCATGTGAAAATTAAGTTCATGCTAATATCAATTATAATGTAAAATACTAAATTTCCAAACCAGACGTCAACCACGCTCTAGGAGTTTATTCATGCCAACTTTATGATTTGGGCGCATTGCCTAATGACACCAGCAGTGGTTTTAGATAACAACCACTATGACTTATTAATTGGGATGCAGTTCCTATTTAAGTTTGAAGCAAAAATTAAATTTACCACTATCACACTGAGCAGTTTAAGTTGTCAAGTTTCTTAAGTATTTAGGGACAAGAACATCAAACCGTGAGGCAATGGAGGTTCTTGGTGGAAAAAATAATTGATTTACCCCTTCCACACGCCCATACTGAGAAGGGTGTGAAGCAATTAACTTAAACTTTTAGTGTGGAATAAGGGTGTTAGGATTTTAATATTCCCACATTACGCAGCTTATTTGATTATAATACACCTCCTAGTCCACTAGGGGATCCATCCTGATAATGGATGTGGGAGTTATCAATTATATAAAATAACTTTTTATTTTTTTATTTGAGGTATGCAACCTGAGATGACGCGCTTGAGGGATGGGGAAGACGATCTTTGGGACTAAGAAATGCAAAGCAACAAACAAAACAGGGCTCTAGTGTTAATCACACAGCCTCAGATGTCACGTCATGCTGTAAGTCACTGTTTGGGGGGACCTCTGATTCTATGGGGATATGGGATTTCCATAAACATGTTAGGTGCACTGTGGATATCTTGAGAAGGTGGGAAATGTCCCACGACGCTACCTGTGCACGTTGTCTCAATGGTATGGCATCCCTAAAGAACCAGTAGTCCAAAACGTTTTCTTAAACATAAACAAAAGTTGTTAACGGCCCTAGTTGGTCCATACCCTTGAGGACTTGCAAAAGCAGCGACCCAGTTACAATGGATCGCCCATAGTGCTAAAACAAAAATTATTTTGTTGTGGTTGCAGTCTCGTTGTTTTTACTCTAAATGTAAAAGCCACTCTTTGGCTAAATAGTTTAAACATGTGGTTCATAGCTGTACTAAGCGCACTGCTTCCTCCCAGATCTTTTACGCCATTTTAAAATTAACATACATTTTATGCAGCAAATCTATTCTTTGCAAACTATGCACTGCCTGTGTGCTGCGGATGAGCCTCCCCCTGTGAACAAGAGCTTTATGACTCTTGTGCAAAGTTTTAATCTTATTGATTAAAGAGAAGCTCATTTCATGCTATCCAAGTGAAAAAGCTGTGCTCAGGTGAGTGTGTTATTTCCCAAAAATCCAAAACTGGGATTGGTTGGTTGCTCACGCCTGTTTATTCATATTTCTTCATGGCACTGCATGTCAATTGGGGTTTATAATTTCCTGTCTTCACCCTCTGCATAATTCTTTGGTTTCACAGCTCTGTATTTGACTTAATTTTCTAAAAGTTTAAAATATTAGAGCATCGCCTTGGCCACAGGCGTCACGCCAATGCCCTACTAACCATGGGCATGAACCTAGGTAGTTGTATAAGGGCGGTTGAATATCCTGGGTTCCTGAGGGCCAGCTTTCTGGCTATTTGAATCCTTGCTGGAGATACTCATGGAGGAAAAAACTCTTTCTGTGAAGTCATGGCTCTGATCAACATCATAATGATGCTTGTAGAGTTGCAGTCAGTATTAATCAGCCACACCCCACATCCATAAATTGGCCCGCTTGTGTGGTGATTCTGGCTGGGGGCGCGCGACCCATAGTCAGTGTTGTAATTTTATGTGATTTGTTTAGTTTCTTTGCTAAAAGCAATAGCATGCTCAGGATACCAAATCTTAAAGCAAATCATAGTGATGCCAAGGCGGCTTTTCATCCAGAGATGGCTTCCTGAACTTCCACCTTGCCACAATCCTTTGGATATCCTGAATTAGCTTCACTTCCACAATTGAGTTGCTATACCCACGCTTGTGATGGGAAACCCTAGGTGTCAGATAAATTTCTTTGGGCAAGTCATCTGGAAGTTATGTGATAAAAATCTGGACCTCTTGCAATTTTTCACTTTGCTTTATAACAAATTTCTGTCCACTTATTTTTAGGTCCTGGGCTCTTATTATTTGAACACCAAAGCTTGTGAATTAGTTTTTATTAATTTTTGCTTAGGATGCTTCTTCATATAGACTGATGGTCTTCTCTAATTTCTTTTAATCCTCCTTGGATGAGACCCCTACCACACAGTCATCCGCAAAGTCCAAAACCTTCAGTTGATTTTAACCCTTTCACAAAAATGCCCAGTTAACTGTTTCACACCATCCATAGGATGGGGTCAACTTTAAGATTGTACACGATAGGGCTGATGAGTCCCCTTGACAAATGCCTCTTTCTGGTGTAACCTAAGGTGAAAAAAAGGCTGATACAAGAAATGAGATAGTGGAAGGCAATTGATGGGTTGCTACTCATGAAATAAAAGGTTTGGGTATTTTTTGTTTGTGAAGTATTGCCACCAAGGAGTCCTAATATACTCCTTCATATGCTTAGGTTTGGTAGATATAGCAAAGAGTACCCTAAGAGGCCCCTCCTAGTGTATTTGTTACTTAATGAAGTTGTCCTAGCTGCTCTTCTATGGGACAGGTCCATATTGTTGTGGGGCAATGCAATCCTTGGCTTTTTCTTAAAGACGTTTAACCATAATCTTTCCTATTATCTTCATGTCCGCGTTAGTTGGAGATTAGTTGGGGCCATTACTCAGCTTGGTACAATTTCCTTTTATGTGAAGCACTATAGTATAAGCTTCTGCGCCTCCTGGGATCACACTCCCATCTTAAAGAATTGAGTTAAAGAAGGAGAGCATGGGCTACTTTTACTGTTTCATAGTGTGTTTTGTAGTACTCATAGGGGATACCGTCTGGTCCTGGTGACTTGTTAATGGTGAGTCTCCGCTGAACCTGCGTGAGTTTCCTCAGTTATAGGGTCAACAATATTAGCTAAATGCTCGGAGTGAGTAAAAACAAAATTAATAAAGTAGTTTTTAGCAGACCATTGTTGAGTCCGCCTTATACATTAAGGGGTAGTAGGAATAGGTGATGGATACTACTGCTTCTATATTTCTAGTAGCTTGGCCGTCATGTGTGTTTGGAGCTCATTGAGTTTGGAGTTTTTGGACCTCTTTCTGTAAGACTAGTAGATGAACTTGGATTATTAATACCCTTGAGCGGCCCATCTTGCACCTGGTTGGAAGGCTCCCATGTGCACCTGCAGTTGTTAGTATTTTTGATGATAAGTGTCTGTTTAACCTAATCTCTAGCACAATGTGATGAGTAGCCACTGCAAGGCGGGTATTTTTTAAGTCTTTTTATACTTTAAGCTTTAGCAAGTCCAGGCCATTTCTTTCCTTGTACGACGGGAGGCTGCATCAGCTGAAGTATACAATATTTTTGTATTTAACATTTACCATGCTGCTATAAGGTATCTGAGTCGGTGAATATAGCTAGTTCTTCTGCATGTATTATCATCCGATCTTCTACTTGGACCCAATTCACGTTCTTTAAAAGCATCCTTTTTCAGTATGTTGATTAGGAGGTTCTATCTTTGATATATGCTTTTTTCTATCATTCTATGGTCTGATAGGTGTAGTTCAATTGTTAAAAATTAACAGCTTTTAATTTCAATCATGCGGGTATGAGTATCCAGTCCAGTCAAGTGGCGCTGATTAATTTTTATGTACAATGTTGGGCTGCGTCAGATTTGGAAAATATGAATCTGTGCATAGTTTAGCATCTAAAAATCTTTTATTATCATTCATTGTTGTAATTGGCTCGATCCTATTTATTGGTTCATGACATTTAGCCATCATTAACAAGTTCCTTACAGCTAGCAACTAAAGTCACATAGGTAAATCGTTTATTCTGGAAGGTTCAAGTCGATTAGGCTGACCAAAAACTCTTCTTTCTTGTACGCTACAACTGGGGCATAACTGATGCATCATGATAAGATTGGTCCCCCCAACTGAAAGCCAGCACTAGAGCCCTTCCTTCCAAATGAGAGTAGTTATTTGGTGATTATGATTACAGCTGATGCTTTGACTACATATCCATAAAAGCTAGTCCAGAATGTTCACAAAATGAAAGAGCCTTGACCACTATTAATCTTTTCTAATGGTGCACTTGAACTCCTGCAAGGCAAGCATGTCACCCGGATATATTAGCAGAAACCCTCGTTTCTTATCCAGGGACCTAATGGATAAGAGTTCTACTATATTAAAAGTTAAAATAGTTATTGAGGCCAGAATGCTTGCTATGATTGCATAGGGTCTAAATGGCCCTATGCAGCTGAGATGGCTTGCTATTATTTGGCCCTAGTCATAGGACTCTCTTAATTGGTTTGGGCTAGTGGTGTATTTGATTGCCATTCAGGTGGCCCAGTTTTCCAATTTGAAATTACTCGTGCTTTGCACACTATTGTCATCAATCCTGTTGAGGGTTGAAAACATCTAGCTTATGAAATGTGTTTGCTGATTATTACTTAAATGGATTGAGCTCCATTGTGTACTGGTAATAAGTGTTCATTATCCATTTTTGATTGATATGCCCACTGCTCACTATCCTGCGACTGCTAAGATGTCCTGGGGGAGGTCATACTAGAGATGTGGTCTTGTTGCTCAATATTACACATGGCCGCTCCCTCTTAAGCTGCCGCTTCCTCCTTCTTCTTTTGCTTCTTCTGCTTGGCCTTTTCCGGCACTTTCTACCATTTTTGCTTCTTTATGTTTCTCTGGGGAGAATGGTTGGACCACCTTGTAGTTAGCCTGTGATCCTCAAAGGTGGGCTGTTAATGCATCTCCTTGATCTATTTTCTTCAGGCTTTCTTCACTCTCAGAAAACTTTCTTCCCTTCCATGTAGCTGGACATGCATCATTTTTATGCCATACTTTGCTGGAGCTTGTGCATATAGGCAGGCACTTTAGCTGGGCGGACTGAGAAAGGGCGAGATTGGTTCCACTTTAAGCCTAAAATGTGTGCTATGCATGGGATTTAATGTCGCCCTTAGTGTCCATGCCTGGGCATATCATTGCTACAGCATTGTCTGTAGCCAGGTGTGGCAAGAGGCGGGTTTTCTCCATTTCAAAATAAACTAGCTTTCCATATGCACTCAGACCGCTTGTTAGAGCTGCCTCCAGGTAGTCCAACTTTTCAGTGGTTGGGAGTCCACCTTGAATAACAAACAAAATTTTCATCATCCCAAAAATGGGTGCGTGTAATTGGGATATTGACTGTAATATGTTCAGGCTCCTTGCCTACTCTCAGCTTAGTGTAGAGACTACAAATGGGGAAGCTATGGCTGCATCCACTGCCTCCGTAGTAGCAAAGCCATAGTCTAAGGTTCTTATAATGAGTTTTCAGACAAGCTTACAACTTTTGGGAAGCGTCCTGGGATAGCTAGTCAAACTGTTTCATATCATGGAGGTCTTTAACGCCAAAGTTAATACTCACACCAAATTCACTTAAAAACTTGGGAAATTTGTAGCTAGTGTTTCCAGTTTGGCGGAAATCTTGAATCATCCTGAGTTAGTCACTATTTGGGATATATGGTCCCTTTTTTGCGCTTTAGTTAAAGTTGAGCAGCTGAGCCTTCAGGCCCATACTGTTCCCCTTCATCACTAGTGCAAAAGTGTTTGAGATCTGTGGGTTAAGTCTATCTGTCATCCCCTGATTGGACGTCACAATTAAGGCAATTTATGAATGGTTGAACCAATTTATCACCTGTAAACAAAAGGGATGCTAACGGGAAAGATAAGCTATATAGAATACCAATTGTATAGTTACTATACTGAACACATAATAGGTAATTTGCTATTGTTGATCCATTGGATCAATATGCTGTATTGTTTAATCCTTGGGGATGATCCCTATCAACAAAAAAGTGATTAGGTTGCCAATTTAATTATTAATAACTTAATTAAATTTTATAGCCAACTGAAATTATTTTAAGATTAACTTTGGGGTTTAAGAGTTTCTAGGTGTCATGAAAACGTCAGAAGAATTTTTTAACGACCTGTCAGTCAGGGTGCATGAGCACACTGAAAAAGCTAGCCAGAATGCCAGTGGCATCGCTACTCATATGACGTTGTTTGGAGCTGTGAATTGGGTAACAATGACTCATTGATGTAGATTGAGCGTGAAAAGGAACCCAGTAACAAACCAAATATAAAATGCCCCAGACACTGAGAGTCTTGCTGCAGGGAACTGTACTACTGGGTTTACTACTTCAGGTTGCTGTTTGGTGAGCTCATCACTAACGTAGAGACTAAGGGGTCGGACCCTTGCTTGAAAATGAGTTATATAAGACCCTAGAATTCTGATATCTCGTAGTAGATAGCTTCAATAATGGATTAATTTCCAGAAGTTTATTGCGCGTTGGATCTAGTTGACTATGGTGGGAGTGATTGTAATCATCAAAACTGGTAATGCCCATCTGGCGTAGGGACTGACAGGCCAACAGGTTAGTGCCATCAGGACTTCTGCAAGAAGAATTCAAGTAAAAATAAAAAATTTGGATACAAGCTGGAATTTATTGGAAAGGAAAATAAAGTGAATTGAACAAAAATTTCCCCAGTGCGATGCAGCAGATTAAGTAGTGATTGATTTGGTAGTGGGTCCAAGCAGGTATTGGGGCCCTCGAATTTGAACTAAACCAGTGAATTTTGGGGGAGAGGAAAAAATTATTTATTTAGAGCCAACATCAAAGGATTTGACAGCAGGCTAATTTACTATTAGTTCAGCTGCTAATGCCTAGACTGAGGCTTGAATGCATTTTTGTCAGTTGGCATGACAGCATCTGGCCCAATGAGCAATGGGAATTCCCCAGGGCCACCCCACATAGGGGCGGTCCCAATTGGTTTGAAATGGGTTTGGGATACATAAACCACCTGTGCCCAGTCACTGCAGCATTCATTTGACCTAATGAGTTACATCAGCTGCAACTCCCAATTCATCAGATAGGGTTTTAAATTATTTGAAATAGTCCCCAAAGGTACCATTTGCTCATTGGGGATCATCCCCAAAGATTTTGAGGTGTGTTTGGCGTGAGCAATTGTACTGCTAGCTGAGTCAAAAGTTTCTGCAATTCTGGCCAATAATAAATACTTGTCCCTTCTTGACTATTAGTTTTCCATTTGTTGGGCTTTATCCTATTGTTCAGACCTTTCATCTTCAATTTAGTGACCTTGGCACAGATTTCCTCAATTTGGTGGACAAGTTTGGCAGAATGAGTGTGGGTACCGGGGGAGGAATCTTTAGAGGGACTGCTGTTACCCAGCGCTCACCTACCACTTGGGAGAGGTCGTCCTGGATGACAAGGGGTATAGCTGCCCTCTTCAGACCCTTCTTACATGGAAATGTGTATTTCGCCTGATTCACACAAAGAGGACGTTCCCCTAGACTTTCACTAGGAGAGTAATGCTACCTGTGATAAAACAACCATATAGTTAACCTACTAAGAATCAAAACCTGCTGTTCATGATATAAGTCCCATTACCTAAGCAGGTTGTTACCAAATAAGGCCGACTTGATGAGGGTTGATTGAAGGCGTTGGGATACGTTCTTCATTATAACCCATATGAGTCACATTGAGAGTAAGCAGGAGATTCTGCTTGAATCTGAATTAGATGATTATAATATCATGTGACCCTGAAGGGTTGATTCATTGGTGACACCGCTGCTTTATTTGATGCGCCAACAGAAGTTTTGGGCACTGAATAACCTTATAAATTTCCTTGGTTTTCTTAATAAAGCAGATATTTAGTTAGATAGGTAGAAATTTAGATGATGAATAATTCATAATTTAGCTGTTTGTTCTTAAGGCTAGAGTTGGAAAGTGTCTAAATTCTGATATAACTGGATGATTGCCCTGAAGAGCTACGGCGGATTAGTGATAATCTGCAAACTAGGATGATTATTTTTGAGTATTAAGGTGCCTTGAGATGAGACGATATTGGTTAATAATGGGTTAATATTATATTGACTCCAAATTAGGCAACAATTCAATGTCAACATTCAACGAATATAAATTAGATCGCCTCAAACTAAGGTGATAGAGAATCTAAGAATGCCGTCCCAGAACCAAGGGGATATGGTGGACCCAAATAGTCTAAGCCAAGGGAAAGGTATCATTTGAAGTTGCTGATATATAAGTGAGATAGGATGATTGAGAGGGAGTATTGTTAGTAGTTATGAGAGTAGAACAGCAAGGATAAGCTTTATTTATTAAATAAATAATAAAAGTGTTGCTGAGCAATTGATCCACATTTATTACATTTTAAAGTGTGTTTGGAGAACTGATAATACTCACATTGTCCGTCCGTTGTTCAGTGGGTTTGACCTGTGTGACCCTTACTGTGTATCCTAAGGTATAGTCAAAATTGTAACAGTGGTGCTCACTACAGGGGTCCCATTGATTAATACTAAAAATAAAAATTTCCAGTGACCAGCCATGTCACATCAGGTCTGTTTTAATGGGGAATCTTCACAAAACAATGCACCAGGAAAATATGATGAACCAAAACTCGCGTTAGACATTGTGCAAAAAAGAAAGATGAACTTCTTCAGGAGTTGTATTATGTTATGAGACAGCTTGATTGCTTGAAAGCTTTTAGCAAAATGCAAATTCTAGGACAACAAAACAAGCAACTCGCTAATTGCTTTGATGACACTACCAAAAAACTTCATTGCGCTGAGCGGAAATTGAATGGTACCTCCCAGACCTCTCATTGGAAAGAGGAAGATTGACAATGGGCTGCTTGGGGAGAATTATACAATGAGGAATATGGCACTGGCTTGAGCTGCTACCCCTAGGAGGGAAGCTTAGGATATAGTTATTAATCAGAGAGCCAATATCCCAAGTGATGGCAGTACTGCCAACCAAAGAGGCTCACGTTACCTCCAAATCAGCAAACAACACCATATCCGCTGGTCCACCTCCTCAGCAAGATACTGCCTATGGAGCTCGACCTATTCCTCAGTATGTCCCAAAAGGTCATGATTATGAATGTGAGGAGGAGGTCTGTATTAATAAGCTTCATCCATTTGATCACAATGGGAATTTCCACAGTTTCTTTATCAGTTTGAGTTTTCAGTAGAAGGTGCCTTGGATCAGAATAAAGCTAAACTGTTAATTTCTGCCTTGGATTTAGGGAATGCTTATCAAGTCACCTGATATCTCCCAAGCAACTCCAATACATACCAAGAAATAAAAAAATACTGCGCTGGTGTTGTTCAGGGGAACCTCAAATATGCTACAGCGGAATGTGGAGTTCTTATTTATTGGATTCCACTGAAATGAGACCCTCACGGCGTTTGCTAACCATTTCATGGTGGAAGTTTATGTGCTAATTAGGGTAGGATTTTTAGTGGAATTCAATGTGTGCATTGCAATGACCTCTGCAGTGAAGCTATATTGTTAACTTTTATAATTTTATGGCTCCAAGCATGGACAACAATGTACTTTTACTCAAAATTGTTCAATTGCTGTACTGTCTGCGACCTTTCCTCTAACCAATACAGAGCGTAAAGATACAGTCGCCATCACTGGACCCTCTTAAATAGGGGAATACTTCCTTCCTGCTTATATTTTGCCTAGTAATTCCCAGCCATATTACAATACCACGCTTCGTCCTCAGTCAAGTTACACCCAGCAGTTCAACTTTTGCTCCAGCCACATTTACAAAAAATTATCATTAACCTAACTACTGACCCAAACCTAGTTACTCCAAGCATCAGCAATCATCCTATTGACATGGCCCTGTTTACGCCAATTGTCAACAACAAAACTATTGACCCAACCCCTCTTATGAGAACCAAGGACACGACTTTATGGTGTTAATTTCTTTAAATGTGGTCACCCTGACCATCTTGCATCAAGTTTCCTTAACCTTCATGTTCACTAAATGCAACAGGATCAATAATAAATTATAAAGGATAGAGCAGAGTAGAGATGGGATTCTCTACCTTCGCTATCCCTACCCCAAACGTCCCATTGAATCAATTATAGTATTAGCAGAAGTTCACCAATATGATGACGGGATCTATATGAGCAACCAAATGGATGAGTAAATTTACTGAAATGAGTGTAATCCAAAGCCGCGACGGATGAGGGACCTAATGAGCAACCAAAGCCATACGCCTGCCAAATGGTCAAATTAGCTTCATCAGACAAGTTGGATCTAGCCGCAGATGCACCATCCCTGAAGAGTAAACGTCACTCTTCTGGTAGACGCTATTTTTAAAGTTTCTTAAACTAGGTGAAGGGATTATGAGTTTATTTGGGAAAAGAGATCCTGTAAATGTTCACATATTAAACAGTCAATATACTTCTTATTCTGAGTGTACATATTGTGACATTTTTTAGCAAAAAGTAGTGTTCGCTATAATAGATACAGGCGCCCCAGTTAACATAACTTCTACTAAGTTGATGGTAAAATTGACCTTAAAGCCTGATGTGGAACATTGAATGGTGTACAAGACCGCTAGAACGGAAATCACAGTCTCTGAGAGGGCGTACAGCGCGTTACCTTTGCGGTTTGGGTCCATTGTAGTTGTAGCTCTGGCAATAGTGTTAAATAACAGTAACTACAGCCTGCTAATTGGAACTGCTTTCCTGTGACACTTTGGTGCTGTCATTGATATGACGGAGGAGAATTTTGAAGTTATAAGAAACGGATCCCAATTTACTTTACCTCAAGTGGAGTGCCAAAGGATCTGGTGCACATGGGCCTATACTTATCTTGCATATAGTAGTGGGGTGATTCTGGTTTGCTATCACTATTATAAAAGCAAGACCCAGGCCTTTCCACAGCAGATATACAAATATCAAGGGCCACCTCTTTAAGCAGCTGTTCCTATATCTATTCCTTCCAAACACCTAAGTCATAATGAACACTGAGTTAGAGGTGGAAGTCCCAGCTGGGCTCTATGGGAAGGTCAATGTACCCTATCATCAAATGCGTTTTGAGCCTCATGTGGCTACAGGTATATACTCTCAGGCCTTGGGGGAGATCAAGCTTTGTTTTCAAATCTTCTTTTCAATGCAAATTTGCCGGCATCAAATATTGGCATGTTTACACTTGACCCCAGGTGAGCGGATCCTTCAGGTTCATGAGTTTGGGTCACTGGATAAAAATTGTCTAACTGTCAAGTCGCAGCTCAG
This sequence comes from Massospora cicadina, assembly GCA_022478985.1. NCBI lineage: Eukaryota > Fungi > Entomophthoromycota > Entomophthoromycetes > Entomophthorales > Entomophthoraceae > Massospora > Massospora cicadina. The sequence goes on along the minus strand of JAKSZP010010627.1, from coordinate 51,109 downwards.
TGTAATGAAAGTGGTACCATGAAGAAATTAATAGGGAAATTGGAAGAAAAAAGAGACTAAGCGATATTTTTATTTGACAAATATAAAGAGATTTTTGCTGTCAATGCCCACGATTTAGGTGCGCTTGGGGGTGATCCATTGATTTTGAACTGGGGATCATCCCCTTCAGGTCTCAGAAAATATCCAATCTAGGGCAGCTGAGGTTTATATAAAGGAATAGAAAAGCTGCTGGAGCAAGGGATGCTCAAAACGTCAAAGAGTCTGTGAGCTTTGCTCGTTATGATTGTAAAAAAGAAGTATGGTAATAACCAGGTGGTGATAGACTACTGAAAAGCTCAACTGTATTACTAACAAGGAATAATATCCCTCCCCTTGGATCAACGATGGACTGTATTGATTAGGAGGAACATGCTACTTCTTGGTGATGGATCTGATATCAGGTTACTGGAAAATTGAGTTGCCTGCGGCGGAACAGGAGAAATGCACCATAATCATATCCAAAGGGATTTTCTAATTGACCCACATGCCTCAAGGGCTATATAACGCCATGGCTACGTTCCAACAAGCCATGGACACTATCCTCAGCGCTCTGAAGCTGTCATGCATCCTCGTGTACCTCTGCAACATCAACGTTTTCTCCCAAACCTAATCTGAAAACCTTGATCATCTAGAAGAGGTATTCTGCTGACTCACTGAGGCAAACTTCAAAATTAAGCTCATAAATGTAACTTGTTCAAAGTCCAGTTGGAATACCTGAGGTATGTGGTAGATTATAAGGGGCTGAAACTGAAGCCAGTCAAGGTGGAGGCCATCTGAAAAATAACTATACCAAACAGTAAGCGTGACATACAATTAACTTTGGGAATGGGCAGCTACTACTTGCGCTTCATCCCTAAGTTCAGCTGTAAGGGGGGGACCGCTATTTGAGTTTTAAAGAAGGATTCTGTTTAAAATGGTCAAAACTCTGACAATGCTCCTTAAACACACTTCAGACGGCGCTGATCAGTGCGCCGGTGCTACAATATTTGAACTTCAATTAAGATTTCATCATTCAGATGGGTGCATCCCTTTCTTCTGTAGGGGCGGTCCTATCTCAAAAGGACGAGGTGAGGCAGGAGCACCCAATGGCATACTGCAGTCGGTTGGAAAATTGCCATGAAAGTAATTATATTATAACCAAGTGAGAGTTTTTAGAAGTAATCTACGCATATAAGCAAGTTAGGGTCTACTTGCATGGGGTAAAGTTTAAAGTTGTAATGGATCACTAGTCATTACGTTGATTGCAGAGCCTCAAGGAGCCAGAAGGGCGTCTAGCCGATGGTCTCTCAAACCGCAGGCTTTTGACTTTGAGATTATCCATCAGCCAGGAGTAAATCATCAGAACGCTGATTGCTTGTCAAGATCGCCAATCATTTCTTTTACGATGGATCTCAGTGATGTAATGTACAACAAAATGCTTAGCGAAGATTACAATGATGAAACGCCCCAAGTCATAAAGGTATTAGACGGAATAAAGATAAAACGTTCCAAAAGAATGGTGAATTGTACAAGCGGATAGGGGACACTACTGTGAATATCCCAAAGCCTTCCGCCTGACCTAATATTATTATGAACGCACACTGAGAAGTTGGACATGGTGGAGTATATAAGACCCTGGAATTGTTGCGATTCAGTACTATTGGGAAAGCTTGAACTTTGCATGCTTGAAACCTTTTCCTGCTGCAACCAGTGCCAATTGAAAAAGCCCTTCCACCAGAAGACATCTTACCAGTTAGTGAAACCACATTATTTTGGAATATGGTTTACTTTTATGTGTTGGCCCACTGCCAATGGAAACATACCAATCTGTGTACTCTCTGGTGATAATTAACCACTTTATCAGGTGATTTGAAACGAGGGTGATATAGGATTTCGGTGCAGTCACAGTGTTTAATTTTCATAATGAAATGTATTATCCAGCGACATGGCTGTCCTCAGTTCATTCTTACCAATAATGGAACCAAATTCTTCTCACACATCCTTTTAAAGTTAAATGAGCTAATGGCATCCATGGGGTTATGATGACTCCATACCACCCGTGAGTCCAATGGGTTGGTTAAATGAGTCAATGGGACATTGGGGAACATACTCTTTAAGCTGGTAACCAATATACCCTGATTGGAGTTTCATCCTGTTTACCGCCATATTTCACTTATAACATTAGCTACCATTCCGCCATGGGAAAGAGCACCTTTTAATTATTTTTATGGACGACACCTTGCTCTTCATAATTGCTCAATGCATGTTGTTGGGATTTTTGCCCATATTACCAGCCTGCTAGATTACCTGGAGTCACTAGGGGAAAATTCCCTAAAACAAAGTGAATCAGAAATTGATCGGCCCAAATTTTGGAGGAACTACGTTCAGGGGAATTTGGGATATTCGCCTGGTCGTATCTGTCAGGGATCAATCTGGAAGAATATCTAATATCTCATTGGGTGGAGCGGCTGACAAAATAGGGTCATCTGATAGTGATTAACTATCAGGTGTACTGATTGGGATTGGTCAGGTTTCATCACTAACTGATTGGGAAAAATAGTGAGTTGTGAGGTGAGTGATGCCGTTTGAAGTACCAAAATCAATTTGTTGGTGAAGTGACCTGACATAATGGGTAAAAAGTACCATTACCTAAGCAGGTCGTTAGCCAATTATGGTTGGTTCACTTGGATCAAGAGTTAAACATTAAGGGACACGTTTCTGACTCTTTCCATTTGAGGTCTCAAGGATGTCCAATGACGGAATCCTATCCAGGATGGGGAAGACCATCTCTGTTAAGACGAGGAAGGGTGATTCAACAGCAACAGCTGCTGTTTCATCTTAGAGGTGTCAAATTGAGGGTTAGATGGCTGAATCCCCTACTATATAATTTCCTAGGATTCATTATAATAAAAACATTGTTATTATTACTACCAAGATTATTATAATTACCAAGAGATTAACATACATTAAAACATTATTATTAATTTTATTGTAAATTTGGTTATAGTTAGACTATCAGCATCCAGTGTGAAGTTCCATCTCAAGGATATTATTGTAGAAGGCAATAATTGGTAGACTCTCAGAGAAGAGTAAAGATCTGAGTGGGGATCTAGAGATGAAGGGAACCATAGCTAAGGGATTGCTATTGACTGTGTGTTGGGCTGAAGGAGACTGCCATCAGAGGATCTTAACAAAGATTGAGTGGCCAGGATTAAAGGGATTGAATCCTTACGAGTATGATATCAAGTATTAATTGGAATTACCAGCTGAAGCGTTGGGCCTGAAAATAATTCTAGCTCAACTACGGATAATATTCGTCATAGTATTATCAGAATATATATATTCTTTACAACGTGAGGTGCACGAGGATACTGAACCTGTGCAGTAAAAAGATTACTAGGGCTTTAAATCGATAATAACCCAAACTGGTAAATTTTTACAAGCTGTTGCTTACTACAGGGGTAGTTGAGTAAAAGAATCTATCAATAATGTCATATAAAGAAGAAATGCGCAAGTTGTGGACTATAATTGCCACAGAGAATCAGAATGCCTTAAACTCAGCAGACCATCAGGAGTTCGCGGCCTTTGAAGAGTGAGTCACCAAGGTGGATGAAGGAGTCAAAAACATAGCCAACTTCAGGAATGAGTTAATCAGCAAAGTAAATTTATTAAAGAGGCAAGAAGGAGACCTCATTTGAGATGTCCTATTCCTGAAAATGGAGCGAGAAGTGGATCACATTCATTTGAGAAAGTTTGGTGCAGACATTGAGAAATTGATGAAAGAAGTAGAGGATTTGAAAGCCCACAGATTTGCATGTGAGCCTGATATGGTCAGTGATGCCGAAGAGGGAAGTCCTCAAACAATACTTGGGAAGATGAATACCCTGAGAATTATGTCACCCGCCTTTAATGCTATTTTGGAGATGACACTCAAAGTCATGCCACAAGTTAGCCGAGTAGCTGAACCAAGAGACTTGGCCCAAAATGACTCAGAGGAATTTAGAGCAACCCCAAAATTGCCAACATTCCATCAGGATAGCGCCCCAACATTTCTCCAACTGTTTGACATGACAACGAATGGATACGGGGACCATCAAAAGGCGTTAATGGTCATAAGCTGTTTGGACACATACTGCCAGAACCTAGTGTTACCCCACTTGGAGGGGGACAACTGGTCCTATGACAAGCTAAAGCGGCCATAATGAAGGAGTTTGGGAGTCCAACTCGCATGTTGAAATGCAAGCAAGAATTTATGGGCCTTCAATTCTGTAAAGATGAGTCTCTTGCAAGCTACGCGGATTGATTTTACTAGGAGTCATAGATCCTGGCTGGAGCGAAAGTCTTAGATGACTTTAATGCGAGAATTGCTTTACAAGCAGCCCTTTGGCCCTATTGTGATTTGCATCAGATGATGTCTACTGTATTCGTGACTGAGATAACTACCTTACAAATGGTAGATAACCTGAAGATTTTAGGAGCTACGTTTGATGCCCCTAATGAAAAGCTTCATTTCTAATCCAGTCCAAAATTCGAATCCCACAAAGGGAAGCGAAGGAGCAAAGGAGACATTTAACTAAACTGTGCCAGGAAATAAGCCTGAGGAATTTAAATGGTTAAATTAGATAAAGAAGGTCTGCTTCCAGTGTGGCGGGAAAGGACAATTCGCCGCACACTGCAAAAAGCCAAAGGATCAAATTAGCATGGTCCAGGCTAAAGAAAAAGAAGTAGCCAAAGATTCTGGAAAAGGTCCCACTGCCTAGACATGGAACATTCTAGAGAAGTGGAGAAACCTGTTTCTCCTGATATCATGAACAAAGAGATAGATATTAGTGATCTGTTCATAGACGGTGAGCAGGATCAGCTATACCAAGTGGTCAACATGGACATAAATGCTGTGACCAGGGCCAGGGCAAAGAAGATCGACCCTGAGATAATTCAGGAAGTTGCCCAGCCATACATCTGACAACTGGCGGAGAAGAACTGGACTGCTGAGAATCCTGATGAGTTAGCAGATGTTCGTTTAGATGAGGCCAATCTGTTGATCCCCCTAAGCGTGATAAAGGAATCATTTCCTGAATTATTGGTGCAGATTATTCATACCCTAGATTCGGCTAATAATGCTGCAATTCACTCAGTAAATACTATATTACAATACTCCAATTGAATGTCTGAATTCCTTCAACCTAACACCCCGCTTTATAAAATTGGGCGCTCCTCCTAACGCGCTCAGCCAAGTTTGCAATCAGAGGCCAGGCTTCCTAACCGACACCATCACTCCCCAAAGAGGCCTCAAACAAGGTGACCCACTTAGCCCCCTATTATACAACTTCACCCTTGACCCCCTTCTCCGCATTGCAAACTCAAAGCTCACCGGAATCAGGTTGGAGGGACAACCACCAACCAAAATGCTCGCTTTCTCTGATGACTGCGTCGTTGGAGTCTCAGGCAATAGGGATGCCAGACGATTGAGCGCATCATTCACCAATATGAATCAGTGAGTAATGTCATGATGAACAAACAGAAAACAGAGGTAATTGTAATGGGCAAATTCAGCTCAAACTGGGCCCCACCCCCACACCACCACAGAAACCAACCAACCACACACCTAACCACACAACAAAGACCCAAGCCAATAAAACCACTGTGCTTACCCTTTGCACCCCACCCCGCCACTGACCCAGTCCGTCATCTGGGCATATGGCTAGAAGCTGGTGGATATGCTCTTGACACCATAGAAACCAACATATTGGACAACATCACAAAAAGAATGACATGTATGCGAAGGAATAAAGCCAGCCTAGCAGGAAGAGTTGTATTAGCCAACTCCCTGATCCTATCAAAGCTATGGTTTGCTGCCCATGCGATCCCTTTCTCCGCCAACTTCACTGACACAGTCTTTGAGCTCCTGCAGAACTGGCTATGGTCGGGATACCGTGCACCTATCAGGCTGGAGACCATGTACGGCCCACGGAAGAAAGGAGGGATGGGGCTGCTCAACTTCATGGAAAGAGCAACGCAAATACTAGGCTCATGGATAGTCTCCACGACGTCACCCAACCCACCATCCTTCCACTGGGCTAAGGCAGCCCAAACAAATTTTGCAAGGGCACTACATCTGAGGTCTCCTTCCAACCCGAAGACCCTGAGGAAGTACCTTGTAGCACACCCAAATGCCACTGGACCACATAACACCAACCGATATTTCAAACGTATCCTATACAACCTAAGACAAGGAAATTGGAGTTTCGCATATGCACAGCTTTCTGAAGACACCCACTCTCAAACTGGATATGTGAAACTCCACAGAGGACAAACAGTATCTAATGCGCTCAACCCATTACCATCCTTCCCTATGTCAAGTATCGATTACCTGGACCACCAAGACATCCCATATGATCTACAAACCCAAAAACAGGTGTGTAACATCGTCACCTGTCCCCTCCTATCCCCACAATTGTGCTCTACAATGGTGCGATACATGCGCCGCACATACAGAACAGCTGACTGTACGTTCTCAATGTTCAAGACATGCGCCATCTGTGGCGGACCCAACACACTAGCACACCGCCTAGAAGAATGCCCGCCATCTGTGCATATCTGGGCCAACGTGATGCACTTGTTTCAACAACCACCCACAACCAAATTCCGACTGTCCCGTGATATCACGGGTCTCAACATGACCTCACCTATCCCCTGACACTGAGGGCCCTAATTGTGTGCATTGCAATATGGTCTATTCACACAATTACCCTCGACGCATTCAATGGGGTCTTCCACAACCTTAACCAAACCATCGTCAGGTTCCACAACCATTTGGCTGACCACTTCCAAGCCTGGCTGTTCGGCTCACTCCAACACAAATGGAAGAAACGGATGGGAACATGGATTCCAATCTGGTTCCTCCGATATGACACTGAAAACCTCACAGTCTCCATAGGTGGTACACCCTACTAGCCAGGGTCGCCATACCACCCAAGGTCTAGTCACCCACCACCCGTGGCCCCAGCCACACCAAAGTGTGCCATGTCGTATTCTGAGTTATCTTTAATTGCTTTGCTCTCTTTTCCCGCTTCTGTTTTCTCCGCCTCTTCTTTTCTCCTACATATCAGATGTGTCTGTCCCCTGGTCGGCCATCCTCGTACAAATAAAGCAATACTCCAAGTGTACTTATATAGAAATTAAGGTGAATTAAGTAAGGGTAAGGGTAATTGTTGACAGTGGAGTGACCATTGATATTGTGTCAACCAAACTGGTGAAGAAGATGAAGATTTCTCTGGACTTGGAACATAAGAAAGAATATGGAACAGCTGGGCCAAACACCACCGTTTCCTGTGGAGCGTATAGCGCGCTGCCACTATGATTTGGATCATTGGTGGTATCAGCGCCAGTGATAGTTTTGGAGAACCAAAACCATGATATTTTGATTGGAACGGAGTTTCTGCGGAAGTATGTAGTTAAATGTAACTTTGAGTATATTATGTTGACCATCCTGGGTCAGACGTTACCATTGGTATACCAGAAGGATGGTGAAGTTCCATTGAATCAGAGAAACAAGTTCATTAATCTGATATACAATGATGGCATTGTACTGATTCAATACTTATTAGTTGGCAAGAAGCGACGAGATATGCTGGCAAAAATCCTAGAAAACCAGGGAATTCCCTTAAGGATCAAGAAAGAAAGAACCATACTGGCTGTATCACAGATGATAGTCGACACAGGGTTGACTTTAGAGATTCTGTAACTGTTGTATGGAGAAGTCAGAAGCCCCTGGAAGAAGTCCATAGTGGAGCTATGGGTGGCTCCCAGGATAATAATGCTGAGCCATGGAGAAATACGAGTTCACTTGGCGAATTTGAGCAAAAAACCGATGAAGGTCAAGAGGAATCAATCACGTTTATTTATTTTATCCCGTGGCAGAATTGAGATGATTCCATGATTTAGGTCTCTTGAGAAAAAGGGATTACAGGCTAAGGCAGCCAAAATCATAAACCTATTGGTTGATTAGAATCAGCTCGCAGATCTGCTGGAAGGGCAGAAGGAGAAGGAGCTCAAATTACTTGAGAAATATTGGCAAGCGTTCAATCAGGATGACCATGATTTGGGATGCTCATGAGACATAGTTCACAAGGTCAACACTGGGGAAAATCTACCAATAAGGATGAAACTGATCTGAAGATCAAAAGCCGCCAAAGCAGTAGTGGAAGATGAGATCAGCAAACTAGTGAAGCATGGGCTTCTAGTTCCATCACCAAGTCCCTGGGCAAGTCCAATTCTGATCTTAAAAAAAGATGGATTGAATCAGGTAATGATTGACTATCAGAGGTTGAAAAAAATTATGATTAAGGATTCATATCCTCTACCAAGGATTGACAATGCGCTGGATGGATTAGGAGAAGCAAAGTATTTCTCTGCGATAACCTAATCTCAGGATAATGGCAGATCGACTTGCCAGAAGAAGACCAAGCAAAATGTGCAATTATCACCACGCAGGGGTTAAATAGCCAGCGAGAATGCCAAAGATCTAGCAATGCGCCCGCGACGTTTCAGAGGTCCATGGACGCGATATTGAGCGACCATAAGTTGTTGTGCATCCTGGTATATCTGGACAATATCAATGTGTTCAGAAGAACGTTTACTGATCACCTGCACCACTTGGAGGAAGTTTTTAAGAGACTGTCCGCGGCTAACCCGAAGATCAAGCCAAGGGAGTGCCACTTGTTCAAGAAAGAGCTGGAAGACCTGAGATTTGTGATTAAATTTTGGATTGCAGCCGCAACCCCAGAAGATAGCAGCTATAATTTGCATGGCTGTGCCAAAGAGTGTCCAAGCTATCTAAGTATTCCTTGGGATGATTGGATACTACAGAAGATTTATTAATGACTTCACCCAAATAGCTGAGCCTTTGTTTCATTAACTAAAAGATCCGAAAAAAGGATTCATATGGAATGAAGAGGTCCAGGACTCCTTCGATGAATTACGCCGGTATCTGAAAAATTCTCCAATCTTGAAATATCTGAATTTTGATTGGGAGTTTATCATTCAAATTGATGCTTTGTTGATGGCGATTGTCGCCATACTAAGCCAATTAGATGAACGTGGGGATGAACATCCAGTGGCATATGTGAGCCAGACACTCTCAGCTGCTGAGAGGAATTACACTGTGACTGAGCGTGAATGCCTTGAGGTCATTTAGGCCTGTAAGAAGTTTTGGGTGTATGTCCACGGAATGCATTTTAAGGTGGTGATGGACTACTCTTTGCTTCGTTGGCTGCACATTATATGGGAACCTGAAGGTTGACTGGCCCGATGGGCACTTAAACTTCAGGCTTATAATTATGAGATGTTCACCAAATGGGGGCTTCTCACCAGAATTTGGATGGCTTATCACAGTTACCAATGGTCCAGTTGGTATATCTGCAGGCAGATGAGCTATTCCAGAGAATGGTCGAAGGAAGAATCAAGGATGAGCCTCAAGAAAACCAAGATGCACTTTTAAAAGTGATGGAAAACGCTGAGACTATGGATGGACAAGTATTCAAGATGATAAACAGGAACAGCTATTATTCCTGAAACCATTGGAAAGAGCAGCAATAGTTCAAGCAGCTCACAAGTTTGTTGGGCACGGAGGCCTGAGGAAAAAAAAAACCAACCGTATTCACCAGTATTATTACTAAGAATCAATTAACTATGATGTTGCGGATCACCTGGGTTGGTGCATGGAATGCCAGCTGCATAAACCACACAAGAATACAACAGGATACTGACTGGTCCAACCTGGATTCGCATGGCACATGGTGTCCATCAATGTTATGGGACCGCTGGCAATGATCACAGGAGGAGTCAAGTACATCATAGTAGCCATTGACCATCTGACAAGATGGGTCGAAATGAAAGCCCTAACCAGAGTTGACACTACCAGTACTGCGAGATTCATCCTGGATCAAGTAGTAACTGGCATGGATGTCCACAAGTCCTACTGAGCAATAATGGGACCAGCTTCACATCTCACATGATCCTGAGGCTATATGAAATAATGGGGATCTGAAAATTCATATCAGTACCATACTGGCTGGAGATAAACGGACTGGTAGAATGGGTCAATGGGATGCTGGCCATGACGCTGAGGAAGCTAGTCGCAGGGAGAACTTCCATGTGGGGAATGTACCTGAGTTTGGTGACATTCACCTACAACATTAGTCATCATATGGCGACGAAAAAGCTGCTATTTGAATTACTATATGGGAGGAGGGCCGCAGTGCTGCCGATATTATATTTGGTATTAGAACCTACGTTGGGGATGAGTACAGAACAATACCTGAAATGACTGATGAGTATCCTGATCAATATGCAATCTCAAGCATTCAATACAACCTTGAAGAAAAGGATATGAGCGAAATTGACGGATGATAAGAACTGACCTGCACTAGAAGATTTCAAATAGGAGAAAGAGTTGCCTATTGTGATATGCATGGTTTCAGACAAAGAACCAAATTGGATGTGTTGTAGTCAGGTCCATTCAAAGTAATCGCCAAAATGGCGACTGATGCTTACTCCATCAAGAATCTCTTGGATGGAAGAGTAGTAAATTGAGTCCACGCTAAGTATCTAAAGCATTTTATTGAAGAATAGAAATAAAAGAGTTCCTGAAATACAGATAGACCATTAAGTTGGCCATATCCCGATGATTAGGTCAAGTCCAAAAAAAGGACCTCTGAACCAATCTAGATGGTTAAGTCCGAAAAAGGACCTCTGAACCATAAAAAACTGGTAGGTTTAAGTGCCCAGGACCCAGTTTGGGGGAAGATATAGACCTCTGAATTGAAAAAAGGTCAAGTCCCATAGAAAAAAGAGAGAGAATAAAATTAAAAAAGTTGATAAAAGATTTTGAAATAAAGATTTTTAAAATGTATAGAAAAAAGGCAATATATTTTTTTATAATTTTTATTTTATACTGGTTGTCCTCAGTATGGGGATGATTCCGCCTATGTTGTCTCTTGGGGGAGGGAGGATGGATCGTGGTAGGAAGAAATAGCCCATCAAAATTGATATGCAACTGGATACTTGCAAGGGTGAGACCTACATGAAACCATGTTTGTTGAGCAGATGCCGAGCCCTGAGAAAATGTGACTAGGGGAAGGAAACATGATATGTCAGAAGAAACTAATCACAAAACCCCAGAGCGGGGAGGAAAACAGCAATAGAGGAAGAGGCAATTTGCGAATAACCTCAAGTAATCCTGATAAGGCACTAGTGCCAGAAGATTTATCTAAAGCGCCTACCGATGGGCTTCATCAAGGACACCAGACATGTGAGCTGGCAGCAAAGAAGGAATACTCGTAGGAGGTTGTCAAATCATGCCCCAATCAATGCCATCAATGGAAGATAGCGATGAGAAGCTCCAGAGAAGAGGTAGTTGTGCAAAGAGTGGATTGCATCTTGCAAATGATGACTATGGGCTTCATGGAATATAAAGCTGAATGACTGATGGAAGCCAGGCGAGGCTGGAAGCTTTGTCAACCAACTTCTAAGAACTTGGCCAGCAAAGTGGAGAGCATAAGTGGCATTATCCCGATCCAGAAGGTTGTCTAGATCAGAGGGATTCAGTGCTAATGTCAATACCTTGGTGACTTGCACCTGGAGTTCAGCGTAGGGGAGCTTGGAGTGTATGCTGTTCCAGATTAAAAGTTCAGAAACCAGCACAGTGGGTTTGTAGAATTGACTGAGTTAGAAGTGGAACTCTGGGAGCAAGTCCAACCTGGCCAAGAACAAATGATCCAGAGTGACTGGCATGATCTCCGGAGCATTAATGATGATGTTTGGAGCATCAGTGAAAGGAGCCAAATCCAGGATAATTTTAAAGTCTAATCCAGGAATTGACTGCAAAGGAAGAGTTGGCCAAGAGTTGTTAGAAACAATGGCCAGCCTGGTTTCAGAGGGATTGGTTACCATTTCCAGTAATTTGACAGAAGGACTAGTCATTTGCACCAGACTAGGCGTATGAGTCCTGGAAGGACCACCTAAGAGGTTATGTCAAGCATCCTGACTCATCTGCTGGAAGAGGCGTGGTCCAGATCAGACAGACTGTTAAGAAGCTGCTGGTAGCAGGATTCTGAGTTCACCATATGAGCAGGACTAGAGGGGGATGTCATACTTATATAGAAGTTGACATTATGCACTCTATAATCCATTAGGCTCCAATTTTGGGGAAATTAATCTCAAAATTAATGAGATAAGCTTTCTGAGGGAAGAATTTAAGAATGACTTACAGCCAAGAGGTTATGAGCGAAATACCTGGGCAAAAGAAGTAAGTATCCTTAATCAAGCTACAAAATGAACATTGACGGCAAGAGTCTCCTGTCTAGGATGAGGAGAGAATCAGGAATTCAAGGACGCCGGACAAAGAATCCTGAATATGACATTGGTCATATACCCTGATGGGGGAATACTGGATCCTGGGAATAATATCATCACAAGTAAATCAATCAGCCCGGCATGATAGAAGGTTGTGGGGACCGCGCTCTGAGTAGGCAGTAGTGAGGAGGAAGAAGAGAAATGCCATATGCCAAATGTCATCCTGAGCAGCGTTGAGTATTGACAAGTGTAATCTGCTTGAACTAATGAAGTTTTCGACCAGGTGTCAGAAGCGGTGTTCCCAAGCCACGGTCCTTTTCTCACTGGAAATCTAGGAAAGAGGGGGGATGTGTTGAAATTTTTGCCCATATTCCCAGACTGCTAGATTACCTGGTGTCTAGGGGAAAATCCCTAAAGCGAAGTGAATCAGAAATCAGTTGGCCAAATTTTAGAGGAACAACATTCAGGGGATTATGGGATATTCGCCTGGTCATATCTGTCAGGGATCAATCTGGATGAATACCTAATATCTCATTGGGTGGAGCGGCTGACAAAATAGGGACATTTGATTTTGACTAACTATCAGGTGTACTAATTGGGATCGGTCAGGTTTCATCACTGACTGATTGGGAAAAAATAGTGAGTTGTGAGGCTAGTGATGCCGTTTGAACTAGCAAAATCGATTGTTTGGTGAAGTGACCTAACATAATGGGTAAAAAGTACCATTACCTAAGCAGGTCGCTAGTCAATTATGGTTGGTTCACTTGGATCAAGAGTTAAACATTAAGGGACACGTTTCTGACTCTTTCCATTTGAGGTCTTAAGGATGTCTAATGACGGAATCCTAGCCAGGATGGGGAAGACCATCTCTGTCAAAACGAGGAAGGGTGATTCAACAGCAACAGCTGCTGTTTCATCTTAGAGGTGTCAAATTGAGGGTTAGATGGCTGAATCCCCTACTATATAATTTTCTAGGATTCATTATATATAACATTGTTATAATTACTACCAAGATTATTTATCATTACAAAGAGATTAACATGCATTAAAACATTATTACTAGTTTTATTGTAGATTCAGTTAAAGTTAGCCTATCAGCATCTAGCGTGAATATTCCATCTCAAGGATATTATTGCAGAAGGCAATAATTGTAGACTCTCAGAGAAGAGTAAAGATCTGAGTGGGGATCTAGAGATGAAGGGAACCTAACTTAGGGATTGCTATTGACTGTGTGCTGGGCTGAAGGAGACTGCCATCAGAGGATCTTAACAAAGATTGAGTGGCCAGGATTAAAGGGATTGAATCCTTACGAGTATGATATCAAGTATTAATTGGAATTACCAGCTGAAGCGTTGGGCCTGAAAATAATTCTAGCTCAACTACGGATAATATTCGTCATAGTATTATCAGAATATATATATTCTTACAACGTGAGGTGCATGAGGAAATTGAACCTGTGCAGTAGAAAGATTACTAGGGTTGACTTCTGATAATCAACTCAACGGAGTAAATTTTTACAGGTGCCCAAAAATTTATATTCACTAAGCAATAAAGTTTTTTTTTATGACCCATCATCAATGGGACACCCAAAAGGCAAAAAGACTACCACTCTATTAAGAGAACTTGCGACTGGAATGGATTGACAAAAGATATGCTGGCTTAGATATAATGCTGTCTAATATATGTGTTAACCAAAATAGTAGACCTGGGTAAGATGGGCTTTTGCATCATCTACAACAGAAAAAGGGCTGTTAAGCTTTAGCTGATAGTAAAAGCTAAATGACTTAACAAGGGAATCTGAGGATATAAATTCGCTTATAAATGAAACTCTTGGTTGAAATCAGGAAGTAGTCACTCCAAAATCATCAATAAAAAAGTAACTCAAGTACATTTACTGTTTTTAAGTCTACTGGGTATAACAAATACGAGACCTTCTGTCATCATAAAAACAATAGGAAAAACTCCCAATAATTGGGACTAGTTTTTCGCAGGCAAAGCTGATTACTTCTCATCAGGAAGTATAATCAAAGAAACTATCTAATGTAGATGATAGACAGCAAGTAAGAACAATAGATACATAATAGATGTATAACAATAATTGATAAACTATAACTCAGTAGTTACTAATAACCAATAATTAAAATTATGTTTCATCAATCAGCTAGACTACAGTATTTATACTCTCTTAGGCATCTTCTGGATGAACACATCTATTAGATGAGTTCATTCATATTTATCTAATCCTATGATGGTCATGGCACTAATTATGAATTAATACCCAAGTCAACTCAAAACATGAATAGACTAAAAAACCATCATTTCAGCCCAATTAATGGCAAGTTTACTCTTATAATTGGGAAAATCTTGAGTGCAAAACTCGTCCAAAAATTATCCTAATAAGAGCTACGTCATAATTTGATGAATAACAACAGATGTGGTAAAAAGATATAAAAAATATAGAATAAGACATATCTCAAGAAAAAAGGCCAGCAGGCCTTCATAGAAATAGGTAAGCTCAGTTTAGGATATCCATATAAAATGCTTAAAAAATAGATCTTATTAAAAAAATTGAAAACTTTTCTTTCTCATTGCAAACACTTTTGCAACCCATTCAATTCAAGACTAAATCTAGTTTGATAATCTCATAGAGGGGATTAGTCTGCACCCATGTCTGGGAGCAGTTAGCAAGCAAGGCAAGAGGAGCAGGCGGAAGGCCCGCGGCCTCTAACATTCGAAAATGCCCTGGAGAATCCGGTGGAATAGAAAAAAATTTAAAAAAACCGGCGGTCACAATTTCCCCAGAGATACTCGCGTGGCAAGCACGATGCAACCAGTACATCAACACGCCACATTCCCAGCCACTTTCGTTGGTGGAATTTGGAGTCCATGTGTATCTGGACATCCAAAAAACGGCCCTATGGGAAATATTTTGTGAAGATGTACACAAAATTTTCCCGACCGTAGTGTATGTTGCACCTCACTCCATGTCGCGCAGTTGGCTGGACCTAGGTTTTGAAAGCAAAATAGCAGCAGACAAGGCTGCAGTGGTGCGCGTAGTGGTCGACCTCCCCGAAGGGCAACGGGTCATCAAAACTAAATGCACCAGATAGAAAAAATCAAACCAAATTTTCCTCACGTTTGACTTTTTGCCTACTACGGTAAAACGTGACATTTTGGAGCAACACCTGAAAGATGGTCTCAACATATATGGCAAAATACAATCTTTCAAAATGCAACATTTCACGCTGATGCCACACCTGTGCACTAGCAAAGCCATCGCAGTTCTGACCCCAACTGAGGAGATCGTGAAGGACCTAACCCAGATCCCACACTCCACCTTTATTGACATCGCAGGGCACACCACCCACCCATTCTGGGTAACCGTGGACAGCGCGCCCCCATTTGCACCCACTGTGACGCGTTTGGCCATAAGGCACACGCGTGCCCCATCAAAGAGGGCATTACATTCCAAGAGTACCCCTCAGCGGCCATGGCCAGCGGAGAGGTGCACTACGAACCAACCGCAAGCACCAAAGAGGCTTTCCCGTGGGGAGCACAAGGCTGCTACCTATTGGTAAAGCCCATCTCCATGCAGGAGCGGAAGAAGGCCAAGCAGGCCCATAGGACCGCGGCCAAGGAAGCAGCCAAGGTCACCACCACCATCCCACACTCACAACGCCAGGAGGACATGGAGACCTTCGTGGCAGAAGCAACTCAGGAATCCATCACCCAATCAGATTGGGAGGCCCATGCCGAATGGGCCACTCAATCCAAGGATCCAATGGGAGATTCAATCTCACCCAATCGCTGCACCCAAGCCCCAGTCAAAACTGACTTGGGACCTATCCCAACCGAAAAATTTTTTTTTGCCCCATTTGACGGTGCACCAAACTTATCCGCACCACAAAAAATTCAATCGACGTCGGGAAAACAAAAAGTGAAGGCCAAAGCCAATGCAACTCTTTCCACAAAAATTAAGAAAAACCCTGATAGCGTTGCTGCTAATACCTGCACTGCTGTGAAAGCCCGTGGGGACCTGGAAGAGGCTGGTGGGCCAGGGGGCCCACCCCCTTGCACCTAAGGTGCGATGGGGGAAACCTTCACTCTAGGGATGCTGAATATCGCCGGACTCAAGGCCTCCCCATCCTGGGCTAGGAAACTGAGTTTTTTACAAAATAATTTACCCGTGGATATCCTGGCTATCCAGGAAACCCACTGTCCATGAGGTTCCGAGGAAGCTTGGAAAACAATGCTCCTACCATCCCTATCCTTTTGGTCAAAGCACAGTGGGGTGCTAATTCAGAAAAACAATTTTCTTAAATTTACATCTTCAGAAATATTCCTAAATGACTGAGTGCTCGTTGTCACCTTCTCATGGGCCGAAGTTGCACACACAATTGTCAACATTTATGCCCCAAACGGTGCACAAGAGCATCAGGAATTTTTCTCATCAGTCAAATCCCTCCCGCTACCCCCAATTCTTTCCTAATTGGTGACATGAACTGTTGGCTAACCTCACCAACAGACCGGTGGCCACCCTCACCCCACACCCCACAGGGTCACGTAGAACTACGCGTTCTAAAAGCCACCCTTGGGTTAATGGATGCGCTGCCGCGACATGCCCCACTGCTCAAAAACATGACGTGTCCCCACGTCCACAACGGCCAATTAAGCTCCATGACCCGCATTGACCTTATTCTAGTGCCGGCGAAATTCCAACCCCACATCTCCCACTTCAAAACAATGAAAATAGAATTCTCCAACCATCGACTGGTCTCAATAACATACCACTTACTCGTCACAGTTGCAAAGGCCCCACATTGGTGCAAAATCCGCCCCCCAGAGCTTGCGTCGCCAGGATTTTCCATGTGGGTGGAAGAGGCAACTTTGGCAAAATCATTTGTTGCACCGTTTTGTGCAGACCCCATTTCCACATGGGCAACTTTCAAAGAAGACACCATCCACCAATATCGCCATCTCTCATCCAGATGCTCACGAGCCACATCAGCGGTTATATCGCGTGCGCTGGCGGAATTGGCCCACTTGGAGTCCAACATTCCAGCCTCAGGATATAGCCCTGCATGGGGCCAGAAGTGGGCGGAGGCAGCAGCACACCTCAACACACTTGAAAGGCAACAAAAACATTGGGTTTGTGTCCAATACAGGGCCACACACATCACTAAAGGCGACAAGTGCACCGCATACTTCTTCAAAAAAATTTTGCACCACGCCAGAGCGTGGCCTGCACACAGGTGCGAAGATCAAATAATTCTATTGTGGACACACTGGCTGAAGTGGCAATCAAAACGCAAAGATATTACTCCAAGTTATACCGAGCCAAACCAATTCAGCTGGCTGAAATGGCAGAATTTCTTGACAGAGCTCATATCCGCACCATTTTCTGATACCCGGAAATAATGAATTTAATTACTCCAAATGAATTATGGACTACCATTCGCGGTGCGCCAAACTGAAAATGCCCAGGCCCAGATGGCATTCCATATGAGTTCTACAAAAAATATTTTAAATATATATCCCCATTGCTGCTAGCCTCACTCAACCAAAGCCTGTTGGAAATGCGCCTACTACCAGGAGGACATGAGGCCTTTACAGTCACACTCTTCAAGAAAGGGGATAGGCTAGACTTAGCCAACTGGCGCCCCATTTTTCTAACAAACACAGACACCAAAATTTTAACAAAAATCATGGCTAACCGTTTAGGGACTGTAGCATCTGCTACCATCTCTCCAGAACAATTTGGTTTCATCCCCAGAAGGTCGATTTGGGATAACGTGCACTCTGTGGCTAATGTGTGTCAGTCCACAGCCTCTGGGGCACTTGTATTCTTGGACCAACAAAAGGCCTATGATAGAGTAAAAATGGGAATACCTTAGGGCCTGCCTCCAATAATTCCGCATACCTCCCCGCTTCATTAACTGGGTGATGCTGCTCACGGAATCTGCAACAATGGCAGTGCGCGGCCCAGGTTTCCTAATGGAAGTAGTCCGTCCTCAAAGGGGCCTGCGACAAGGGGACCCCCTGAGCCCACTCTTATACAACTTCAGCCTTGACCCACTACTGCAAAATGCGAATGCCCAACTCACTGGGGTCCATGTGCCAGGCCAAACCCCAGTCAAGATGATGGCATTTGCAGATGATTGCGTGGTGAGGGGTGTCTAATAACAAAGATGCACGCGCGCTTGAAGCCCTCATCCAGGAATATTCCCAGGTAAGCAACGCGGCACTGAACGCCTCCAAAACCGAAATCATCCTCCTTGGTTGGTTTCAGAACTGCTGGGCCCCAGCAAGTAGTTCCCAACCCAGCCCATCTGCTCGCCCAAGTCCACGCCTTACTAACTCAAAACACACCGCTCCACTGGTGCTCCCCTTTGTGCCACGACCTACCATAGGACCGGTATGCCATCTAGGCGTGTGGTTGGAGGCAGGAGGATACGCGTCAGCAGTAATGGAGTGCCATATACTGGACAACGTGACGAAGCGAATCGCCTCTCTCAGAGCCCACCCTACTACCCTCACTGGCAGGGTTGTTCTTGCCAACTCTATGCTCCTATCCAAAGTCTGGTTCGGAGCCCACGCCATCCCCTTCTCCCCAAGCTTCTTCAAATCCCTGTATGCTTTGCTACAAGGTTGGCTTTGGTCAGGCCGCCCTCCACCAGTACGGCTAGAGGTCATGTTTGGCCCTCATCATCATGGTGGCATGGGCCTACTTGACTTCAAAGCCCATGCCGCCAAGATCCTGGGCACCTGAATTGCGGCCGTCACTGCTCCTACACTCCCATCTCAACACTGGTCCCACGCGGCCCGCTCCAACTTCTCCCGAGCCTTGGGCCTCAACAATCCATCAAACCCCCACTCCCTGATGAAACACCTCGCATCACACACATCAGCCACAGGTCCTCACGGGACCAAAACCCACTACAAACGAATCCTACTCTCCATGCGAAGCGCAGAGTGGAGAATTCGTATTAGTGGACATACAACCCAAAGAGGCCGCCCCTCTCCTCAGTTCACACAAGAGGTACAGGGGCTACCCATCCATGATGGCGTGATCCCCATTCGACCCTAATTCCTATCCAGGGTGGACTACCTGGACATGATGGACATCCCTTATTCCACTGAGACCCAAAAGACTATCTGGAAATACGCACACCATCCTCTGTTGCAGCCTCAAGTCCGCTCCCATGTGTGGCGCTGCCTGAGGCGGGTGTATCGTACAGCTGAGCGCTCTAGTGCTTTACACTCATCCTGTGTCGTGTGTGGCCAGTATGGAACGCTGTTTCACCGCCTGGAGAAGTGCCCCACCTCTAAAGTAATATGGCGCGAAGTCCAACGTCTGCTAGGCCAGGATCAAACACATCCCTTCAGTCTGTCAAGAGATATGTTTGCTTCATCAATGGCCTCCCCCTCCCACCCTCCCTTCGTGCTCTGGTGGTTGCAATCGCCATGTGGACTATCCACACGATTGTCTTGGATGCCATCGCCGGATCCATCCCCACCCTCCCTGAAGCTGTCCACAGATTCTGGTCTCATTTGGTGGATCACTTTCAAGCGTGGATGTTTGGATATCTCCCACCACGTCGCCGACAGCTAGTCTCCTCCTGGTTCCCAGTCTGGTTCATCAAATCAGACCCCTTCCTCCACACGTGCTCAATAGTGGCTACGCCCCCTACACACGTTCCCTCCCCCTTCCCATAAGTGGTGTTCCCGCTGGCAACAAGAGATAGCATCGCTTCTCTGGGGTGCCTCCCCTGGTACTAAGTTTTGTCTCGTCTGAGTCATATTTGGAAGTGTCCGTCCCATGGTCGGCCTTCCCCACAATAAATTTAAAAATTTTAAAATTTAAAAATAGATCTTATTAATAAAACCTAAAATTCTGCCTTATTGCATTGATATTAGTGCACTAATATAGGTGTGCAATTTAGTTAATGCCATGAAACCACTTTGCATCTAAGTGATCCCATAAAAGGACATTAGAGTTATCTCACAGATATTTTTAGCATGGATAATCAGGAAGAATGGAAATCTAATTATATAAGATCGTTGTATCCCCCCTTTAGGTTGGGATCACCTAGTGCTAAAAAAGGAAGTCTAATTATATAAGTTTGAGGTGATTTAACCTATTAGATTATGCTGAAAAATTGGGAAGGATCAAGGGATCCACCAATGGGGTAATTTATCAGCATAATGGTTGCTTCAAAGAGTTTACCACTCAAGTCAACCATCAAAGTCTAATTTTTAGTCTCTTTGAATGGAATAAAAACCCTATTTCCCAATTTTCTTCTCAATGTCTGCAAATAGTTCATCCTCCACCTATTGGCATTAAATAAAAATTTTATCCCCTAAATAGCATTACCCGCTTTTGCAATTGCCTCTTAAAGTGAGGCTTCAGGCAGATTTAGGCTCATGCTAGAACATAGTTTAGTTCTGCTTTTTTCTGGGCCAAATGTTATTACTTCTATACAGCACAAACCATTATTGGGAGAGGTTGTTATTCAGGACAGAGAAATCACTATTAGATATTCTAATTAAAATTTTTATACGTGCTCCTTGATTGAATTCAGGTAGAACCTTTCATTGTTTTTAAGATCCTGATGATCTAAGTCTTTCACCACAGAACTTTTGTTGAGATGAGGATATTTTTCAGAGATTCTGTTTATACTAGGCCACTTTTCAATGTCCCAAAGATAATCTAAAACTCTTCATGATTCAGATAGTCCTCTCTGCGGATAAACAGTGCCTGAGATTGAGGTAATATAATCGATGATTTGGTCCAGTTCAAGAAGCACTAAGTATGACCCCTCTGTTAGGGCTTATGATCTTCAGCAAACGACCAAGATTTCTAAAGAGGCCTTTCTCACCTGGTCACTAGACTTAAAAAAAGCCTGATATGCATGCTCTTCAGGAGCTTAAAAAGCATGACAAGAATGACGCCTAATTTCGTCCTTCTGTTAACCAACCCTATTGAGGACTGAATAATGATGATTCTTATGATTATATGCCTAATATGACCATTTTGCGCCACCTTATGCATATACCCCTGACCAGATGCCCTTTTGGAGGCTTTTAGATATTTCTCCCCTCATATAATGGTGGCAGGGCGAGATTAACCAATCTTGGCTGCAATTCCCCATTACATAAAGTTTAAAAAATAGCTTTCTGATAGATAGTCTTGTTTTGGGCATCTGTTATACACCTGAATAAAGACTTGAAAATTTAAATGGAGTGACTTTGTTACTTCTCTTCCTCTTTTTCACTTGAAACAGCTGCCATTGGTACTCATTGTCTTTGGCTGTATGTGGGTACAACTATTTTTCTAATTTCTCTCTGAGTCAACTATACTTCTTTGGCACGTCCCACTAAGAAGCAAGAGCCCAATTCATTTTCCCTACTTGAGAACGAGCATAGCTATTATAATTATAAAGTAATTAGTTTTTATTAATTTTCTCTTTTTTAAGTTCTATATTGTATACTATATTATTTTTATTTATTGTGGGGAAGGTCAACCAGGGGATGGACACCTCCAATAAGACATCAAAGAATACAAAGCTCATGTAATAGGAGGGCACCCCAGAGAAGCTAATACTGTCTCCTGTTGCCAGCGGGAAACCACTACTGGGAGGGGTGGTCACGCGTATAGGGGCAGGTGCTACTATTGAGCACGTGTGTAGGAAAGGGCCAGAGTTGATGAACTAAACTGGGAACCAGGAGGAGACCAACTGGCCGCGACGTGGTGGGAGGTATCCAAACATCGACGCTTGAAAATGGTCCACTAAGTGCGACTGGAACCGGCGGACAGCTTCTTGAAGGGTGGGGGTGAAGCCTGAGATGGCATCCAAGACAATCGTGTGGATAGTTCACATGGCAATTGCGACCACTAAAGCATGGAGAGAGGGTGGAAGAGGGGAGGCCATTGATAAAGCAAACATATCCCTAGACAAACTGAAGGGCTATGCCTGATCCTGGCAAAGCAGACGTTGTACCTCACGGCATATCACTTTAGATGGAGGGGACTTTTCCAGGCGGTGAAACAGCATTCCGTACTGGCCACACATGACACAGGATGAGTGTAAAGCATTAGAGTGTTCAGCTTATGGTAAACCCATCTCAAGCAGCGCCACACATGGAAATAGATATGAGGCTGCAGAAGAGGGTGGTGGGTGTACTTCCAAATGGCTTTCTGAGTATCAAGGAGATAGGGGATGTCCATCATGTTTAGGTAGTCCACCCTGAACAAGGTATGGGCCTCGCAGGTATCAAACCGTTCAGAATGGGTAGTCCCTATACCTCGTGGGTGAACGGAGGAGAGGGGCGCCCCCTCTGGGCTGTGTGTCCACAAATTTTGAATCCTCCACTCAGCGCTCCGCATGGTGAGGAGAATCCTTTTGAAGTGGAGTGTAGTCCCATGTGGACCTGCGGCCAAAGGACGGGAAGCCAGATATTTCAACAAAGAGTGTGGGTGGGACAGGTTGGTGAGGCCCAGGGCGCGGGAGAAGTTGGAGTGGGCCGTGTGGGACCAGTGTTGGGCTGAAACTGTAGGGTTGGTTATGGCAGAGATCCAGGTGCCCAGGATTTTGGCAGCATGGGCCTCAAAGTTGATCAGGCCTATACCTCCACTATGGCGAGGGCCAAACATGACCTCCAGTCGCACTAATGGTGGGCGGCCTGACCAAAGCCACCCTTGCAGAAGGGCATACAGAGATTTGAAGAAACTTGGGGAGAAAGCGATGGCGTTGGCCCCAAACCAAACTTTGGAGAGGAGCATAGAGTTGGCAAGTACAACCCTGCCAGTAAGAGAGTAGGACGGGCTCTGAGGGAGGCTATGCGCTTTGTCACGTTGTCCAGAATATGGTTTTCCCTCACCGTTGAGGCATACCCGCCTGCCTCCAACCACACCCTTAAATGGCGGACCGGCCCAACAGTGAGGCTTGGCACAAAGGGGAGCATAAGTGGGGCGGTACGGATTGGGCAGGGTAAGCAAGCGCGTGCACTAGCTTATGGGGTGGATTGGAAACAGGGCGCAGAGGCCCAGCGGGCTTGAAACCGACCAAGGAGAATGATTTCAGTTTTTGGAGGCGTTGAGTGCAGCATTACTTACCCTGGAGTAAACTTGGAAAAGAGCTTCGAGCGCGCATGTATCAGGATTGTTAGACACCCCAACCACACAGTCATTAACAAATGCCATAATTTTGACTGGGGCTTGGCCTTGCACATGGACCCCAGTAAGGCGGGCATTCACATTTCGAAGAAGTGGGTCAAGGCTGAAGTTATCTAAGAGTGGGCTGAGTGGGTCCCCTTGGCGTAGGCCCCTTTGAGGGCGAACTACATCCGTGAGAAAGCCAGGGCCACGCACAGCCATTGTGGCATATTCTGTCAGCAGCATCACCCAATTTGATGAAGCGAGGGGGTAGGCGAAATTGGTGGAGGCAGGCCCTGAGGTAATCCCAGTTAACTCTATCATAAGCCTTCTGTTGGTCTAAAAATACTAGTGCACCAGAGGCCGTGGACTGACAGGCGTTGGCCACAGTGTGCACGTTGTCCCAAATCAACCTTCTGGGTATGAAACTAAATTGTTCCAGGGATATGATAGCAGAGGCAACAATCCCTAGACGGTTAGCCATGATTTTACTAAAAATTTTAGTATTAGTGTTGGTTAGAGAAATGGGGCGCCAGTTGGCCAAGTATAGCTTATCCCTTTTTTGATAGCATAATGGTGTAGGCCTCTTACCCTCCTGGTAGGAGGCGCGTTTCAAAAGGCACTGATTAAGAGAGGCAAGCAACAGTGGGGATAAATACTTGAAATACTTCTTATAGAACTCATAAAGACTATCATCAGGGCCTGGGCATTTTCTATATGGTGCACCACGGACGGCAGACCAGAGTTCATCCGGAGTAATCACATTCATCAACTCTGGGAAATGGTGCAGATGTGTGCACTATCAAGAAAATTTGCCTTTTCAACTGGAAGAATTGGGTCAGATTGGTACAATTTAGAGTAATAGTTATTTATCTTGATCACCACTTCAGCCAGCATATCCGCTACGGAATTTTTTGGCCTTTGCACCTGTGTGCAGGCCAAGCTCTGGCACAGTGCAAAGAATTTTTGAAAAAAGTAAGTGGAGCTTATGTCAGTCGCTGCAATGTGTTTAGCTCTGTACTGAACACAAACCTGATGCTTGTGTTGTCTCTCAAGAGAGTTTAGGTGGGCGGCTACTTCTGCCCACTTGTGGCCTCAAGCAGGGCTGTAGCCCGTGGCTGGGATGTTGGACTCCAGATGGGCCAACTCTGCCAGAGCGCGCGAGATGACCGCTGAGGTGGATTGTGAGAATTAGGAAAGGTGGTGAGCCTGTCAGATTGTGTCCGCTTTGAAGGCAGACCAAGTGGAAATTGGATCACCACAAAATGGTGTGATAAACTCCGGAGCTGTGGTCACAGATTCCATCCACAAGAAAAATCTTGGCAATGCAATTTCAGCCAGGCGAAGTTTGCACCAACTCGGAGCCTGATCTGCTGGGTTGGATAGATGGAAGGATATCAAAACCATCCTGTGGTCAGAGAAATCAATTTTCGTTTTGGTGAAATGGGAAATCTGGGTACAAAATTTCAACGGCGCAAGGATAAGGTCAATGCATGACATGAACCTTAACTGAATGTTGTGGACGTGGGGGTGAAACATGTTTTCAAGAAGCGGAGCATGACGTAGCAAAGTATCTACCAACCCTAGGGTGGCCTTGAGGACGCGGAGTTCAACATGTCCCTGTGGTGTTGAAGATGAGTAAGGCCACAAGTTGGTGACAGGTTCAACCAACAGTCCATGTCACCAATGACAAAAGGGTCAGGGGACAACGGAATGGAATTGACCAACAAGAAAAATTCCTGACATTCTTGTGCACAGGTCATGGCGTAAATGTTGATGATAGCATGCACTTCGTCAGCCCACAAAAATTTGACAATGAGGAAATGGCCACTAAGAAAGGATTCAGACAATAAAAATTTAAAATATTGTTCTTTTGAACTAGCACCCCACAGTGCTCAAACCAGAAGGAGAGGGAAGGGTGGAGCATGGTTTTCCATGCTTCCTTAGAACTGCGCAGACAGTGAGACTCCTGAATGTCCAGGATATCCACGGGTAAATTTTGTTCTAAAAAACTCAGTTTCCTAGCCTAGGACAGCGAGGCCTTGAGTCCAGCTATGTTCAACATCCCTAAAGTAAAGGCTCCCTCCATCGCACCTTAGGTGTGAGGGGAAGGGCACTTGAGCCCTTCAGCCTTCTCTTGTTTTTCATGGCGCTTGTTGGCACCTTGAGTACATGATGCAACGTAATTGGAGGAATGGGTAGCCTTAGCAGTTGGGTTCACATTGGCTTTTGCCTTCGCTTTTTTCCTCACTGCAAGATGAGATTTTTGTGGTGCGTGAATTTGTGGTGCACCAATGCTTGAATTTGAATTGTCAGCAGAAAGGATGGAGACCAATTTGGTTCCAATCGATGCTTGGGCGCATTGGTCAGGTGAAACTGACTCTCCCATCAGGATTTCAGCTTGGGCGGCCCAATTGGCTTGGGCGTCCCAAAATGATTGGTTGAGAGATTCACATGCTGCTTCTTCCACAAAAGTCTTAATGTCCTCCAGGAGCTGGGAGGGCGGGATAGCAGAAGTGGTCTTGGCCGCCTCCTTGGCCGCCGCCTTGTGGGCCTGTTTGGCCTTCTTCCGCTCTTGAGGGGATATTGGCTTTACTAGTAAGTAGCAGCCCTGCGCTCCCCACGGGAAGGCTGACTTTGTATTGGAGGTCAGTTCATAGTGGGCCTCATCTCCGCACATTGACTCCAAGGGAATTTATTGGAATGTGAAGCCCTCCTTGGAGGGGCAGATGTGTGCCTTGTGGCCAAAAGCGTTACAAAAGGCGCATATGGGAGGTGCGCTGTCCACAGTGACCCTGAAAGGATGGGTAGCATGCCCCTCAATGTTGACAAAAGAAGTATGCAGGATTTGGGTTAGGTCCTTCACTATCCCCTCAGATGGGGTTAGGACTGCAATGGATTTGCCAGTGCACAGGTTTGGCATCAGCGTAAAGCGTTGCATTTTGAAGGATTGTATCTTTCCATATATTGCGAGCCCAGCCTTCAGGTGTTATTTGAGTACGGTGCATCTACCATAGTGGGCAGAAAGTCAAAGTGACAAAAATTTGATTTGATTTTGTCCATCAGGTGCACATAGTTTTGATGACCCACTGTCCATCTGGGAGGTCTACCACAACGCGCACTGTTACAGCTTCATCCGCCGCTTCCTTGCTCTCAAAACCTAGATCCAGCCAACCGCATGGCATGGAATGAGGTGCAACGTACACTGCGTTTGGAAAATGAGTGTGCACATACCCACAAAACTTTTCCCAGAGCACCGTCTGATGAATATCCAGGAATACCCATACTCCATGTTCCACCGACAAGAGTGGCTGGGAGTGTGGCGTATTGATGTACTGGTTGCATCGCGCTTATCAAGCTTAAAGTTCTGGGGAAATGGTTACCGCCAGTTTTTTGTTAAGTTTATCTATTCCTCCGGGTTCAGCAGGGCCTTTGCAAACTTTAGATGTCGCAGGGCCAACACCTGTGCCCTTGACCTTACTTGCCCAACTGCTCCCCAAAGATGGTGTCAACTAATCTCTTCAGTGAGATTATCAAACCTTTTTCTAGAATTGAATTGAATAAATGTTGCAAAAGTTATTGCAACGATAGAGAAAAGCATTTGTATACTATATTATAATTTTCATTTTCATAACAAATTTTTTCTCTTTTTATTAGTTTATATTTCATACAAAGAATCTTAAATTTTTCCTTCATAATTAGCAAGTTTACTATACTTCCTTAGGATTTAGTGTGGACTAAATTATAGACATATCCTGAGTTTTTCTCCTTGATTGTGTTGTTAAAGTTCAAAGTTTTCTCAATCACATAAAATGGACCTACCAAAAATTTTATTTAACTTGTAAGTTTGGCCTGAAGAGTGGGTATTACAAATTAATTAACATCGCCCACAAAGATTAGGGAACATTGATAATTTTTCTGACCCTTTTTATATCAGGACATTCATAGTTTAAAATTGTTATCAAAGCCTGAGCTTGAGGTTGATAGAAAACTCTGAAAGCCAAACAGCATACTGATGGTAGGTCAATTCTTGTGGCTTTTGGAGCACGGAGTATAGCAATGGTGGAAAAGTTTGGTGCTTCACATATAGCAGCTGGAAAGGAGACATTTTGTGGCCTAATGATATGAGATGTTGTAAGGTAATATGTCCAGACTGAGGAATGTACTTTATTCTGTGGCCTCTAGGAAGTTAAATTCCTAAGAATAGTAACAACCGTTCTGTTGAATCGCTCCACTGCACCATTTTCTTGGGTGATATGTTGTTGACAGAACGTCTTGTACCCCCATTATCTCATTAAGCTTATGGAGAATAACCATAGTGCAATTTATGCCATTATCTGTCAATATAAATTGCGGACATCCGTAACAATAAGTGACCTGCTCCAGTACAAATTTAGCAGTGAGTCTAAGCTCCTAAGTCCCAAATAGCTCTGTATTTGACCCATTTAGTCAGATGATCAATTGCCACAATAATGTATTTAGCTTTTGCTATGCCTTTTGTGATGGGTCCAACCACGTCTATAGATATGATGCCAAGAGAATTTTGTCCAAAAAATCTGGTTTGAATTAGCTTTTTAAATGGCTTTTTTCCTTTGCGCTCTTTGCAACAACTCAAAGTTTAGTGGATGTCAAATTGCATTAACTCACAGTAGTAATTTTGCTAGAGTTGATCCTTTGTCTTCTTAGATCCTCCATTCCTAGTGCCTTTTGGGCAGCCAAATAAAGTCTGTTTGGGCCAAAGGTCAAGAAATGTGTATTTTTTCCATCAATAACTTTGAATGGGACACCTTTCTCCATGTGTGTGAACATTATTTGTTCGCAGAGAATCCTTTGAGATGATTGGACTCATTGGCGAAAAGCTTCACTGAGAATTTCCTGGAATAAAGTATCTTTGGTATGAAATAGAGTGCCCACAATAGGTAAACAGGACAAGCAATTGGCATTCTGGTGCTTAACACCAGCACGATGCTTGTTGTACAGTCATAAGCCACAACTTGTGTGCCCAGAGAGCCAGATGTCCTTCTGGCTCTTTCAATTTATTATACCCAGATGATGGATCTGTGATAAAACCACAGTAAAATGCGTCCCATGTAGATAAAATTGGAACACTTTCACGCATATATAACAGCAAAACATTCCCTTTTGGTCATATTATAATTTCTCTCATGGACGTCTAAGGTCTGACTATCATAGGCTATTGGTTTCTCTTAGACATCTTTCCAAGTTAGTACATAACGGCCTCTACTGCAGTCTATCAAACATCCATATGGACAATAAATTATTTTTGAAAATCAGACTTTTGCAGTACTGGCTCAACTTAAGGGCCAAATAAATTTTGGTCAAACGCCTCCTGTCAGGCTGAATTCCATTAAAAAGAGACCTTATCCCTAAGTATGTAAAACAAAGGTTCTCCAATTTTACAGAATTGGCAGTAAATCAGCGATAATACCTGATCATACCCAAAAGTCCGTGAATATCCCAATTTTAAATTTGGGCCTCTTCATCTTAGATAAAGCTTCTAATTTGGCCAGTTGTGGTTAAAGTCCTTCTTTGCCAATAACAAATCAGAGTAATTCAGTTTCTCCTTAAATAATTGACACTTCAAGGGCTTAATTTTCAGGTTCACAGTTGCTAACCTCTTAAAAACTTCTTTCAGATGCTCCAGCTGGTCTTCAAAGGTGTGACTGAAGACGTTTATGTCACCTAGGTAAACTAGTACACATTACAATTTAAAATCTCCCAGAATAGTGTCCAATGCTCTGGAACGTTGTCATATCATTGCAAAGTCCTTTGGGCATCCTCATTAGTAGAATAACGCTTTGGGTAATAAATGTAGCACTTTTCTCGCTCAGCTTTAGGCATGCAAATCTTCTAATACCCACAGATCAAATCCATTAACGAGAAAAACTTTGCCCCAAGTCTATCAGGGCATCATCAATGTGCGCGAGAGAATAGGTGTCCTTTTCTGTAATGATGTTAAGCTTTCAGTAGTTAATAACAACCCAGTTACTCTCATCTTTCTTTTTACAAATTAAAATTACGGCCAGCCCATGGACTCTTTGATGATATCAACATTTTTCAATCAAGAAGTTCTTTGGTTTCTTATGTAATGAACTCCTCAGCAGCTTTCAATAGCCTATGCAGCCTAATTAGATAGGTAGATGATCCCAGTATCTATCAAGTGGGTCACTCATCTCACGCACCCCAAGCCAAAATCATCCTTAGAAGCTATTTCTTGAAATTACAAATAAATTAAAGCTTATTCCTTCTATTGCTTATTTAGTTCTTAAAAATCAGCTAGAGGTATGACTTTATGAACATAATGTAAAATCATCCTAGGTAAGGCCTAGCTCATCTGGGGTTCCAAAATATTGAAAATATTTTATCTGCAATAGGGATCAAGTGAAGATAGGCATCTCCTAGTGCCTTTTGATAAATATGGGCTGATAATGGATGTATGTGCAGAGGATATTGATTTCTTGATGTCATAGAACCTATCCCATGCGCTACATCAGATTTGAGGACAAATGGAGACCAAAGCTGGAAAATTTCAGCCATAGAGGCCTTCTGGAAACTGAATCGTTAACCCAGTCAGGACAATTGCCTGCATCCTCAAGTCAAAATTATCTCTCTATTTTCTCGAAGGGGTATGTACTTAAACTCATGGATTTGCATCACTAGAACTCAACATTGCGATCAACCTAAAGTATTTGATAGGGATTATATTATCCTGAGATCCAGATTAATGAACAAATTAGTCTTCTTCTGTCACGATTTAGCGCTTTTTGTATATTAAATCGGAATAGTTTGGTTTAGAATAGTTAAGGTGTCATCCTTATGACTAGTAACACTCCATATAATCTCATTAAATTTGTACTAATAAAGATTTTATAGTTCTGGTTATGCAGAACTATGGCCGGGCGGATACCAATATGGATCCAAACCTTTTAAAAAGGCACTATAGCCTCAAGAACTCTAGTGATATGTGTTCCGGCAGTGTCATACTCTTGATCATGCGCAACATCTGGAGCTATTCCCAACCTCTTTACAAACTTAGTGCGTACAATATTTATAAGTGCACCACTGTTAATAATGGCCTGAACAAAGACCTTTTTAACAGCAATATCAGCATAAGTACACTCAGAGTATGGTTCAGAAGTGTTCATTAGGTGAATAGAATCAGAATTGCCTGAATCCAAGTGTGTAAAAAGCAGGAGCAGATTTCAGGTAAGTTTCTGCTAGAGTCTGCATGGGAATTGCAACCTGTACATCCTTTATATATGCTAGGTTACAGGAGCGAGTAGTGTCATGATCAAGTCCATGATCTGTAATTTTCTTACATATGGTTTATGTGCTTCAATTTGAGCTTCTTCAGAAGCTTCTCTTAGTTTTTGCCTTTTCTGGATCTAGTTGTGACCATATGTACATCGCCAGCCATGATATGATGCAAAGAACATCCATCAAATTAATCTGACACAAAATGTTTGTCAAGATTGAAAAGAATTTATCAATCATGGTTGGTAGCAGCAGAGCATTCCTCCTATACTCCACATGTTATTTTCCAAAATCTGCACCCTACTCTAATTTAAGAACTACAATGACTCCAAGTTTTGCATCCATTTGGGTATAACACTTGTTTATGAAGTGCACTTTTCTGCCACAACTCTGACAAGTGATGACGTGGGTTTAAGATGATTTAATTTCTGTTCCTGAAAGTTTTTTTTCTTTCTTGATTAAGATTTGCTCATTGTTCTTTTGTAAATAACGCACCCTCTGCAGGTTGTTTGGCTGATCTGGTGCCTCAGAAAAGCTTGTACAGCGGCGTAAGCACACAAGTCTGTTTTTTTCATAATACGATTAAAAGCAGAAATCATAACTTGTTGCAAATTATGATATGGCTTTACAGCATGTTCCAAAGCAATTTTTGCATAAAATTTGGTCATTATATTTATTTGGAGTGCACTTGAGCTTTATGATAAAATTGATCATAAAATTCCTTTATGAACTCTTTTGGTATAAACACAATATTTTAAAACTATGTCTTTTGGGTTAACAGCTTTTTGGGCTCTACAAATTCTTTATTAACAGCCTGTTTGGCCTCACTGTATGAACAATCTTCACCTAGGTAGGGCGTTACAAGGTCTACACTGTGACAATCCAAGCAATTGATAAGAGATGTTGCTTTCATGTGATATGATGCTTTCTAATGGCCTTTTCAAAATCTTTCAGAAGAAATAGATATTGCCCATTTTAATGAATTTTGGCAGTTTCAGAGGTTTAAATAATCTCTGTCTAAATTCCTAACAGGAGAGTCAGTTTCTCTTCTAAAAATGTACTGACTTGAGGGACACTCAGGTAGAATAGGTTCCTGTGAGTACTCAGAGTAGGTATTGGATTCAATATGCGTGGAATGGTTTGTACATTTAAAATATCCATTACATAATCTTCCTATGCCTTATGGTAATCCTCTGAAATACTCGGTTCTGTTTTTTTTAAAATCAGGAATGACGCGACTTTTGTAATACAACTTAATGTGTTTTCAGAGCCACACTCTCATCCTCCCCTTCCCCATGATTGGTTGCACACTTGCAGCTATTGATCTTGTGAGTCTCCATCTCCTTAAGGAATTGGCCCTGATCTACTTCAGTCATTGTTTGTCTGGCCAAAAGTGCCTCCAATTTTTCAAATATTTCCTTCAGTCTGATATTAGTGAACAATAGTTAGTTATCCATATTATTTTCTCTTTAGTAGATATGATAATTGCAGTATAAAGATCAGAGATAGTTTCCTATTTTTGGCTAATTTAGCCATAAATTCAGAATTGTCCTGTTGCTCTACTTGAACTGGAGGCAATTGTGCAGAGCCTCGATATCCTTTTGAGATGCAGTGGTTTTGGCACAAATATATTCTTCCAATATGACAGTCTCTCTTCCAAAACCTGAAATTTTCTCTTAGACGCATGACTGTTGTAAGAGGTTCTCCGTATTAGAGGCTACATAATGGTCTTGATTTTCATGTCTGATGCAGTAAATGGTAATATCTTAAAGCCACCGACTAGAAAATCCAGATATATTTATTTTTTCTGTTGATATTTTTTAGTTGCCTTCATTAAGCTGGGTAACTAGTACATCAATTTGGCCATTAGCTTCTGCAGTGGCTCCAGTTTTAGCAATGATTGCCTTGCGCACTTCTAAAAAGCATATATCCAGCTTTTCCAACAAGCAAGACCAGGCCGACCATTATCCTCTTGGACACGGTGCAATTGGGTAAGCTAAAGGTTTTAGAGAACAAAGATGCGTTAAAATTGTTTGATAAATGGTTACACAAAGCAAACCAAATATTCGTTTGTTAGGGCCTGATTTTCCTGAAGTCTTTTTTTTAGTACTAGATGGTCCAATTTTCCTGAAGTCTTCATATTAAGGCAGCCATAGTTGCTTCTTTGTAGTTTTTGATAAATCTTGCTCTTCATGGCTTGGTTCTTCACATATTAAAACAGGCCAAAGTTTGTGTTAATTGCTGATTAGCCAACATGGTAACCTCAAAACAGAGTTCTAAGGTTTTCTTGATAGTGATCTGGGCAACCTCAGCTGGATTAATGATAAAATTGGACCTGTTCCATATTGGTATTGTTTTAAGGAGTAATTGTTACCCTCCTCATTGTTGGAATTATTCACTGTAAAGTGTTTGATGTACTGAGCCTCACAAGTTTTTATCTCATTTTCACTGTAGTTTTGGGTTATAACCAAAAGCTGATCATCCATGGTAATATTAGGTAGTTGTAGTTTGAGTGAGCACCAAAATATTAAGTTTAGCCAATGATGAAAGCTAAACGACTTAACAAGGGGAAGCTGAGGATATATACTTGCTTTATAATTGAAACTCCTACTTGTTTTCATGAAGTAAATACTGCAATATACCTTGATTAAACCAAACAACACCATTACGCTCACTGTTCCTAAGTTTATTGGCTATAACAAATATGAGACCTTTTTTCATCGTAACAAACAATTAGAATTATTCAAGTAATTAGGAATAGTTTTCTTGCGGGCAAAACTTTGTACTTCCCATCAGGAAGTATAAAAAAAACTACCTAATGTAGACGATAGACAGCAAGTAAGAGCAAATGATAGACAATAGATGGATAACAATAATTGCTAAACTATAACTCAGTTGTTATTAATAATCAATAATTAAGATTATGTTTCATCAATCAGCTAGACTACATTATTTATACTCTCTCAGGCATCTCCTGGCTGAACACATCTATTAGATGAGTTCATTCATATTTATCTGATCCTCTGATGGGCATGGCACTTATTATGAATAAATACCCAAGTCAACTCAAAACATGAATTGACAAAAACTATCATTCCAGCCAATTGATGGCAATTTTACTCTCATAATTGGAAAAATCTTGGATGCAAAACTCGTTTCAAAATCTACCCAATAAGAGCTACATCATAATTTGATGAATAACAACAGATGTGGTAAAAAGATATAAAAATATAGTTTAAGACATATCTCAAGAAAAAAAGGCCAGTAGGCCTTTATAGAAATAGATAAGCTCAGTTTAGGATTGTCGCGATTCCAATATGACTGGACAATAAGCCCTAAGTCAATATGGCGGAATGTATGGAATCCGCTGGAATTGAACTGGTACTGGTAATTTAAGTGCATTAAAATGAGGCATTTGGCGAATCGAGAGGATTTATGCTGAGATTTGATACAAATAAGGGTAAGTCAAAAAGGAAAGCAGAATAGAAGAGTACCAAGCTGAGGACGTATCCAGCTGAGGACCAAGGTATAAAGAGTCTGATGGAAGATACAAGGGGGAGGTTTTTACAAGAAGAGGAGCGCGCAGATAAGTCTGCAAATTTATAGTAAAATAAAAGTTGTAATAAGAGTGATAGCTCCATACTTATTTTATTAAAAGTTTTATTATAAGTCGACAATCCTTATATCATCCAATTTGGTTGCTCAGTGGCTCATACCCTGTGCAAAACCAACTCGGCGGAATTGAGCCACAAACGCCAAGAATTAACAGTGGTGCTCACTACAGGGGGCCCACTAAGCAACTACAGTTGAAAATAACCAGAAAGCCTAATACTCTAAAATGAGGAGTCCTCCTCCATTCTGACAGCAACCCTGCTCGCAGTATATAATCAAAGAAGTTCTTTCACAAACACAAGCTGTGGAAAAGCAACTAAATGAAGAAAGGGGAGTCTGCCAGAAATTGCAACAACAATATGAAAAGCTGTAACAGTTGATCAGCGAACAATTCGTGGAGCATACCAGAGCTGGGGGGAATGGGGTAGTTAGTGGCAACTTGGGGGAAGAATGTTATGGATCAACAAATGAATAACCATAGGGTGTTATGATGAACCCCCTCATGTGACAACACCTCTCTTGATTCCTTTTTGCCAAGTTCAAGTCCGTCCAGCCAGCTGTGTGATAACGTATCAAGGAATGGTTCCCATAGTTGCTCTGACAACAATTCGCCTGCCCTTTGCAGCAGGAATCCATAGCAAAGCGAATTTGTTCATATTGAGAAATTACCTCCTTTCAGTCGTGATGGGAACCTACATGGTTACTTTAAGCGGTTTGAATTTGCTGTGGAAAAAGCTACAGATTGACAAGAAGCGAAATTATTGTTGTCTGCTTTGGATGTGGAAAGCGCTAATCAGGTGACCTGCTAACTTCCCATTAGCTCAGTATCTTATGCACAAGTAAAAGCAATTATCATCCAACTGTTCGTGGGTGCTACCAAGATGTATCAACAAAAAGCCAACTTTATGACTACACAGTTTGACTAAAACAAAATTCTGTCAGAATTTGCTGAGCGGTTTTCAGCGGAAGCACATGTTCTGTTTGGGGCCAATATCTTAACCACTGAAGATATAAGTATAACAATGCCAGCAGCTGTCAAACCAAATTGGGAACTATATAACACTATGTCCCATGTGTTGGATGGGGATACTGGACTTATTCAGATTGTGAACACCTTACGGCAGCTCTCTGCTATGAACAGCGCCCCCAAAGTAGCCTGAAAAATTGTTGTTGCTCCCACTCCAACCCTTGTAGGATATATGTTGCAGTGACTGGGCTATCAGCCGCTGGAATTTAGTCATCCCTCACATGAGTCAATATACCCTTTCCAGCACAGGTACGCTTCCCCAGTTCCTCCGCGACCTTGGAACCTTACCAGCAATTATTGGCCTGGGTATTCCGCCCCAAACTATAGACGCGCACTTTTTATGAACACTTGCTTCCAGTGTGGACTAAGAGGGCATTATGCAGCCAATTGCCCTAATCAACCACATGTGTATGCAATGCCAACTAGGATAATTGAGCAGGGAAAAGCTCGAGTGGAGTAGAGATGAGACGCTCTAACTCCGCTAAGTCCATATCACTTGTCCTCAATAATCCCCAAACATCTTTTCAGGTTGAAATTAACCCTCAATCGGATGATGTGTTATACCAGCAGCTTTTATTGGATACCCCTGCTTCCGCTTCCATGAGTAAAGGCTCACCCCATCAGGTTGAGTTTTTTCCAGGAAATGCAGAAGACATATGCATGGCAGATCCTGGAACAGACTGGCATTAGCAAACCGGATCCTTCACTGAACGTCACTCCTTTAGTAGGGGTTACTGTAGCCATTCTGGTGGAGAAAATCGCTAGTGAGTATCCTCAAGTCAGCAAGGGCATTTCTTCTTTTTTGAGTAGCACAAAGCCCTTGAACGTACAAGCAATACACACCAATGATTCTTCTTACTCAGAATGTACTTATTGTGACATATTTATTCAAAACACGAAAATCCGCGCTATCATAGACATGGGAGCAACTGTGAACATAGTCTCCACTCAGTTGATGGCTAAACTTATGTTGAAACCGGATGTGAACTATTGTGTAGTATATGGGACAGTGGGAATGCACAGCACTGTGTCAAAAGGAGCATATTGCGCGTTGCCTCTACGATTTGGGTCAGTTCAGGTTTCTGCTCCAGCGGTGGTTTTGCCAAATAACCACTATGATATGTTAATTGGCGCAGCTTTAATGAGGAAATTTGGCGTTGTAATAGATATGGCGGAAGAAACTCTTACCATATTTGGTCACCAAATTCTAGTTATATTTCCTCTGGTGGAATCCCAACGGATCCAGTCCACTCTGGTCAGATCAATCTAACGTACAGTGATGGAGTAATCCCTGTTTGCTACCAGCGACTGAGTCAGCAGACCAAAATCCTCCCAACCAGATATATGAGTATAAGGGAATTTTGCTTTGAGCAACGCGCCCTTTAAGCTTACCATCTGGACACCAGGGCATAATAGGGACTGGGCTTGAAATTGAAGTCCCTAAGGGGCTTTATGGAGAAATTCCTGGTACCTTATCTGCACTTGCAGCTCAAAACACATGTGGCTCCAGGGTTATTGTTTCCTGGAAATGGGGAGGTGAAGGTGCTGCTCGCAACTTACAGAAGGAGACAATAACAATCAGGTGGCACCAAGTGGTGGCTTACCTACACTTTGTCCCTATTGAGGAAGTTTGTCATATTCATGACTTTGGCTCATGGGAAGATCTCAGACTACCAGCTCGCTCCTCATTTGGTGTACTGACTGTGGTTCCATGGGAAGTGCTCACGGGATTATTGGCGGAACAACAAGATAAGGCTATGATCTTATTTAATAAAGTATCAGGATATTTTTGCTAATGATGATCATGACCTGGGGTGCACTCAAGGGGTGGTACATCAGATAGATATGGGGATCACCCTCCCATTCATTAATGACCTATTATAAATTCAAAAGCAGCAGAAGAGGTTGTCTCCAATGAAATAGATAAACTTATTGAGCAAGGTATGCTAGAGCCATTGAACATTCTGTGGGCATCGCCTGTACTCATTGCCAAAAAGAAGGATGGCATGAACCTAGTGGTTATTTACTATTGTAAACTCAATAATGTAACAAAGAAGGATTATTACCCTCTTCCACGGATTGATGATGCATTAGACCAATTAGGGCGGGGCGAACTATCTTTCTGCCATGGATCTGATCTTGGGGTATTGGCAGATCAAATTGCAATTTATGGAATGGGAAAAATGTGCGATCATCACCTCGAGAGGATTTTTCAAGCTGATGCACATGCCTTAAGGATTGTGTAACACTCCAGCTACATTCCAGCGTGCCATGGATACGATTTTAGATGATTAAAAGCTGTCCTGCGTCTTATTTACCTTAATGGCATCAATGTGTTTTCACGGAAATTTACAGAGCACCTAGACCACTTTGAGCAAGTGTTTTAGCTCCTCGCCACTGCTAATATCAAAATTAAGCCTTAAAAGTGCCATTTCTTTAAGGAGCAATTAGAATACCTCGGGTTTGTCATAGATTCACATGGGCTTAAACTGTAGCTGGCTAAAGTGGAAGCATTAAGCAAGATGACTCGCCCAGAGAATAAGCGAGACATTCAAGTGTTTCTGGGAATGGTTGGGTATTACTGACAGTTTATTCCCAATTTCAGCTGCATCAGGGCCCCACTTTTTGAGTTACTAAAGTAAACGCTTCTTTCAATTGGATGGAACAATGCAAGAACGCTTTTGATGTATTGCATACCACATTAGCAAGCGCACCCATTTTGCAATACCTTAACTTCATTAAGCCATTTATAGTGCAAACGGATGCCTCACTCTCCACTATAGGTGTAGTATTATCTCAGAAGGATGATGATGGCATAAGCATCCTGTTGCCTTCTGTAGTCAAAGTTTGAGCTTTCACAAATGGAACTGCACCGATACTTATTGAGAATTTTTAGCAGTATTTACGCTTATAAACAGTTTTGAGTATATCTGCATGGTGTGTTATTTCAAGTAGTGACAGATCATGCTTCCTTGCGCTGGCTACATAATCTTCATGAACTGGAGGGATGGCTCGCACGTTGGGTGTTGAAGCTGCAATCATATGATTTCAAAATTTTGCATTGACTGGGAGCAAAACACCAAAATGCGGATTGTCTCTCTAGGCTGCTGACAGTCTCAATCACAGTGGATCTAGCTGACATAATATATGAGAAGATGGTGGTAAATAAATAACAGGATGAGCCACCGCATGTGATCAAGGTACTAGATGGACTTAGGGCGGATACCTTTCTACGTGAAGGAGAACTATATAAGAAGATTGGCAACCAGACGTTGAGTTTCTCTAAGCCTTCAGCCAGACCTGCAATAACTATGGATGCTCATTGGGCTGTAGGCCATGGAGGGTTGTGGTAAAACACTGTGGATGTTGCAATTCTGATACTACTGGGAGAGCATGCATTACGACGTATTGAAAACAATTAGTTGTTGTCATCAGTGTCAAGTAGAAAAACCTTTCCACAAGAAAACCACCTACCAACAAGTAAAACCCTGGTTCTCTTGGCACACCGTTTCCATTGATGTAGTGGGACCTCTGCCAAATAGTACCAAATGATCCTGTATATAATTGTTACTATCGATCACTTGACCCAATGGGTGGAAGCCAGGGCTATTAGTGACTTAGGTGCGGTCACCACTGCCAAGTTCATTATGGAGTGCATTATACAGCAGCATGGCTGCCCACAGCTCATTCTGACGGACAATGAAACCAACTTCACTTCACATTCTGCCAAAGTTAAATGAGTTGATGGCGTTTTGCAGGGTTTTGACCACCCCTATCATCCAGAATCCAATGGGATGGTGGAGCGAGTCAATGGAACCCTAGTGAGCATTTTCTGAAAAATGATATTAGATTGGCCCTCAGAATGGAATGCCCTTCTACCTACTGCTGTGTTTGCTTACAATCTCAGCTATCATTCGGCTACTGGTAAGAGCCCATTTCAACTGCTGTATGGTCAACATCCTGCTCTGCATGCCTTGTTATATTCGTGTGTAGAGGACACTGGTGGGAAGAATCCTCAGCGATATCTGAATCAACTCATGGATACTTTGATCAAGTTGCAAATGGAAGCATACTTCACCAGTCTAGCGAAGAAAATCCGCGACCAGCCAGCTGACCAGAAGTGATGGAGCGGTCTTCTGTTGTTTGCTGTAGGGGATTACATTTTATTCCATGATCAGCATGGATTCAGACGAAAAAATAAGCTCTCCAACATTTGGGTCAGCCCATTTGAGATTATCAAGAAGACTGGCACAGATGTCTACACAATTATGGAACCCGCTGGGGTTGGTTTATTAACTGAGTCCATGCAAAGTTCCTTTGAGCATACAAACAGTAGGAACCTATTGTCCAGTCAGGAGGGGATTTTGTCATATTTCTAATATGACTGGATGATAAGCCCTAAGTTGTTATGGTGAAATGTATGGAATCTGCTGGAATCAAACTGGTACTGGTAATTTAAGTGCATTAAAATGAGGCATTTGTTGAATTGAGAGGATTTCTGCCAAGATTTAATACAATTAAGAGTAAGTCAAAAAAGAAAGCAGAATAGAAGAGTGCCAAGCCAAGGATGCATCTGGCTGAGGAACTGAGGTATAAAGAGTCTGATGGAAGATACAGGGGGGAGGTTTTTACAAGAAGAGGAGCGCGCAGATAAGTCTGCAATTTATAGTAAAATAAAAGTCATAATAAGGGGTGATAGCTCCATACTTATCTTATTAAAAGTTTTATTATAAGTCAGCGATCCTCATATCATCCAATTTGGTTGCTCAGTGGCTCATACCATGTGCAAAACCAACTCAGCGAATTGAGCCACAGACGCTGAGAATTAACAAGGATATCCATGTTTAAGTTCTTAAAAATTAGATTTTACTAATAAAACCAAAATTCCTCTTTATTGCATTTATATTAGTGCACTAATTTAGGAGTGCAATTTGGTTAATGCCGTGAAACCACTTTAAACCAAGTGATCTCATAAATGGGCATAAAATATTATCTCACAGCTATAATTAGCATGGATAATCAGGAAGAATGGAAGTCTGATTTTGGCGGTTTTGAAGTGATTTACTCTAACAGAATATGCTTATAAATCGGGAAGGATCAAGGGAACCATCATTGTGGAAATCTATCAGTATTTATGGTTGTCCAAAGAGTTTACTATTCAAAACAACCATCAAAATCAACATGGACCATGCACTTCAGTATCAGTTGATTTTATTGTTGCTTTACCCACTTCAAGATGGTTTGATTCAATCATGGTAGTCATAGAGATTCACAATATATGGAGTATTTATCACATGCCTATCTGCAACCATGGCTGAAGACATGACCTGATTATTTGTGACCCATGTCTTCACCATGTTCGGGTGCCAAAAAATATAATTAGCGATAGAGATCACATTGTAATTCAAAATTCTGGGATGCTCTGTGAAAGACACTTAAATCAATTTATGTCAATTTCCAGATCATTACCCCCCAGTCAGATGGACAAACTGAGCAAAATAACCAGTCCCTAGAGCAATATCTACAATGCTACCCTCCCCCACTATGGACCCATGGACTGGTGATCTGGCCTTAGCTCAATTCTCTTACAACAATTTACTGCATGCCTCTACTAGAATATTACCAAATAACCCAACTAAGGTACAACCCTGTATTTAAAACTATGCTTAAATTTCACACAAAAAATCCACTTGGTATACTACACAACTCACACCCATAAAATATATCGGCAGGTGCAGAGGTAATTAATGAAAAAAAGCTCAGTATGCCATGCGGTTTGCTGACTGAAAATGGAGAGCAGTGTAGAATAGCAGTTTTTGGATGTGTTAAGGTGGAAATTAAAATCTTAATTTTAAGATGTGTCACAGACTGGCCTGCAAGAGGGAAGGCTGTTTCCCATCAGCAATGTTTTGAACAATGGGTATTTTTATGATGATTTACACACTCACTAGAAAATATAAATCTTACCATGCATCAGGACTATCACCACTCAAAGGCAAGAGACTGGTGGAGATTGAACCCTTTTTTGGTATAATGACGGAAAATGAGGTGAAGAAACCTTTTGCTTATAAAAGGTTTATAATACTTTTTAGTATGGAAAAGGGTACCCCGCCTTTGACAACAGTTAAATTCTGGATCATGATAGTAAAAATTGCCAGAATCTAATCACTGTGCTCCATGCATAAAACCCTTCTACCCTGGCGCACTTTGCTATGATACCCCAGACCATAGCAGCTATTTAGCTGTTCATAACACACAAGAACGATGCTCTTGTATGGGCACCGGAGGGAGTAATAAGCCTGTCCTTATAGGAAAAAATAATGTAAGGTTCCTGTAACCCGCCATTAAATTGGCTTAGTTGAACTCCCCTTTTAATCAGTAAGGGAGAATGTCACTGAGCCCTTCTGTCAGTAAAAAATTTCAAATTTAGGACACAACCTTTACAAGTAGTGAGTTTCTGCTGAGATCCCTCATCTCAATTTCATGACAAGTTAAAGAAGCAAAAGGAAATGATTTCAACATGAAGTCAAATTCAGGTAAAGCATAAATCATAAAAATTGAAAAAATCTGAGACGAAATCCAAGCATAATTGGGTAAATTGACGCCAAAGTCTTGACTGAAGAACCATCATAGAAAAGGATCTGACAAAAATCCCTCTGAGGATAAGGAAAACTTAGTTAGGAATTTTGAGATACTCTGGAATTCTGAAACTCCAACAAAATCGAAAAATTCAGCAACAGGAACCGCAAATTAAGGCACTTGCAATCTGAAGCTGAAACATGGCACAAAACTCTGGCGTTTATAAGAAGCTTTGCGCGCCAGCCATAAGAAATATTTCACAGTCCCTGCTCCTAAATTTCCTTAAGCTATAAAAACTCAGTACTGTGCTGATATTAAAGTGCTGTTTTATTTTTATTATCTTTAATAATCTTTAATTTCATTAAGAATACTTCAAAGTTGAAATAAAAGGTCTGGCTGTCCCTGTTGGATAATTGCCATCTCAACTTTGGCATAAGAATGTTTTGGGCAAAAAACATCTTAATTATTTAAATACTGTTGAAAAACTACAAGTCCAATATGATGATAAGAGCGGTTTGATGGAAACAACCAAAAATTTTGGCCAAAATACCCTGGCCAATTCTCAATGGAGCACATCAATCAGGGGCAATTATAATCTATCCACTTTCCAGATAAATTGTCCTGTTCCTAGTAATCAGGCTGTGCTGAAACCTTACCCAAATACAGGAAGTATGATGAGCTCCTCCCTGACCCCTCAACGCTTCAGTTTAAACACCCAGGCGGAGGACACCCCCTTTAATAGGGGTAGAGGGGGTCCTGCAAGGATAAAATTTGTTCTCGCCCATTGATTGGATTAAATTTATTAAATAATTGCCTAATGGACTTGTCCAACCAAATATTAGCCCTCCATTAGCTAAACCACTTAAGTAAAGTGTAAAATCAATAGCTCCAATAGGGTGAAACCACATATTCCCTAATGTGGATGCACATAGCCTAATCCAATTCTCATGACCTAACTCACTTTGAGCCTCAATAGGTTTAAAAACTAAGCTTTGAGATCTTAAGAAGGTCGTTTTTCTTACCTCTCGCCACCATTGATAAACATATATATAAAACCAGCTTTTTATTTATCAGTCTTATTATCTTTAATAGAAGTAAATTGTTTGTGGAATCCAAAAGAGATCAGCACCAGAGAGCAAGAATTAGCTGGATTCCCATGGTCCCCAAGAAGCCCCAACCAATGAAGGGCCCGCACTCATTTGTATCAGTAATGTTCACAACTGTCACATTAGTTTATATAAACTATTGACTCCCTAGGCATGAAAATCCTCATGAGTCACACTCTACAAGTTTCACGTGTTGATCCTGATCAGAAGAATGAATTTTGAATATATCAAAATGAGCGAGTTGATCAACCACTAATTTAATCCGTCATGATTACAAAAGAAAATGATAATTTATTGGTCATTACTTAGGGAGGCAGCTTTGGGAAGAAAACTTTTGAAGTGATAGTCACCCCAAAATACCAAGTTCACATTTAAAAGAATCAGGGTATGGGTCAAATATAAAC
Organism: Massospora cicadina; assembly: GCA_022478985.1. Classification (NCBI taxonomy): domain Eukaryota; kingdom Fungi; phylum Entomophthoromycota; class Entomophthoromycetes; order Entomophthorales; family Entomophthoraceae; genus Massospora; species Massospora cicadina. Next base: position 7,579 of record JAKSZP010010627.1, on the reverse strand, counting down.
CAAGGAGGGCGTTTTGATCCCTCACTCACTCCAATCCTCCTCAATCATAAAGGGGATGATAATGACAACTTTGTGCATGCTAATTGAAGTGATACTGTTGGGATCAAACCTGATGAGACAATTAATACCACACATTAAAAAGAGCATATATAACTGAGTTGGTTATAACACAAATGTAAATCTCAGATGTATGATACAGTACCTCCCGCTGACAATGGCAGTTTGACCCTCATACTCAAAGTGTGGTCAAGATTACTACCAGAGCATAGTTTAGTGGTTGAAGCAGAGATGATGTTTATAGACCAATAATTTCTATATATATTTGTCTTGTGGTTCTTATTCCTATAGCATCAGAACGGAGATACCTTGTGGGCTATGATTCTAACACGTGTGCTGGAATACCCCTTATAGAAGCTAAGTCTTTCCTTGGCACGCCAATTTTCTGACAAGGTCTGCTATACTTTACATATACAAACCCTACCACTACTAAAAAGCTAAAGATGTCGTTATTGCTCAAGATCTGAATTAACTAGTCAAATCAAGGCTAATCAGACAATCTAGGAATCTTAAGCCTCTCCTTTTCTGCTTGTTTCAAAAATGGTGGAACCCTTCTCTTAGTCATGGATTACTGAAATTTGAACAAGATAACTAAGAAGGACTACAACTCACTTTTGCGCATAAGCGATGCTCTGAAAAGCCTGGGAAGCTCAAAATACTTCTCAGCGATGGATCTGGCCAGCGGCTACTGACAGTTAAGATCTTTACAAATGATTAGGAGAAGTGACCTGATCAATAGTCTGGGATTGTTCAAGCCCACAAACATAACATATGGACTCTGAGAAAAGCCACAGACACCTTACAGCGTGCCATGGATTGCATTTTTGGGGATCTTAATTTGTCTAGCATGTTAATTTATCTTGATGACGTCATTGTATTCAGTTGAACAATTTAAGAGAATCTGCATATCACCTCCAAGAGGTCTTTAGATGGCTGCAAGAGTTTTTCTGTAATTAAAATAAATCAAGTGGACCTTTCTGAGAGGAAATTAAGTTACTTGAGCATGATATCAGCCCCAGTAGGATCTAGCCCTAAATTGGGAAGGGCTGAACAATTGTGACTATGGAGCTACACAGAATTATGAGGAACATCCAATTGTTCCTTGGGATGGTGAGATACTATATGCGTTTATTCCCCATTTTGCAGACTTGGCTGCTACCCTCACATATCTATTGGTGAAAGAAATTAAGTTTAATGGGGCTTAAAACAGGAACAGGCTAAGGAGTTAAAGTCAAATTGTTAGAGGCACCAATATTAGCCTACCCAGAAATCGTTAAGACTTTTTATCTTTATACCAACGCCAGTGACGTTAGGCTTGGCGCAACTTTGGCTCAGTTGGATGAAGATGTGTGGAAACCAGATCACATATTATTCCAAGGTGTCCAGCAAAGCAGAGAAGAACTACATTGTCTCTGAGAGGGTGCCTTGCAGTGATCTAAGCAGTCAAACACTTTTGACCTTGCTTGTATGGGGTACATTTTAAGTTAGTTTCAGATCACGCGTTGCTCTGCTGTTTGCAAAACATTAAGAATAATGACAGACGCCTTTCTCGCAGGGCAGTACTACACCAAGGAAATTATTTCTAGATCATCACTGAGTAGGGGAAAAATAAATTAACGTTGATGGTCTATTGTGATTTCCAGTGATTACTTACAAGCTGTAGAGAGTAATAAATATATGACTAAATTGTGCTATCATAAGAAGCCTTTATGGAAGAAAAAGATGAAGTGAGGACCGTCTAAGTAGATGTTCTTAAGAAACCTGTCGTATCAATGGAACCTACAGCTGAAGGTTCAGAACAAAAGGTACCCTTATATAAGTCCTTTCAACCAAATGTAACTAGTTATAGAGGCACGTGAGCATGTGGGCCACGTATTATTACAGAAAATATTGTCATATCTGAAAGAAGAATCCTGCTGTAAAATTTTTTTAGTGAAGTACACCAAACTTTGTAGTTGAATATACCTTGTGCAAGTTTCTGCCCACTGTAGAAACGCTTTAAATTTTCAATAATCCCACTTACAGCACCATTCAGCAATGCATTGATCTATGTGGTAAGACCCTATAATAACTGTCTCCAGTAGATCAAAGTACATTCTTGTAGCAATTGTCCACTTTACTAAGTGGAAAAAGCCTCCATGGTTAACACATACATTGCAAACTAGCTACTTGCTTCCATTAATACCAAATTATTACAAGGTATTATTACCCTCAAGTTTTGCTTACAGAAAGTGAGAAGAATCTATCTCAGATGTAGTGAGAAAGTTAATAGACCTAATGGAAGTGAAACAGAAGTTGATTACTCTTGACACACCATTCTAATGTGAAAGTGTCAAATGAGTAAAGGGAACCTTTGGAAGGACTTTAAATAATTGCTCTCAATCTATGAATTGTAATGGGATCAGTTGATGCTCTCCGCGTTGTTAGTTTATTGGTTGAGCCACTACTGAGTGATTGAAATTTCTCCTTTCAAAGCCCAGTAGGGGTGAGAAGCAGCACTGCCACCCTACTAGCACCTATTATTACAGCAGACTGGAGGAATCAGCCACCAAAAACCTATCACCAGGAGATAACTGACAAACTTTTCAGAATTTAATTAAAAGCTATGAACATCATAAAGTCATCTATCCCTCAGAATCAACTTGAGAGTCATAGATGAACTAGGATACCGAAGTAAAGCCTAGGAGACAAAAATTTTTCTACCATTTATAGAGTTTACAACCTGAGAAGTTGCAAGCCAGTGGACTGGGCCTAGTACTATCTTGGCGAAGAGAGGAGCTGAATACTTTGAGTGATGATGACACTATCATTTTATTTAATAGGGTTCATTCATGGCGCCTGAGGGCATTCCCTCAGTCTTGTGTTGGAAGGGGAAGTGTCATGGATGAGGCTACAAGAGCTTCAGTGGATCATACTTTGATTGTCAGAATAAATAAAGTTCACCCCAAACTGACAGAAGTATTGGCAACTTACCCACTATAGATGAATTGAACAAGCCCTTTTATAAAAGCAGTCAGGGCAATATGATACATCATGATCAGAGTGATTTCATGCAATAATCTTCCACCTGACTCTAGAAGATTAAGTATATGAGGATGATGATGTCCTCAAAGTGCAATATGAATGTCAACCTTGTTTTTTATACCTCAAAGGGTCTGAAATAATTTGTAACTCACAGATGACAAAGTGATGATTCAACTGAATTTCTTCAATAAGAACAATTGAGGCTCTCATGCAAATATTACTAAATAGACAAGCAACCAATTTTTAGAGTCACCTGAAAACATGATATGAGGCGCATTAAGAAGTGCCATCACATAAATATGATATCAATAAGGATATTTCCAAAAATTTCGATAAAGTGATAAGTGTAGAAAATACTACCTCCCACAAACCTTGATTGGGCACATAATACAGGGCCTCTGGACATTCAGGTTGAGGGGTAACCACTTTATAAGGAGATCACAGTTGTAGAATTAACTAAAATAGGAGAAGCATCTACGTGGCAATTAGATGCCATCTCACTAGGGGATTGTGAAAACCACCAATATTGCTTCCCAAATTGCAAAACAGTTTTACAATTACTAATCACTTTATTTCTTGATTTTTCGCTAGAAGTTAAAATACTTCACTTTTTTACTTCAAATAAAACCTTTTTTCATGGCATCTCAGTTTCTGCTTTATGTAAAAAAAACCCAAATATTAAGACATTTGTGTGCCTGGAGAAGCATGGATTGAAGCATGGAATAGTCTTTGGGATGGCTTGGTTTTTTAAATGGATGGAAAGAAGAGATAGCATAGCACTTTCTTTTCTTCAGGGTCCGTATTATGCACTATCCTGGCTTACAATACTGATTTATTGTAACTACGCAAAGTAAATAGGTATGCTCAAAGGTAATAAATGATAATCTTTATTAAAAAAGCTTTTGATATTTATAAGGTGAGTAGTTGCAATTTAATGGATGAGGCGCGCAATTATTCTTTGTTTAGGATCTTTGCTTTCCATCCAGTATGAAGGTCAAGATGTTGCCTTTCTCTTTGATCAGTTTCAGGATTGTCAGCCTCCCATTGTGCGATGGCATCCAGATGGCAAATGCTGGCGTCAAGAAAGTCTCATCTTGTATATATTCCAAATCTCTTTTACCAATTCTTTCCTGGTTAGAGGCAAAGGCTTATCTGTTGATGATCCGTTTGGTTCTGGAATGCTTGAACACATTGGAAAACAATCAAACGTTTTATTAGCCTGATCCTGAGATAAATTTTGACATCTGGCTAACAAATACCGACTGCCCCCTCAAGTTCTGGAAGAAAAGGACATAAGGACGCAAAAAACCTACCATGTATGCGGGATGAATACCATATCTTGAACAACATTAGTGTTGGAGATCAGAGCATGCCTTGTACAATATGTGGTAGGGTCCCAACCAGGCTGTGTCTAACTTATTTTTTTAACCACCACGGCGGTAGTGATAAAATAATACAAGGTCTCAAATGTGGAATAATGGGAGAACTGGATGTTTGGAATTTGACAGAGTAGTTTCCCTAGTAGTAGAGATGATCCTTGAGTGGCTAGTGCTTGCAGCTTAATTATCTCATTGACTAGTGCCCTCATTATTGCTTTATCCATATCAGGAGAGGCATAATCTAGTAAAGTCTGGACGCTGCAAGGCAGTCGAGGCTCCCAACCATAAAGTGTCTGAAATGGGGATGTTTTGATCACTCATTGGTGGCTGATTCAATAGGCTAATAAGGCAGATGGCAAGTGGTGATTTCATCGCATGGGTTCCATGGCAGCCATTTTATTATGAATAGGGGCTAGGGTTCCATTTGCCCGCTAGGCTGCGCCATTTGTTAAAAAGGTTATAGGGTGAAGTAAAATGTTAGTTAGTACTAAATCAAGGTAGTCAATCCTTGGAAAACCTAGTAATGAAATTTAACCCATTGTCCAATAGCAGAACTCTGGAACACCCATGTTGGGTGAAAATGGAGCGAAACAAAAATAAGGTGTTGGTCTTAGCGGTGGTGGCAGGTACTAATATGGCCTCAACTCACTTGGTGAGACTTTTGATGTCTAGGATGATGTAGCGATGTTTATGGAGACCCATGGATAAGGTCCTTATGACATCCATGCTAACAATTATAAACAGATTGGATTGGGAACACTTCATGCTGTAATTAGGGTTTAGCTAATCTTGAGATCTGCAAGTTAAGCAAGCATCTAAAACCTCCCAAATAGTTTTAAACATCCAGTCCCAGTAGCATTGCTTCCCTAATCACTCTTAGAATTTTTAATGTCTCATGCCCTATAGGGACGTGTACTTCTAGAATAACTTTGGTCCTCAAGTAAGGGATAATTAGGGAAGCCACTTCTCGTCAACTTTTTATATAACATGCCATCTTGTAATTCAGTGTTCTGAGCCATTATTGTACCACCCTCACCATTTCTAATAAGTTTAAGTTCCTATTGATCCAGACATACAGTTAAGTCATACAAGCAGTCTTCCTCAGGTAATCTAATGAGAGTCGGCATCCTAGATAGCCTATCTGCATTTTGGTGAGTCATGACCGCCCAATGAACTATCAAAAAAGGTATAGCTTTGAAGTTAGAGGACCCATCATGACAATTAATTATTGGGATCTTTTATCTTCTGGAGCCATCTTAAAAAAAGCGTGATTAAAGTGATAATATAATAGTTCTCATCCATTAATAGTTTATAGTGCTTGGTTGCAATTAAAGCAACTAAAGATTCAAGTTCAAAGGTGCTATGATTTAAGTTGGATTTTTAAGGAGTTGCTTAATATGTAACGAGTCAGTATACTTGTTATTCATCAAGTTGGGATATGATAACCCTTACAGTGATGTCACTAGCATTTTGTAAACAACAAAAAGGGCTGGTTGAAGTTCAGATGGATAAACACTAAATGAGAGATGATTGCAGTCCTAATATTAAAAAAACCTGATTCTGTTCTTACCATTTTAAGCATAAATTCTTATGTAGCAAAAACATCAAGGGTTTGGCCAGGAAAACAAACTGCCGTACTAATTACCTATAATATTATTCCATACCAAAAACCCTTTTAAGTCTAAAGCTTTGAGGCGGCACTACTTTTTCTATGGCAACAACCTTGTCCAGCAATGGTTAACCCTTGTTTAGAGACATTTTGTCCTAAAACTCCATTTACAGTTTTTAGAATGAGCATATGAATGGTTGGGATTCAATGAAGGTCCTTGGAGGCGATCAAAAATCTTGGCAAAGATGATCTAGGTGGCTTTTGAAGATCTTGGAGAATGCGGTAATATCGTCAAGGGTAAGCTAGGATGCAAGACATCTTCAAATCACCAAACCCATCCATAGCTTGCTGGAAGGTGGCAGGGGCTGTAGAGTCCCTGCAGCATTTAGGTCCTTTCAAACAGCCCTGTGTTTCAATAAAGGTGCATTTGGTTCGATACTCAGGTGCCAACTTAATCTTCCAGTACTTCTGGCAAGTTCCAATTAAGGAAAATATTGAGCCCTTGCTAGTAGCTGGAGGGAATTGTTAATTCGCAGGAGGAGAAGCTATCTTTTTGCAATACTAATTTACGCATATTATAATCCATGATGACACAATTGCTCCCGTTCTTTTTTTTAACAAACTGGAGATAAGATGCCCAAGGTCTTCAAGAGGATGCCAAAACCCTGATTTTAATTTCTCCTTGAGTTTGGTCATGGCTTGGGCCTCTTCCACCTTGCTCTCTTTTAGTAGTGGCGTGAACATTTGAGTAGAGCGTTCTCATTTCTACATTATTCACAACCCCTACGTGTTGCCAAAGTCATGCGTGAAGTGGAGAAAAGGGCAGAGCATTCCTCCAAGAGCTCATCAACCATCCTCCTCTGTTAACATTGAGATCTTCTCCTATGGAGGAGTGACTTGAACTATAGCTGGAAGTTCTTAAGCCAAAAGCATGGAAATTTCCAAACCCAAAGACACAGCTGAAGTCATTGATTGATACTAAACGTATGTAAGCGATTGGCTTACAAGGCCCAATAGTTTGAGCCTTTTGAATTAGGCTTTCAGCAAAACAGATATGGAGCTATAGTATGTGGTGCGAGTGTACCCAGGTAGTTTAAGATCTCATTCACAGATGGATTTCTAGCTCTTTGGATATCTTTTAGGATCCCAAGCTATATGTTCACATGATTTCAGGTGTCCACTAAAGTCTGTGACCCTGGATGAAATACCTTGAATCTAGGCAAATATGGAGGGCATCCCTTCTGTCACATCCACTACATGAGTGGGTAGTTTCTCTCCACCAGCCTCAGATTTAGTAATCATGACAATCCTTCTGGTTTACAGTTTCTAGAAAAAAATCCATGCCTTCATGCGTTCCTTGCCATACCTAGAATTCTCAAATACAAAGTGTATGTGGGTACTGAGTAAGATAGAAATCCTTCTGACCATTGAACAATGGCATCATACCTTCGGAGAAACTGTGCCCAGAGATAACTCATAGTTAAGGTTTTCCAAAGCTATAGCAGCAGCG